>LPNX010962909.1:308872-356772 GCA_001517045.1 Pseudotsuga menziesii | reverse complement strand
ACAATAGATGGTCCTTTCGACATATCCAGTGAGGAGAAGGCCTCCTTAGTTGAAACCATGTGTCTTGAAGCTCCAAAATCTATGATAAAACTGGGTGAGTTTGATGTGCTAGCAACTAGAGCATGAACTCTCTCTCTATCATCGAAACTTGATCCTCCTTCTCTCTTCTTTGAGCCTTCTGGAAGGGAGATGCCATTCTTCTCCAGGAGATTGGTCAGCATATCAATCTGCTTTTTCATACAAGAGCTTTCAGTGTGATTGCCCTTCGAACAGTATGAGCACTTGTTCATATCACCTTTGTTTTTCTTCTTCTGGGTATTTTTCTTGGGACCTTGTTGATCCTCTGGAGACTGCTTCTTGTCTCTTCTTTGCTCAGGTGGCTTTTTAGCTTTCTTTTTGCTTTTAGAATCCACCCTCGAATCTCCAGCAACCAGAGCTTGGTCTTTGGAAGGTTTGATGGTGCCCATCATCACCAGCTTGTCTTGTTCTTGTGTGAGAGATTCCATGAAATCTGCAAGGCTAGGCATATTCCAGGTTCGAGCTGTGAGTTTTGTGGCATAGAAGGTCGAAACAAAGACTGAGTAGTCAAGTCCTGGCTTCGAGAGGATGGCCAATACGAGCTGATCATCTTTCTTTTCGATACCACACTGCTTCAGCTGCAAAAATAGTGCTTTGAACTTGGAGAAATATAGCTGCAGGGATTCAAAGCTGTTGGGACTCAGAGAAATCAGCTCATTTTCGATCTGATGTCCCCTCATCTCATCTGTCTTTCCAAAAAGCTCAGACAACTTCTCCCATACTTGATCCGGTGAAGTTAATCCATCGACATGGAAAAGGAGGTCTCGGGAAATACTGAGACATAGGAGGCCATAAGCCTCATCTCTCCGATTGTGCCATTTGATCTTCTCTGCAGCTGCATTGGGCTCTGCTTCTGTTGCCATAGTCACCCTGTAGAGGCCTTTCACTCTCAACAAGATCTCCATCTCTGCTTTCCATTCAAAATAGTTGAAGGGAGTCAAGATAGTTTTCTGTGAATCCATAGCTTTAGAAAATCTGTCCCGACTATCAGTAGAAGGCTCCCGGTCTTGATGTCGAACCTGCAAAACAATTTTTGAAGGAGAGTAATAAAATAGAATGGCTCTGATACCATGTAGAAATTCTGACCAGCAATAGATTAATTTCACTCACAACAAATTACAATTGAGCATGCAAAATTGTCAACAATGGAGACTGAATATGGAGCTGTAACACAAAATTATATTAACTCAGTGTACAATAGCCAACCCTGTAATAACATAGGTTGCTGAATATATAGAATACATCAATAGGTCGAATGCATAAGGAAGCATCCAAAGCTAGCATAAAGCAGGCTTACCCAAAATAGGCAAATCCCCCATAGGTGTAAAAAGCTGATCCCAAATCTGTCATGAGGCTCATGAATTGGCAAGGGCGCATGGGAAAGATAATGAGTGGTGGAATGGCAGCTCATACATGCTTTTGCATGGAGGAAAGAGTGGATAAGGAAGAGGAAACAAAGCTGATTCACCTCACCTAGTCTTGCTTTCCTATGTGCCTTAAAACACTGAAAAAGCAGGCAATAAAGAAGAAAAAGCAGAAGGGTGCCTAGGAGGCTAGGAATAAAGTAGATTTGATTCCTAAGGCTTTCCCAAGCACTACATGAGTCAAATATGGCAAGTTTTACCTCTATGGATAGGCAATTAACAACTTGCACATGGTGGGACTCATGGACTAGGCAAATAAGACAAAAATAAATGAATTAATGTCTAAGTGGGTAAATACTATGGGTTGATTATTCTAACAGATCTCCTCAAGGAAATTAATGTCAGACTCATGGGAATGTGTGCGAAGGTCACTAAGGAGTGACCGATCCTTAGGAAAGTTTGGGAAATGGTGTGAATAGTGACCATCTTGGCCAAAAACTACACATGGATGGTTGGTTTGCAACGACTTACTTTTTAGCACAGGTAAGGATGGAAGAACCATTGGAATGTCATCAGTATTAGCTGCAGTGCACATGTGGTTGCAAAAGAGAGATAAATCGAGAAAATTTTATGTCGAATGGCCTTGGAAATCACATAAGAAACATGTAGGAGGAGGTCACGGTTCTTTCACCGCTTTGTGCGGCCTACCCCCAGTTTTCATAGAAGGAGGGGGGGCAGTAGTATAGATAGAAGCATTCATTTTGTACCAGGAGGTGGGTGCGACATTGTCTCAATAGGTTGGACAGGATTCAACATGATCTGGGGAGTCAGTGGAGGGGGGTTTGGTGGGTCCAGGTACCATACAAGAATACCCAACATGAAACGAGGCAGGTTTAGAGTAGCCATGACAGGATTACTCCTGATGCTGAATGGTGGAAAAAGGAAGGGGATCATGTGTATAGGGAATGAACCCCAATAATTCCCCGAGGTCTGAGGTTGAGGTTGCAAATGAGGTTGTAAGGAGGTCAAAACACTACCAGATGTGATAGTCCACGAATCAGATATATTAGTTGAAGAAGGGGGAGGTGGTAAGGAAAAAAATGTGGCTTTCATAGGAGCACTAGAAAATAATCCTGGGACAACTTCTAAAAAGGATGGAATGGACACGGTGTCGATGGTAGTGTCGATAGATGGAAGGACATGATCTAGTGTCCATGGTCCCTTTGGATCATAGTACGTCAATTGGTCGATGGTCACGATCTTCTCGTCATGAGGGAGAATTAAGAGTTGAAATATGGTAATGCAATGGTTCACATTGCATACATATAAATATGTCCTAGGAGGAGGTTGTAATCAAGTTGGGCATTGACAAACTCAATGTCAATCAACACTATTTTACCGGCTAACTCAACAGGGACATTAGTGAGAACGTCATAGGGTTGAGCATCATGACCATTATAGGTGTGAAGAGCAATGGATGAAGGCTGAAGGGTTGGGGATCTAATTTTATTACAAACAAAGGTTTATATAACATAGTTGGACACCCCCTCATTAATGATGCATCGATGAATAACCAAATTCTGAATCATGACCGGAACTTGGAACGCGATGGATGATGGCATCCGAGGTTCTCCTTGATCTAAGTGAAAGGTGATCAACTTAGAATCAGAGGGATTGATGACACCTAATGTAGATAATAATTCTTTACATCACAAAGGACAGGTTTTGAGCACTTCCAAAGTGTACATGGCCAAAGGAGACTGAGCTAATTCATCAACTATATTGTAGTTTAGCGCAGCTGTGGAAGTAGCATTATTCATGATGCGACGTAAAGGGAACCATAGGAATTTAGAAGTCTCATCCACAAGGGGTCTCAAAAAATGAAAAGACATATATGGAGAGGTGGAAGTAGATTCCACAAAGGGGTTGATGGTTTTCATGGTGGAGCCATATTGGTTTCGTCAATTCTGGAGTTTGACATCAAACAATAACATCATGAGGTGATTAACAACATGATCAATGGGTTTCATCATAGAAGTGGTTGAGAGAGGTTGTGGGGCCAAGGGTTTGGTTGCAACCATTCCTTGGTGTGGTATGGGGTTTTGGAGCACCATTTATGGAGGACCTGATGGTGCTAGGTTTGGATGAGATAGAGAAACCACGTTGGCATCACGTTAATTTTTGTTTTGGAGTAAATGGTGGACGCGATTCAAGTGAGGACATTGATGGGTGTAATGGACTTAAGTGTGACAAATGGCACATGGATGGTTAGTCTGCAACTATGGGTTCTGTTAACACTCCATTTTAACAGTTGATTCGAGGGCTTGAGAGAGGTTTGGTAAGGGTCCCAACCCCACGAATCTCATGTGACCGTCCTTCAACGATGAGAGCGAAAAGTGTATCGTGACATTGAGTGTGATCCATATTCAAGAGCTACAATCAATCAATGACAGATCAGTGGTTCTAGATCATTTCACGCGGGAAAACATGCGTGGTCCAAGATCTTCTCCTAGATTGTGAAATCTGTTAATAGCCAGAAACCTTCAACGGTTGAGATGTGGCCTGGGGTTGATCTACGGCCTATGACGATTTCGTGATCCATACTTGTGTGCGTAAAACTGCAATCTCAAATCGCGAAAAGGCATAGAGGAGAAAAGAATCAATGGCCATGATAAAAGCTAGGATAGATTTGTGGCTACGGTTCATTTCGCAAGGCGAACCTGCACAAAGGAATGTTTGAGTTTCGCATTGTGAAAGTTGGAGGGTCCCACTCTGATCAACGAACATATGATAGGTCGATCTCGATCAATGTCAAAGAATGTGTCATGGGCTAGAACTACCTGCGTTGGTCAGAAAGGAAAGGTTGGTCGCAAAAGGAATGGGATGTGGATGACAGAGGAAAAAGATTCCCTTGATCGGACGGCTAAGAAATATTTCTGAGATGAAGATCTCCCATCTGGTGTGGACATGATAGCTAAGGGGGCATCCACATGTGTAATCTACCTCATTGCGGATTGGCTAATTCCCCCCATTCCATTCAAGATACACCCAAGGTGGAAGTCTCATCCAGTGGCATAGTCTTCCCGGTTCGCAAGTGTGGCGCATGTTCAATTCAAAGGAAGCCATCCTTATGAGGTGGTTTTTGTGTGGACTGGCCTATGGAAATGATTCAAAATATTAGCCATGCCATATAATATAATTGAACATCAGGAGGGAAAAAAGCTCCGCTCTGGCGCCACACATGCTACCATCGTCGCCACTTCAAAGGGGCAACCCTTCCTGAAGCCATTCCTGCTCGCACTATATAACACCACCCGCTGAAGATATTTGAGATATGGGATTGTGTAGATGGTAATATTTATATGAGGTTGAGTCCCAAGTAGTTTCAAGGTCTTTCGTAGACAACCATGGCAGTGTGGTTCAAAAAATTAGTTCGACAAGGAGTGCTCTTGGTAGGTAGGCTTGAAATCTAAGTTCTGGTTGTCCACGCAAGAGAACATCCAACCACTGGGGCACATATGTTAGATACCAAGAAGGATTCATTCACTTCTACACCACCCAGTCTTCAGGTATGCGATGCATGGGTTTGGACATCCTAGCAACGTCCCTCCGACACTCTAAACTACAGTCCCGACCTCCAAAGTCCCAGCTCACAGTGGTGGCAGAATTGTTGGAGCAAAAGCTCATCCTGGGGCCAGGTGGGTCCAAAGCCTCCAATGCCATTCCTGAGGGTTCCATTTGGTTGCTTAGTCATGGGAAAAGAGAGAGACAAGTGCACTCCCACCTGCATGGCCCACGGGAAGACCCCCCTCATGGGAGGAAAAGGATAGTACAAGGATGACAAGATTCTTAAGTCACTTATCATCACCTAGAACCTAGTCACCTTTTCCCTGACCCCCTCCTATAAAAGTCTTACCATATGAAGAGGGTGGTTGGGAGAATGGTGGAAGGAAGGATTTGGACCTTCTTGTTAGCCTTTGATCGGCATCCTCCAGCTGGACAAGGAGACCCAAAATGGGTCCAATGCTTCCTATACAGATAATCGATTGTTAGCCCATCGTGGGGGAGTCATTTTCACGAAGCAAGAGTGTGGGAGGCCCTTTGCTGTCAGCCTGCATTATCGTGTGCTACGTCTCCATAATGTTTGTTTATACTTGTAAAACATGGCGATAGTCCACTCTTTACACTGTTAACGTCGGATGGTGACTTGTAACAGTTTTTGATTCGGTAGTCTTAGCAATAAGATTGTATAAAAATTCTCCCGATAGAGGGAGAGAGGAGTTAGATAATTGGGTTGGGGAACAATCCTGGGTTGAGCTTCCCATTTGTGAAGAGCTTGATACCTATGTATGAATAAAATTGCAGTGGAATACTGTCATTCACAGCAGAGATTCTTGTGTTGTTGTTTTTTCCAATAAGTGCTTTCTTTATGTGCAAATTGTGTTCCCTTGTTTTCATTACATTTTGTTTATTGCTTCCATGCCTGTGACATAGGGTATAGTGGTTTGGAATTCATACTTGCTACACTCCGACTGCAGTTCCAGGTATTAACAATGGTTCTTCTAAAGTCTCATAGAATTCACCTCATCGATTCTCCATGAGATGGACTATTCCTTCTTGTCCTCCAAAACGCCCGCTAAAATATCCTGATTTGGAAATTAGCAGCTATCTTGCCTCTGTTTGCTACCTTCCATCACTCTTTCTATATGTAATCATTTCTTTCATAGGTTATAACTCCATTTTCCCATGGTCCTTAACCCCGATAACCCCACCATGCACCTACCTCAACCCACTTTGCCCCATTCAGGATCCTAGCCCCCTGATCATACTGATTGAAAATCCTATGCGGAGTAGACTCCGGTGACACACAAGACTGACAACCTTATGTGGGGCTGCTCTGGTGACAAATGAGAGATCCCTCTCTGACCACAGAGGGATGGAGGTGCAGAAAAAAGTGGTTTTGCAGTTACCCAGAGGCGGGCCTTTCCTCAACCTTGGGTTCATTTTCGGTGCTAAAAAATTGGTACCATTGTCGGGGATGAACTTGAAGATCCTCCCTGAGAAGAACGACAAAGACCTAGATCTGACTATTGATGGTGAACAATTGGTCAAATACCAAGAAGGTTGAGCATATTTCACCTGGTGACTCCACTCTTGAAGGATTCATACTTCAGTGACTCCATTGGCGATATGATCCAGAAAAATGGATGACCGAGGAAGGCTGGCCAAACCCACCTGAAAATGAGCCCCTCATAAAACTCAGAAATGCATGGCGGAAGGTCCAGGCACTCGAGTCTATGTTTCTTCCAGGATGTGTTATCCTATCTTGTAAGTTTTCTCTTGTCCCTTTTTAGATTCATTAAACAATCTTTCTCTGGCCTAGCTCCTCCTGAGCAAAGCCATGAATATACCCATGTTTATCCTTCTTTATGAATAGAAATCATTGTGTTATATTGCGCATCTGATTTCAGACTAGATCTTTATCTAGCAGCACCCAACATCAAAGAACACCCCTGTGAAGTTCATGAAGCCTCAAGCGATAGTTTAGATATCATACCTAGCCCTGTCTCCCCCATTTCTCCAAGCCAATATAAACCACTGCTGCTGCCTCCTATCCTCCATGATTTTCCCAAGAAATATCATAAGTACCTCCCCAGGTTCGATGGAGAATCTGAAGACTTGACTGCTGAAAAACATATGCAGCCTTTTGAGCATTTCTCTGGCCTTTTCGAGATCAAACATGATGATGTATACATGTGGACATTCGTTCTGTCCTTGCAAAGGGATGCCAAAGTCTGGTTCAAACATTTGCATTCTAAGTCCATCCACACTTGGGAAGAGCTTTCTCACACATTCTTGAGGTTTTGGGGAAGGAACCGGCCATTGGAGAAAATACTCTCAGGGTTTTATTCTTTGAGGAGACATGAAGGTGAGGCTGTATCCAGTTTTAACAAAATATTCGTAAGCTTTGACTACAACATGCCTATGGAAATTCAACCTCTTGAGAATGCTTCTAAGATCTATTATGTAGCCGCCTTTCCTCCTGACTTGTCCTTGCTTCTTTTGGAGAGAAAATCAACCACCCTGTAGCAGATATTTAATAATTGTTTGGAGGTTGACGAGAACCTTAAGATGTCAAGGATTCCATCATATCAGGACAATGGTGGTGAACTAACGGATGCATACAAATTGGTTGGGCCTTGCAAGCAAAAGAGGGAAGCCTATGGCCCGTCAAAGATCTCTCATGATACGCAGAAAGATGGCCAGCCTGAGGCTGAAATAAATAGTCCTATAGGACTATTCTCTAAAGATTGAGACTTGCATTGCTCCTCGTCGACTAAATATGATTTCGAGAAGGAGCTTGGTGTGCCTATGTACGACGAATATGAGGAAGAGTACCTGCAAGATGAGCCAGTTGTTGGAACGACACCTTCTGATGAGAAAAGTCAAAGCGCAATGCAAAATCAGGAGGCTGAAATGAGAAAAGATGATGATGGAACTGGAGGTGATAGCTTACCCTTATGCTACGCCTCTTTTGAATTGATTAGGCATATAATCAAGGCCTCCAAGAAAAAGCAGAAATAAACGGAGGTGGTGCCGGCTAGAAACTTGTGCAAGAATGGAGGTGGATGCAATAGTTTACAGATAAACATTTTTTCTGATATTCTTCTTTCAGGAACATCACCTCACCAAGAAGAAGTATGCCTACTCGGTCCCACTAGAGAAGATGAGGACCTCCATCTCATAACACATCAAGCCCTGGTTATAGAAATTTTGGGCGAAGAGGTGGATGTCCCATTGAAGAAATATTCTGTAGGTCCTCATCTGCAATATTCTAAGTGTCAGCCTGACAATTCCCTAGAAGCAGGAAGCTCTAGGCAACTTTTTCATGAGCAGGTGACAGAACATGCTGGGGGTTGACATGATTTCTAGACCTCGTGGCTGAATACATGGAGGGTCTGGGTGAAGGAAATGATCATTCGCATCTCTGCCTTAAAGATCAGTTTGTATATCATTTCCTTCTCCCATTATTTGTTTCATTTTTGTCTATCAAGCTGTTGATGTATTTGTAACTTCGAAATGTATTCATCTATGTATATTGTGTATTATAACCTGATGTTTATTCTAGGATGTATCTATTATGTATTGGAGTCATGTTGTCATTCCTCGATGTTCCGATCACGAGGATCAATAATGTAAACAAGTCATGTCAAGTCATAGTGGGTAACCCTCCGATTGTCTAAGGGTTAAAGTCCCCGCAGTTTCGGGGCACTAGGGTTATTGGACTCTCCTAGTAGAGGTCGGCCCTAGTAGGGTATTAGTCATGTCAGGATTAATATAAATAGAGAGCTGGGATCTCTATTTAGCACACATCGCTCACACACTCAAGTGTAGCGCATATTTGAGGAAGGAGAAGACACTGGGGCTAGACAAGAAGAAGATTACTGCTGTCGGGAGTACATCTTACTGTTTTGTGGTTTTACATCTTGTGCTAATTCTATCTCCAAGGAAGTTGTGGTATTTTCTCCATTTATAGTTTCCCCAATCAAAAACATTGTGTTCATTGTCTCTTGTGTTTGATTGTTGTACATGTTATTCTCTCAGTAAAGATCCTAACATAATGCTAGCTTAATGTTGAAAAACTAACATGGTATCATAGCTAACCTGAGAAGAAGAAACTGTGCAGCTGCGGGAACTAGGGTTTCCTAGTTTGTGGATCCTCCTCCATAGATTTTCAGCAAAAGTAAGGTGGAACAAATCTCCTCCTTAAGGCGCATCTTTCTGTTGAAGCAGAATCCAATTATGAGGTTTTTCAGTTTTGGACCTGTCACTGTTGTTGGAAATTAGGGATTTTCACAGAAGAGGAATTTTTTAGTGAGCCAGGCCTGGATTGATATCCTCCCCAAAATCGAAGTTAGGGACAAATTTCAAGGCATTTGGGTAGACAAAACTCCGAAAAAGCAAAACCCTAATTTTCTCCTAAACCAGCTCTGCGGGATTTCAGCTCAAGTTTCAGATTCGACATCTTGAACCTGGTAAGATCTAAAATATTTTGTATTTCCATTTGAGGTTCTCATTTAAGATGTCTCATCATACCAAGCTTGATGAAAATCTTGAGGGAGCTGAAAACTTCCGAGCCTGGAAGTATAGGATCTCCTTGGTCCTGGAAGAAAATGAATTAGACTCCTACATTCATGAGGAGGTTCCAGTTCCAGAGGGAGATGAGGCAAAGGCCTTACATAAGAAGAAGATGGTTATGGAAAAGAGGATCATTACTGATTCTATCAAGGATCACCTTATCCCATAGGTGTCCTCTCTCAAGACACCTAAAGCTATGTTTGATTCCCTAACCAAATTGTTTGAAGGGAATAACATCAATCAGAAGATGACCCTGAGAAACCAATTGAATAATGTGAAGATTCAGAATGCAGAAACAATCCAGTCTTACTTCACAAGAGTTTCTCAAATCAAAGAGAAACTAGAATCAGTTGATGAAGAAGTGGAAAATACAGAGATTGTAATGACTACATTGAATGGCCTTCCTAGGTCATGGGATTCTTTCATCCAAGGAATCTGTGCTAGGAAAAAGCTAGTCAAGTTCAGTAGAATATGGGAAGAGTGCTCTCAAGAAGAAGCTTGGATAGCATCTCAAGAAGAGAATATGGGAAGTGAAGACCAAGCTCTTACAATACACTCCAAGTCAAGCAAGAGAAAATCTCATGGTTCTAGGGGTAAGCACTTTCACAAAGATAATACTAGAAGAGATGTATCTAGGATAAAATGCTATACTTGTGATGAAGCAGGACACTATGCAAGGAATTGTCCTAACAAATAGAAGATAGTAAAGAAGAGCAACAAAAGAAGATATCATGCTCATGCTACAGAGGATGATGAACCATCCAGAAAGAGATCCAAATATGAAAGTGAGGATTCTTCAAGCGAGGATGAATATGTTCTGATATCAGCTCTCACAGGTAACATTACTCATGGTAGTGATGATTGGCTTATAGACAGTGGGGCTTCCAAACATATGACTGGATTCAAGGACTCCTTTGTAAGACTGTCAGAACATGAATCAGCTCACAAGTTAAAGCTAGGAGATGACTACCAATATCCAATAAAAGGTAGTGGGGAATCTTCATATAATTTAGACTCTGGAAAATCTCTAATAATGAAAGAAGTATTGTTTGTGCCAGGACTCAAGAAGAACCTTCTCTCCATATCAGCATTAGATGCAAAAGGAATGCAGGTTGCATTCATAGATGGTCAAGTCATCATGTCGCCAAAAGGAAAGACTATCGATGATGCAGTAGTGATTGGAGAACAAGAAGGAGGATTATATAAATTGAAGGCCATCCAGAACAAGCCTTGGTCCATGACACAATAGAGCCAAGTGAACTTTGGCATAGAAGGCTTGCACATGTGCATTACAGAGAAATACCTATTGCAAGCAAAGTTGTCGAAGGTCTTCCAAAAATTCAAGCAAACATGATGGGGTCTGCAAAGGATGTGTGAAAGGAAAGAATAAAAAGAAGACATTTCCAAGCAGTGAAAGAAAAGCAAAAGGAATCTTGGAAATCATCAACTCTGATGTATGCGGTCCTATGTCTTAAAATTTTCTAAGTGGGTATGCATATTATGTTTCTTTTATTGATGATTTTTCTAGGAAGACATGGGTTTACTTAATGAAGAACAAAGACGAAGTATTCAGTAAGTTCAAATAATTCAAAGCCTTGATTGAAAACCATACTAAAAAGAAGATCAAGACCATTCGATCAGATAATGGTGGAGAATTCACTTCAAATGAATTCAAAGAGCTATGCAAAGAATCAGGGATTAAGAGGGAGTTGTCCACTCCTTATAATCCAAAACATAATGGGGTGGTAGAATGGAAGAACAGAACCATCATGGAAGCTACAAAATCCATGCTTCATGATCAAGACCTTCCTATACATCTTTGGGAAAAAGCTTCCAGAATAGCGGTGTATGTACAGAACTGTACTCCACATAGAGTACTCGAGAACAAGACTCCTTAAGAAGTCTTCTCCAGCAAGAAACTAGAAGTCAACCATCTTAGAATATTCGACTATCCTTTGTACATCCACATTCCAAAAGAGAAGAGGACTAAATTAGATCCTTCAGGAAAGAAGGGTCAATTTGTGGGATACTCTAAAAGCTCGAAGGCTTATAGAATATATTTCCCAGGATATAAGAAGATTGAAATCAGCAGGGATGTGACATTTGATGAAGACACAGCTTACAACAAATCCAGAAAGAGACCTGCTGAAGAACCTAAAGAAGAAGAAGCACCCAAAATCCATGATACAACTATGAATGAAGAAACTCAAGAAGAAAATCGATAATTTGAAGAACCACAAAGACCTGTAGATCCACCTCTAGAGAAGAATCCTCATAAGAGGAAACCTACTTGGGTATGAGAACTTATCAAAGGTGTGGAAAGATATGGGGCTCCAGAAGAGAATCATAAAGAAAGAAAGAGGACCAGATCTTGTTCTGGGTATGTAGCTTTACTATGTGATTTCATTGATAAAGAACCTTCCAGTTATGAAGAAGCGGTAGAACAGAAAGAATGGAAGGATGCAATGATCGAAGAGTACCAATCGATCATGAAGAATGATGTTTGGGATGTTGTCCCTAGACCAGACAGCAAGTTAGTTGTAACTTCCAAATGGATCTACAATATCAAACATGTTGCAGATGGTAGCATTGAAAAGTATAAGGCGAGATTTGTAGCTCGAGGTTTCTATCAGAAAGAGGGAATAGACTATGAAGAGAACTTTGCACCTGTAGCTAGATACACTTCCATCAGATCAGTATTTGCTCTGGCTGCAGTGATGAAATGGAAGATACACCAAATGGATGTTAAGACTACTTTCTTGAATGGTGTAGTGGAAGAGGAAGTGTATGTAGAAAAACCACTTGGTTTTGAGACACATGACAGGGATTCTCATGTATGCAAATTGAAGAAAGCCCTGTACGGTTTAAAACAAGCACCCAGGACATGGTACGACAGAATTGATAGCTTTCTATCTAGTTTGGGCTTTACCAAGAGTAAAGCAGATTCCAACCTTTACTATAAGGTTGAATATGGAAACCCAGTGATGCTTCTACTATATGTAGATGATCTGTTTGTGACAGGTATGGATGGGTTGATTACTAATACAAAGAGAAAGCTTGCTGTCGAGTTCAAGATGAAGGACTTGGGGATGATGCATTACTTTCTAGGTATGGAGGTGTGGCAGAGTGTGGATGGAATATTTATTGGACAAGGGAAGTATGCAGTAGATATCCTGAATATTTTTGGGATGATGGACTGCAATATTATGGCCACACCTATGGCATCGAACTTGAAGCTATTGAATGATGCTTCTTCAGAGATGGTTAATGCTATGATGTATTTTCAGATGATTGGGTCATTGATGTACTCGACAAACACAAGACTAGACATTTTCTTTGTTGTGAACACCTTGAGCTAGTTCTTATCAGATCTGAGAAATGTTCACTTGATTGCTGCAAAGCATATTCTGAGGTACTTGAGGGGTACAATTGATTATGGTCTCAAGTATGATGCGAATCAAAATATTAACCTGGAGGATTATGTTGATTTAGATTGGGCAGGCAGTTCCATCGATAGGAAGAGCACTTTAGGATGTTGCTTCAGTATGGGATCAGGTGTGATCTCTTGGTTTAGCAGGAAGCAATCCTGTTTGGCACTGAGTATAGCTGAAGCAGAGTATGTCGCAACTTGTTCAGCTAGTTGTGAGGCAGTATGGCTGCGGAAGCTACTGTCTGATATATTTGATCTCTAGTTGGATGATACTTGTATACATTGTGACAATCAGAGTTGCATGAAGTTGTCAGAGAATCGAGTGTTCCATGAAAAGTCAAAGCATATTGAGATCAAGTATCACTATATCAGGGATATGGTGGAAAGGGGAGCAGTGAAGCTCCAATATGTTGCGACGAAGGAACATATAGCTGATGTGTTGAGGAAGCCATTAGCCAGAGTGAAGTTCGAGTACTTCAGGGAGAAGCTTGGTGTTCTCCAGATCGAGGTTTCCTCCAAGGGAAAGTGATGGGTCCCAAAGCCATTCTAACGAGCAGGTCAGATGTAAGGGCTGAGCCATTATGTTCATGGTGAGAGGATTTAGTTCCTTCCATGTCATATGTGAGTGCTAGCCATTCTATCGAGTAGGACAGATGTAAGGGATACCACCATTCTAACGAGTAGGTCAGATGTAAGGGAAGAGCCATTCTGTTCATTGCTAAAGGATTTAGTTCCTTCCATGTCAGATGTGAGTGCTGGCCATTCTATCGAGTAGGACAGATGTAAGGGATACCACCATTCTGACGAGCAGGTTAGATGTAAGGGTAGAGCCATTCTGTTGATGGCTAAAGGATTTAGTTCCTTCCATGTCAGATATGAGTGCTGGCCATTCTATCGAGTAGGATAGATGTAAGGGCTACTGCAATTCTGATGAGCAGGTCAGATGTAAGGGCAGAGCCATTCTGACGAGTAGGTCAGATGTGAATGCTGGCCATTCTATTGAGTAGGATAGATGTAAGGGCTACCACCTTTCTGATGAGTAGGTCAGATGTGAGTGCTGGCCATTCTGATGTAGGGTGAGATCCTACATAGATATAAGGGCTATCGCCTTTCTGACGAGTAGGTCAGATGTGAGTGCTCGCCATTCTGATGTGACTGTAGGATTAGGTCCTATATGATCAGATATAAGGGCTACCACCTTTCTGACGAGCAGGTCAGATGTGAGTGCTGGCCATTCTGATGAGTAGTTCAGATATAAGGGCTACCAAAGACCTATGAGGAGGTAGGCATACACCCAGCATGAAAGAAGGTTGGCTCTGTATAACTTCCTATGACAAGATAGCACACACATGATGATGACTAGGTGAGATCTAGATTGAGCTATGATCCAGATCTAGTTATGATGACTATGAGAGATCCAGATCGAGTGATGATCCAGATCCGACAGTGATGATCCAGATCCAACAGATGATCTAGATCCATATCCAGATCCAGTGATGATGATCCAGATCGAGTGATGATCCAGATCCAGTAATGATGTCCCATGATGATCCAGATCAAGAGATGATCTAGATTCGAAGGATAAAGATGACTTGAAGCTGAAGATAACTTGAATACTCAGAAGACTCGAGATGCAGATGACGAGATGATCCAGTTGATACAGAGAAGAAGACTAGTGCTGAAAATTGTGTCGAAAGAATACCTTCCTAGTTAAGAGGGAGTGTTGATGTATTTGTAACTTCAAAATGTATTCATCTATGTATCTTATGTATTGTAACCCGATGTTTATTCCAGGATGTATCTATTATGTATTTGAGTCATGTTGGCATGCCCCGATGTTCCGATCGAGAGGATCAATAATGTAAAGAAGTCATGTCAAGTCATAGTGGGTAACCCTCCAATTGTCTAAGGGTTAAAGTCCCCGCAGTTTCGAGGCACTAGGGTTATTAGACTCTCCTAGTAGAGGTCGGCCCTAGTAGGGTATTAATCATGTCAGGATTAGTATAAATAGAGAGCTGGGATCTCTATTTAGCACACATCACTCACACACTCAAGTGTAGCACATAGTTGAGGAAGGAGAAGACACTGGGGCTAGACAAGAAGAAGATTATTGCTGTCGGGAGTACATCTTACTGTTTTGGGGTTTTACATCTTGTGCTGATTCTATCTCTGAGGAAGTTGTGGGGTTTTCTCCATTTATGGTTTCCTCGATCAAAAACACTGTGTTCATTGTCTCTTGTGTTTGATTTCTGTACTTGTTATTCTCTCAGTAAATATCCTAAAATAATTCTAGCTTAATGTTGAAAAACTAACATGAGCACCATGCAAGAACAGGAATATTAGGCAAGTTGCTTGATTGGCTTCACTAGAAGTCTGATTTCACTTAATCAGACTAGTGTACAGAGTTAGGTAGAGTAGGTAGGAGAAAATAAGCTCAATTGTTATCAAGCATTTCCTTCATTACTGTTTTTAGTTTGTTTCCATTTTCAGTTACTAGCACAGGTTTACAGTCACCACCATGATTTGCAAGAGTGGCATGAGTTCGTTGTAGCAGTAGAATGAAGCATAATGGAGATGTCCAAGAAGAGCTGAAAGTGGCCCAATGGTTTCGACACTTGGTCTATGGGGGTTATTTGCTACCTCACTGGGAGGATAGCATCCCTCATGGAGCTAGTTGTTAACACTCCATTTTAACCATTGATTCGAGGGCTTGACAGAGGTTCGGTAATGGTCCCAGCCCCTTGAATCTCATGTGACCGTCCTTCAATGATGAAAGTGGAAAGTGTATCGTGACATTGGGTGCAATCCATATTCAAGAGCTACGATTCATCATCGGTAGATCAGCGGTTCCATATCGTTTCGCGCAGGCAAACATGCATGGTCCAAGCTCTTCTCCCAGATCATTAAATCTATTAATAGCTGGAAACCTTCAACGGTTCAGATGTGGCCTGGGGTTTATCTATGGCCTGTGGTGATTTCTTGATCCATACTTGTGTGGGTAGAACCACAATCTCAAATCATGAAAAGGAATAGAGGAGAAACGAATCAATGACTGTGATAAAATCTAGGACATATCTGCGGCTACGGTTCATTTTGCAAGGTGAACTTGCATGGAGGAATGTTTGAGTTTCCCATTGCGAAAGTTGGTGGGTCCCACTCTGATCGATGGCCACATGAGAGTTCGATCTCAATTGATGGTGAAGAATTTGTCGCAGGCCAGAACTTCCTGCGGTGGTCAGAAAGGAAAGGTTGGTGGTAGAATGAATGGGATGTGGACAACAGACGCAAAAGATTCCCTTGATCGAGCAACTAAGAAATATTTTTGAGATGAAGCTCTCCCATCCGGTGTGGAAATGACATCCGAGGGGGAATCCACATGTGTAATCTACCTCATCATAGATTGGCCAATTCCTTCGATGCCATTCGAGATACACCTGAGGTGGAAGTCTTGTCCAATGGCATAGTCTTCCCGGTTTGCAAGTGTGGTGCTTGTTCACTTTAGAGGAAGCCATCCCTGTGAGGTGGTTTTTGTGTGGACTGGCCTATGGAAATGATTCGAAATATTATCCATGCCCTATAATATAATTGAACATCAGGAGGGAAAAAATATCCGCTCTGGCACCACACATGCTATCATCGTCGCCACCTCAAAGGGGCAACCCTTCCTCAAAGCCATTCCTACTCGCACTATATAACACTACCTGCTGAATATATTTGAGATATGGGATTGTGTATATGGTAAGATTTATATGAGGTTGAGTCCCAAGCAGTGTCGAGGTCTTTCATATACAACCATGGTAGTGTGGTTCGAAAAATTAGTTCGACAAGGAGTACTCTTGGTAGGCAGGCTTGAAATCTGTGGTTTGGTTGTCCACACCAGAGAACATCCAACCATCGGGGCACATATGTTAGATACCAAGAAGGATTCACCCGCTTCTACACCACCCAGTCCCTGGGTATGCGGTGCATGGGTTTGGACATCCTAGCAACATCCCTCTGGCACTCTCAACTGCAGTCTCAACATCCGAAGTCCCAGCTCGCAGTGGTGGCAGAACTGTTGGAGCAAAAGCTCATGTTGGGGCCAGGTTGGTCCAAATCCTCTAACACCTTTCCTGGGGGTTCCATTTGGCTGCTTAGTCATGGGAAAAGAGAGAGACAAGTGCGCTGCCACCTACATGGCCTACGGGAAGACCCCCCTTGTGGGAAGAAAAGGATAGTACAAGGATGATAAGCTTCTTAAGTCGCTTATCATCACCTAGCACCTGGTCACCTTTTCCCTGACCCCGTCCTATAACATTTTTATCAGATGAAGGAGGTTGTCGGGAGAATGGTGGAAGGAAGGATTTGGGCCTTCTTGTCAGCCTTTGATCAGCAGCCTCCAGCTACACAAGGAGACCCAAAATGGGTCCAGGGCCTCCTATACAGACAATCAATTGTCAGCCCATCGTAGGGGAGTCATTTTCACGAAGCAAGAGCCTGGGAGGCCCTGTGCTATCAAACTGCATTATCATGCGCTACGTCTCCATAATGTTTGTTTATACTTATAAAATGTGGCGATAGTCCACTCTTTGCACTATTAACGTCGGATGGCAACTTGTAATAGTTTTTGATTCGGTAGTCTTAGCAATAGGATTGTATAAAAACACTCCCGATAGAGGGAGAGAGGAGTTAGAGAATTGGGTTGGGGAACAATCCCGGGCTAAGGCTCCCATTTTTAAAGAACTTGATACCTGTGTATGAATAAAATTGCATTGGAAGACTATCATTCATAGCAGAGATTCCTATGTTGCTGTTATTTCCAATAAGTACTTTCTTTACGTGCAAATTGTGTTCCCTTGTTTTCATTCCATTTTGTTTATTGATTCCATGCCTACGACATAGGGTATACTGCTTCAGAATTCGTACTTGCTATGCTCCGACTGCTGTTCCAGGCATTAACAATGGTTCTTCCAAAGTCTCATGGAATTCATCTCATTAATGATCCATGAGATGGACTGTTCCTTCTTGTCCTCCAAAACACTCGCTAAAATATCCTGATTGAGAAATCAACAGCTATCTTGCCTCCATTTGCTACCTTCCATCACTCTTTCCATCTGTAATCATTTCTTGCATAGGTTTCGACTCCGTTTTCCCATGGTCCTTAACCCCGATAACCCCACCATGCACCTACCTCAACCCACTTTGCCCCATTCAGGATCCTAGCCCCCTAATCATACTGATTGAAAATCCTATCCAGAGTAGACTTCGGTGACACACAAGACTGACAACCTTATGTGGAGCTTCTTTGGTGACGAATGAGAGATCCCTCTCTGACCGCATAGGGCTGGAGGTGCGACCAAAATCGGTTTTGCTGTTACCCATAAGCAAGCCTTTCCTCAACCTTGGGCTCATTTTTGGTGCTAATAGGTTCTTCCTGCGTAGAGCGAGATGCTGGGGGTTTTGTACAGGGGGGTTGGTGTCATTATAATTCGGAGGGTTGGCTTGTTGGCCACCTCCTTGAGTCTAGTTTTTACCCCCATTCCTACCTCTCTTATTCCTTCCTTGTCGTTGTTGTTTATTGGGGGCGAGTTGGTTAGGGAGGTTCTGATGTGCATAAACATGTCCTTTAGGAGCAGGAGAATTTGGGTCTAGAGCCAAAATACATTGCACAAGTGGTGGGTAATAGAAAGGAGCAGTTGGTGGGGCTGCAAAGCTGGTTGTTTGGCTAGTACACGAGTGTGCTGAACAATTTGGTTCGTTGATGTGAGGGGATGGTGCGAGAGACACATAGGAAGGTGTGGCTTTGGAATGAGTCATTACATGTTAATAATCAAAGGAATAACCTGGTTGGACAACACTAGGGGTGTGAATAGAATGTAGTAGCATCACAGGAGAGGCTGGATAATAGTGATGATGTTGTGGGGTGAAAACAAAGAGTTGGTATACACATTTTTCCTATTTTTTGACAAAAAAACTGCAAAATTTTATGTTTTTCAACTTAAAACCTTTCAAACCCATATCTCCCTTAGGAATTTCACCTTAACGAAAACACAAGAGGTTTAGAGAATTTTATTAGCATCATACTCATATTTTTTTGAATTTTTTTTTATGGAAATATAGTAGGACAAATCTAACGGGTACCAATGACATATACTTTAAATTTTTAGGTTTGGATAATGAGTGACCTACGTGTTGACACAAACTCAATAAAAAAGGGTTCACTCTCTATCGACACCCAAAACACAATGATCTACCTAAGCACTAGCCCAGACAGGTTTTACCTCATCCAATAACACCTACAGAGAAGATGAAGTCTCACCTTAGGTGTTCAAGGGAGGACTGTCAGAACCAAGTTTTCGTAGTTTGAAGGAGGACTTAAGGCATCTACTATTAACTAAGCGTAACATTACTTAAAATTTTTAGATTATATGTTCATCAATTCCTATAATCATTCAGTGGATCATATCAACATACTTAGATCACAGCAGATACATCAAAGTATAAACATATCTACTAAGACAACATCATTCAAAATAGAGAAGCATCACATAATTTGCATATACATATCGCAGAAAACAAGAAAATGGAAATATGGAAAAAGAAACAGTGTTTTTGTCCAATCTCCGTCATGTCATATTAACCTTCGCAACAAAACAAAGATTCTCCAAAACATCTCTTTAGTACATAGATCAAAGGATATTTGTTCATACTAGATTCATAGATGCTGCCAAGATATATCAGCATTCACAATCCTAAATCTACATATAGGCTTGCACCTTTACATTGGTGGTCCACTTAAGTCAACTTCTTAACTACTTGGACCAAAATCTACAAAATAATGACCATAATCCACATAATGCAGTCCAAATATATCAAATATGACAAAAATACATAAAATATAGTTAATCCTCCTTGCGTATCAACTTTCACCTTTCACGACATCTTTGACCTTGTGCAACATTCTGCGATGATGCACAGCTAACTATCCTTAAAATTGTCTGCCAACAGGCTCCTAACACAATCTTATGGCTCTCCCTCGAGCCATGCCAGCTGGAAATGGTGTAAATGTTGATTGTTACCATGAATCCCTCATACTATTGGGTGATTTTTGTTATCTCCCAAAATAATTTATTTCGATAGTATGAAGAATTTAATTCACGCAATGAGGGATATGAATATCACTGACAGTTTGAAAGCCTCTGTTTCTTATGAAAATTTCACAAGTTGTAGCTTTCGGTGGCTCAGGCGAGGATCAGAATATCTCATTAGCCACTAACAAACATACAGACTATGGATTTCAGAATCAGATGAAAATCTTCACCGATCGGAGGTTCTAAGGACTACGTATTGGCGAGGAAAAGCTTGAAGGTTCTGCAATGTCGATGATATAAAGCACTAAATGCCACTAAAGTCACTTATCAAAAATTGGAACCACTGCTTAATAAAGCATAGAAACTTGAAAACACTAACCATCGGCAAGATAGTTCACTAAGGATCTGCAACGGTGGGAGACAGACTGACTACGGGTTCTGCCACAATAGAAAATCATTAGCGATCGGAAGAACTAAGGACTATGGATCGACGAGTTTACAACTAAGCATCTCCGTAGTGTCAGTAAAGAAACAGACAAGGCCTTTGATAAATGACAAAAATCATTTCGATAGCGATAAAATTAGTTCATTTCACCTCCGAAACAATGGCAGCATAGGGAACTAAAGCTCCGATTCAAACTTCTACTGACCTCCAATAGTGATAAAGCAAAATTTCGGATATTTAAAAATATAATTTTTTGAAAAAATAAAACAAAAGAGATAACGCGCATCGACGAATAACAAGACTGTCCATCGGAAACATAGACGACTAATGCCCTGATTCCTTCGTCAAACAACTTCTGACAGTGATAAAATAAAATCATCGAAAAAAACAAATCATTAAGTGTTCAGAAGACTCTCAGTGGGACAACGATGAAATTAGTTCATTTCTCCTCTGAAACAATGACAACATTGAGGCTTGGGGTGCCGATGGGCTAGAAGGTAGAAATTATGATCACTGATGCATAAACCGTTGTGATGTTAGTCATTTGAGGCTCCGACACTATGGAAACATTGAGGCTTGGGGTGTCTATGGGTTAGAGGTCAGATCTTCCGATCGGCAACCGTGGCGACAAGGTAGAAAATTTTTGTGGATTAAACAAGAAAGGTCACTTTAGTTAACTGCCAAAACACTGGCTTTTGGTGGCAATTTTACACCGAACCAGCAGTGGTGATTATTAGCAACTACTACAGTTATTTAGTATTCTCTCAGTGAACTAGATCTTTGAAATAGATAGACAAATAGTTATCTAGGGTTTTAAACCCTAATCTAAAAAACTATCACTTCTGAGTATTTTTTGTGAAAACAGATCAAAGTTTCAAGATCTGTCATTTTTGGAGAAGGCTATAAAGCCCATGATTGATTTTATAATAAGCGTTCAAATTCAGGGATTTATGAGCCGATAATGCTTTCAATATTCTCATTTTACTTATTCATGATATAAGCTCTTTTGTTGTGATCTGTTCAGCCATCATCTCTTTCTTTACTATATTTATGCCTGAATGTGTATTTAGGTCATTTTCAGATTGATTAAAAAGCTGATAGCTGTCATCCTATTGGTTTATTAGTGCTATTTTATTTATAAATACCATCCTCATCAGGATTTATCCATTTATATGCATGTGTTTTGTATGTAATTCTGCCAGCCTGGTGATTTCTCCATCCCTGTACCTTATAGTCGAACTTCTGAGCAATTGCAACTAAAAGCCTTGTAAACGAGTGAGTTTTATGCATGACTTGAGAGTGGAAAGGTTATATAGTTAAACTAACTTGATCCATATCAGAAAACCCTAAAAACATTGTAACTTACCAGGTATCCTTGAGCTACAACTTAGAGGAGTTTCCTGGAGTGATAACAAACTGATGTCATTGCTGGGGAGAGGAGATTGAAGCTCAGCTTCCCTGGGAGATGACATAGATCCATGCTTTGATGATAGACAAAGCTTGGAAATTATTATGGTTTTAATAATCTATCTGGAGACTCCATTGATATAAGGTGGCTTCAAGAAGACAAAGTACCAGAGAAAACCCAAAGGGGCCACCAGCAGGACCCGTTTCAGATCCAGAAGAAATTTTGAGGTAAGTTAGGGATTTACTAAGACAAACTAGTAGTGCTGCACAAAAAGCTGCATCAGGTATTTCAAGAAATATTTATGCTATTATTTCTTCAGTTGAAACTCTTAATTCCCATTAATTTTTAGATACATCAGAAAAATCTAGGGGTTGGTCATCTTCAAGCACTACTGCTTGTTAATATCTAATCCTTGGTGACTCCACTGGGATAAGTATACCACCGCCTTATCAGCAAGCATCTTCATCAGTGATTCCTTCCACAACCCTGTCCATACCCATTTTCAATATGGCTCAGCTCAATTGACCAAGATGGAAAGGATCCTGGTAGCTAGGTATGCACCTCTAATTTTGCCAAATCCCCTTGCAGCCATGCCTACTGGGGATTATCTCAAGTATATGCCTAATTTTACAAGGGAATGGGATTTCACTGTTGAAGAACATCTAGAGGCTTTTTACAGCTATGCTGGAAATATTAACATAGAACAAGAAGATGTATGGACTAGGGTTTTTATACAAAGCCTAGATGGTCAGGCTAGGAAGTGGTTTAAGGAACTGCCTGCTCGATCAGTGGTAGGAATAGAGGCCCTAGATGACATTTTCCTAAAGCACTGGGGAGAAAGGAGGGACCATGTCTACTATATCACAGAATTTAGCAACCTGAAAAGAGAAAATGGGGAGTCTGTCTCCAACTTTACCAAGAGATTCAACAATATGTACAGCAAGATCCCTGCCGAAATTAAGCCCACTGATACCTTAGCTAGGATAACTTATGCAAATGACTTTGACTTTGACTTTTGCTTACTTCTCAGAGAAAGGATGTCTGCTTCCTTATCACTCATGCAGGATGCTTCCCTAGAGGTAGATTCAAACATTCTGGTGTCTCAGAAGGTCAAAGTGAAGATAGATAGGAAAAAGAAGCCAACAGACTATAGTGGGGATTCGGCATCAGAGAACAAGATTGAAAAAATGACCAAACTTTTAGATAACCTAACTGCTAAAATGTCTAAGTTGAAGGACCAAGGAAATCTACTAGTGAGGGGTAAAGGGCCAAGTGACTTTGCTCCTTGAAACCCAAATTTTGTTCCTTATAGAAGATGAAACCCCCAGTTCAGATTCTCAGAAGGGAGAGAAATCAAGGGGAAGACTAGAGGATAAGAGATCCATTTCAAAATGTTGTATTAGAAGAAGATCCATAATTCGTTGAAGAAGAAGGAGAAGTTGAAGACAATATCCACTGCATGGAGGATGAGGTGGACTATTCTTTTCTGATACAGGCAAAATATTAGGAAGACCTGATTGATGAGTAGATCACTGAAGAGGCTGCCTATTAGGATGAAGTTCAGGGAGGTTACAAACTGAGGTCTAGGCTAGTTTCTCCCCTCAAGAAGAATGTTGTACTTGTCAAGCAGCCTGTTGCACCAGCTAGAAAGGTTGTTGTTTTACCAAAGAAAGTGGATGTCCCATCCAAAAAATTGCATAAACCAGCACCTTCAGCCACATCTGATCAAGTCCAACTCAAACCTACAACTCATGAGGTAAGGTTTTCAAATAGGCTACATTATTCCTTCAACCTCGAGTCTGAAATTCAAAATTTGAAAATCCCTTTCCCTTTAATTGAGCTAATGAAGAATGATGCATTAAAAACCTCCATTATGAATTCCTTTCATCCCAAGGTGCAAATTGACACTGACTTTGTGAACCTGCAAGATGACAATCCTGTTGTAACCCTGGGCCCCATGATCAAAGACCTAAAGGACTCCTTCCCACTGTTCTATATATCCTTGAACATCCATGGTAAAATCCTCCATAACTGTTTACTGGATTCAGGAGCCTCTCACAACCTAATACCAAAGGCTGTGATGGATGAGTTGGCCTCAACATCACCAAGCCTTACCATGATTTATTATCCTTTGACTCCAGGAAGGTCAAGTACTTGGGCCTCATCAAAGACCTTGTTGTAAACTTAACACAATTACCTTTGAAAAGTGTAATGATGGACATTGTAGTGGCCGATATTCCTCTAAAATTCAGCCTCTTGCTGTCTCAGTCATGGAGAAAAAGACTAGGAAACACCCTTCAGATGGATCTCACATATGCCACCATTCCCATGTTTGGAGGGGAGACTAAGAGGTTGTACAGGGAAAATCATCTAGAATACATTATAAGCAAGGAGAGCCACTCAGTGAATCACCCCATCTATGCAATGGAAACTAATTTTGGGTCTTGCATTTTGAAAATAGATGATAATCAGCAGACATCAGTTTATATCACTAATCCCACCCATCAGCAGCCCAAAGAAGTAACAATGGCAATCTAGACCATGTATTTTGATGGGGCTAGTGCTCAAAGATCAGTAGGCATGGGTTTAGTATTGATCTCCCCATCTAAGAAAAACATTCACCTGTAATATAAGCTTGATTTCAAAACCACGAAAAAAGTAGCAAAATATAAAGCCTTGTTGCTAGGAGTTAAAGCTGCCAAGGAGATGGGGATCATGTGCATGAAGATTTTTGGAGATGTAGACCTCATCATACAGCAGGTCAACAACGCTTTTTAGAAGAAAAAAAAATATCAGATTAAATGCCTACAGGGATGAGGTATGGAAACTCAGAGACTCCTTTATGCTTTTTGAACTATCATATATTCCTAGGGCTTTGAATCACCTACCTGATTCCCTGTCCGTCTCTGCAAGTCTGTTTGTTCCTCCTTTACCCCCTAATATTAGTTATGATGTTCAGGTCAAGCATAGACCCTCTCTGTCAGATAATGTAAAATTTTGGAGGGTGTTTCAGAATGATGAGGAGCTTAGTAAATTCCTTCAGTTAGTAGATGAATTCTCTAACATACACATAGACCAGGAAAACCTTAACATGGAGGAATCCAAACAGCTCAAGTTAAAATATAAAGTGACTGAGCAGAATATTGTCCAATTTCCCAGCAACTACATACCCTGAGGTCTAGTACCACTAGAAGAACTATTTGATCACAATGAAATCCCTCTCAATCCTGCCAAAAAGGATCTAGACCCTGCTATCCAAGAGAAAAACGTAGGAATCCAAAGCCATCCTAAACTGATAAATATTTCCATGGGGTTGAATGCTAATCAGAAGTCTAAATTTTGCAGCTTGATAGAAGAGTTTGCTGATGTTTTTTCCTGGGAGTATAGTGACCTAAAAATTTATGACACCAATATCATCTAGCACAGAATTCCGTTGGACAAGGACACCATTCCTTTCAAACACAAGATAAGACCCATCAGCCCTCTCCTATTACCAATGATTGAAAAAGAGATCCACAAGCTCCTTAAAGCCAAGATCATAATTCCCCTCAGATATTCCAAGTGGATTGCAAACATGGTAATGGTAAGAAAGAAAAATGGAGAAATCAGGTTGTGTGTGGATTTTAGAAACCTGAACAAGTGTTCCAAGAAGGACAACTATCCACTTCCCAAGATGGAACACCTATTGCAAAAAGTATCAGGGGCTATAGTTATGTCCTTCCTTGATGACTTCTCTGGATACAACCAAGTTGTTGTGCACCCTGATGACCAAGAGAAGACTTCCTTTACCACCCCCTGGGGCACATTCATGTATGCTAAAATGCCATTTGGGCTAATGAATGTTGGGGCTACTTTTCAGAGAGCCATGGACCTAGCTTTTGTAGGGATAAAAGATAAATTTGTGTTGATATATTTGGATGACTTAACAGTTTACTCTCATAGCCATCATGACCACTTGCAGCATTTAAGGAAGGTATTTCTGAAGTGCATAAGGTATGGAATATCACTAAACCCCAAGAAATCCCAGTTTGCACTCAATGAAGGAAAGCTCCTAGGACACATAGTCTCAGCTGAAGGTGTAAATATTGATTTGGTAAGGGTGGAAGCAATTCAGTAGCTGTCAATACCAAGGTCAAAAAGAGACATTCAGTCCTTTTTAGGCAAGATAAAATTTGTCAGGAGATTCATTCCTAATTTCTCCAAGTTGGTAAAGGACATAATAATCATTATAAAAAGGATGTAAAAATAAAGTGGTCAGAGGCCATCATTACTATCTAGCTCATCCTTCCAGTGGAAAAGTTCCTTCAGGAAGAGGAAGGTGAACCAAATGATATGATGAGAAGGATGATGGATTTGGTGGAGTTATAGTAGATCAGGGAGCAAATTGTAGGAAAATCAGAGGCTCATCAATAGAGGACAAAGGTCATGTTAAACAAAAGAGCAAGGGCATACAACTTCGAGGTCGGAGATTGGGTCCTCAAGTGGGATGCTGTGAGACAGGACAAGGGGAAACATGGAAAATTCGACTGTTTGTGGATTGGCCCTTTTGTGATAGCCCAGGTACATAAGAATAACACCTTCAAATTGCAGAGTCTGGAAGGTGAAGAGGTATTTGATGGCCCAGTAAATGGGTGGTTCTTGAAGCTCTATTTTATTTGAGGCTCTAAGGCCTTATGATTGTAAATTAGTAGATAGTAGGTTGTTTTTATTTTAGAATAAAATCCATACCCAATGGAACAATAAATGATAGTGTTAAGTTACTTAGTTTCTTTTAGGGAAAGGCATTTTGGTCTGGCGTTCTTGGGACCTCACTGGGAGGTTCCCATCCCCAAGTAGGAGCTAGATGTTATCTCCCAAAATAATTTATTTCAATAGCATGAAGAATTTAATTCACGTAATGAGGGATATGAATATCACTGACAGTTTGAAAGGCTCTGATTTTTATGAAAATTTCACAAGTTGTAGCTTTCGGTGGCTTGGGTAAGGATCAGAATATCTCATTAGCCACTAACAGACATATAGACTACGGCTTCCATGGTTAGATGAAAATATTCAGCAATCAAAGGCTCTAAGGACTACGTATCGGTGAGGCAAAGATTAAAGGTTCCGCAATGTTGGTGATATAAAGTACTAAATGCCACTGAAGTCATGTATTGGAAATCGGAACCACTGCTTAATAAAGCATCGAAACTTGAAAACACTAACCATTGGAAAGATAGTTCACTAAGGAGCCACAATGGTGGGAGACAGACTGACTATGGGTTCCTCCATAATAGAAAAACATCAGCGATCAGAAGAACTAAGGACTACGAATCAACAAGTTTACAACTAAGCATCTCCGCAGTGTCGGTAAAGCAATGGACAATGCCTCCGATAAATGACAAAAATCATTTCGATAGCGATAAAATTAGTTCGTTTCACCTCCAAAACAATGGCGGCATAGGGAAATAAAGCTCCAATTAAAACTTCTATTGACCTTCGATAGCGATAAATCAAAATCGTCGACAGTTAAAATTATAAAGTTTTGAAAAAATAAAACAAAAGAGATAACGCACATCGATGAATAACAAGACTGTCCATCAGTGGAATAGAGGACTAATGCCCCGATTCCTTCATCAAACGACTTTGGGCAATGATAAAATCAAATCATCAAAAAAAACAAAGCATTAAGTGTTCAAAATATTCTCGGTGGGACAGCGATGAAATTAGTTCATTTCACCTCCGAAACAACGATAGCATTGAGGCTTGGGCTGCCGATGGTCTAGAAGGCAGAAATTCCGATCACCAATGCATAAACTGTCACGACGTTAGTCATTTGAGGCACAAACACTATGGCAGCATTGAGGCTTGGGGTGCCGATAGGTTAGAGGTCAGAGCTTCCGATAGGCGACTGTGTCGATAAGGTAGAAAATTATGGCGGATTAAACAAGAAAGGTCACTTCAGTTAACTGTTGAAACACTGGCTTTTGGTGGCAATTTTACACTGAACCAGCAGTGGTGATTAACAGTGACTATTGTAGTTATTTAGTATTCTCTTAGTGAACTAGATATTCGAAATAGATAGACAAATAGTTATCTAGGGTTTTAAACCCTAATCTGAAAAACTATCACTTCTGAGTATTTTTTGTGAAAACAGATCAAAGTTTCAAGATCTATCATTTTTGTAGAAGGCTATAAAGCCCATGATTGATTTTATAATAAGGGTTCAACTTCAGAGATTTATGAGCCGATAATTCTTTCAATATTCTCATTTTACTTATTCATGATATAAGCTCTTTTGTTGTGATCTGTTGAGCCATCATATCTTTCTTTACTGTATTTATGCCTAAATGTGTATTTAGGTCATTTGTAGATTGATTAAAAAGACGATAGTTTTCATCCTATTGGTTTATTAGTGCTATTTTATTTATAAATACCATCCTCATCAGGATTTAGCCATTTATATGCATGTGTTTTGTATGTAAGTCTGCCATCTTGGTGAGTTCTCCATCCTTGCACCTTATTGTCGAAATTCTGAGCAATTGCAACTAAAAGCCTTGTAAACGAGTGAATCTTATGCATGCCTTGAGAGTGGAAATATTATATAGGTCAACTGACTTGATCCATATCAGAAAACCCTAAAAACATTGTAAGTTACCACACATCCTCGAGCTACAACCTAGAGGAGTTTCCTGGAGTGATAACAATTTCCTTGACATGTTCCTTGATATTCTCGCTAATATCCTGACTTTCTGTCACCTCACACTCCAATGGGTGCTCGACAATATTTGCAGTAACATACTTTCTTCCCTCCTACACTCATGCATCACAAAAACTTCCTCGACTGAAAGTTGTACTCCAATGTATTGGAACTCGTCCAACTATGTGGTGCACCTCTGCTGATGCTCCCTTGCCTTTGAAATGCATTATTGTAGCTCCTTCAGTTATGCTGAATTTTTGATCTGTTTAACTGGTTGCATTGCTCTGAGTGATGTCTTCAATGTAGCCAATTTTCCTTTGGCTTTCTGCAGCTGCGTTGTAAGTTGCTCCAACTGCACATCCTAGAACACACTACCCCAAAATTGTGTAGTCGAATCAGTGACTCTTTTTTCTTCTTCCTTCATTTCCTCCAGCTGCATTACAAAGTCCTCAATGGTTCATTTCCTTTTCGTAGCTTCCTCCCGTGCTATGCCTCGATCCACTATTCTGTGTATATCGTCATTTTCATGCTTCAACTGTGCAATTACAACCCCAATATTCTCTACATTTTCCTTTGCATCTAGTTCCTCCGTGTTTTCTAGCACTTGCTGACAAGCAACCGAAAGTGCCTTCTCCAAGTGCACTCTAATGTCCTAGAGCTATTCTTTCTCCATAATCAATCGATCTTGCTCCTTTTTCTGTGCCTCAATCTCCTTTGCATTTTTTTCAGCCAAACGATCTTGCCACTTCTTTAGATCCTCAACCTCCTTCAATGCTTCAGCCTCTTTCTCCTATGACCTTAAAAGGTGATCTCCCATTATGTGCTCTCGATCTTCCAACTCCTAATTGACAACCCTCTGCAACTATACCAATATCTGGGTCAATAGTTCATTTATGTCTAGTGAAAGATCCTGAAATTGGTGAAGTGAGGCATTGATGTCCTCACTATTGGTCTCGATCGCATGCATCTAAATTTGAACATTCCTATTTCGCTTACTACTATTGATCGTCCCAACCTTCTGCAAAGTGGTTTCCTCTGGTACCCTTCTTAACACTGCATTCGTTAATGAATCAAGGTGATTTTTTACCTCATTGAATCCATCGGTCACCTACCTCTTCATCTACTCTCCCATAACATCAGTCATTGTCATAATCACCATAATGATATGATTCAATTATTCTTTAGTCACTGGTACTGCACTACTGGTCACACCCTGCTCTTGTCACTTCTTCGTTCTTGATTCCTCAAAAGCTCGCTCTGCGTCTACGTTAGTCGGGGTCCGCGTCGACGCTTCATCTGATTCATGGTCATTTGGTGGGTCTGGCACAAGATCAAGCAACACATTAGTTGGTGGACCCATTGTGTCATATCCCAAATTTTTCATTGGGTCATAATGGCCTAATCACATTTTCCATATTCATGAGAGTTTGTCAAATTGATTCTAAGGGTCAAATAATTGTCAAGGAGGAAAATTACTAGTTTCCTAGGTTGGGGGTGGAAGCTTTGGGATTTGGAAGAAGGGAGACAATAAATGATGTTTAGACATTAGAATGGAATAAATATTTAATAATGTAACTTATTAAATAAATACAAGATAAAATTGAAGTGGCATTGGAGCATGGAGACACATGGAGACGATGGGGCCCACACAAGCTAGAATTTATGTGCCACATGGAATCCTCCTCTTGCAATTTTGAATCCATGGGAATCCTAAATGTTCTTGGATGAGTTATAAGTCTAATACACTTGTACATATGAATCATAGGTTTAATTTGGAAGGAAATGTAACTTACATGGGAGAGGAAGAGTCATTTTGGAGCTAGTGAGACACTTGGACTAGATTCCCTAGCTCTATGACAAAAATGATGAAGATGTTATGAAACCTATGACACAAATAAGATGTGAAGGCTGAAATTTGACATATCTAAAAATTCAAGTCAGAATAGAGCATATAACAGGTATCTCATGTGATTTGGGGAAGCTCAATGGGTTCCTACTCAAATTGGGGGAAGATCGAAGGCTAGGAAAGGGAGGACAAATGGAAAATATTGAGCCCACACCCAAATTCGAATTGGATTGAGTTTGTGGATGGATTGGTAACCTTATAATGCTAAGGATGTTTATAAAATACATGAATCAACAAAGAGAATGCTTTTTTTCATTTGAGAAATTGTCATTTGTGAATTGTGAGAGCTAGTGGATGACTAGTTTTCTTGCCTTAGCCAATTTCGAGGGTGAGAGATTCCCATCGAAGTTCGTGTTTGGAGAGGCCACTCAGGTATTTCATGCAGATTTAATGGATTTTTATTTCAGGTATTTCCTTCTATCGTGGCACTTTCTCTCAACCATTTCCAATTTTTATTGCATATTCTTGCTCATGGAGGGATTGCGCTTTGGGTGAGCTATTGATCTCTTTGGGGAAGATTATAATTCCCCATTATTTTATGTTCTAATATAAATTCTATGTATTTATATTTCATAATAATTTGAGATATAAATACTGAAATATTTCATGTCAAAATGTTAATCAATGAAGAAATAGTGCCATTTCCCCACTATCTTGTTGTGAACCAATGCAATGTTGATGGATTCGAATGGATAAGTAAAATAATGATGGTTTATGGATGAATGTACTATTATTTATATATTTAAAATTTCAGAATACTCTCAGGTCAAAATACCCAAAATATTTCATGTATAAATGTTAAACAATGAAGAAATAGTGCCATTTCCACACTACGTTGTTGTGAAACAAGATAATGTTGATAGATTCGAATGGATAAGTAAAATAATGATGGTTTATGGATGAATGGACTATTATTTAGGTATTTAAAATTTCATAAGACTCTCAGGTCGAAATATCCAAAATATTTCATGTTTAAATGTTAAACAATGAAGAAACAGTGCCATTTCCCCACTACCTTGTTGTGAACCAAGACAATGTTGATAGATTCGAATGGATAAGTAAAATACTGATTATTTATGGATGTATGGACTATTATATATGGATTATATAAGTTTAGTGTTCATTACATAAGCATTTTGAGTTATTTTGTTGAGTTTCATAGCATTTGGCGAAGTTTGTCTATCATTTCCCCCAAGGTTGAAACTAGTATTTTTGCATCTGATTTGAGGGAGTTGTAAAAGAAATTAAAAGTTGAATGGTGATGCATATGATTACATATTTATTTCCTTTACATTTTACCTACTTCCATTCAGAAATTTGAGTTGTCTTTAGTGCATTTTGGAAGCCATTGTCATTTAATAAAATTTCAAAAAGGGACATTACATTGGTATCAAAGCATGATATTGGAACCTGATGTGGTATAATATTTAGGAGAACAAGAATTCAGGGATGACCATTAGATATTTAAACCAAAATTGGTTTTGTTGAAGAGGAAACTATGACTAGGGATGAAAATGGAACTTTATATGATGGTTAGGAGCATATGAAAATCATGGAACCTATCTTTGAATACATGACAAAGAATCTTATGAAAGGATTCGAATTGATGGCTAGCCAACTTAGGGGTAAGCTAGAAGCTGGGGGTAGTACAAGTTTCCATCATGGAGAGACACATAATACCATTCATTTTGAATACTTTTATGATTGGCTGAATGAATTTAGGAAAAATTATTCAAATGTGAATTCATTAAGGGACAATCATAAATCCACAAGTTTGGAAGAGCATGAAATGAGGAAAAATCATCATAATTGTGAAAAGATCCCAGATACACCATTATATAAAGAAATAGAGAATCATGAAGTGGAGAATCAATTACCTTAAGGTGATTGCAGAGAAGAGCATAAAGAGGAAAGTGAACACCAACACACAATCCTTACTGATGGGGTTTGTGCAAATCAAAGAGAATCTATTGATGGATCATTGAACTATGAAAGAGTACCTACTGATGGGTGCTCACAAATATATGTTGGTGACATAGAGATAACTTTTGAAAGTGTTTATGCAAGCCAAAATTCCATTAAACATAAAAATGAAGACGTTGTAGTAGTTGAAGAAGAAATAAGATAAACTTCCCCATCACCACTTGATCTTCATGAAGTTGGTCCAAGAAAGAAAGAAGAATATGAGGAGATTCATTTGCAAGAGCCTCATTTTATTTAAGGGTCCTTAAAGATGAATTAAAATAATATCCAAGAATCCCTTAGAATACTCCATGACACTCAAGCATTAGTGTCAAATTCTTGTTGGAGAGCTACTTTATTGGAGGAAACATCCTTCCTTGAATACATGGAGAAGATTCAAAGAGCAATGCGCCACATCAAAGGTAATTTAATGTCTTTGATTTTTGATAGAAACCATTTGTTTGAGATTAATGAATTGTTACACAATGCGTACTTGAAGAATAATGAGGATAATCATAAGCTCACAATTCAAAATGAGCAACTTCTTCAAAAGTTGCAAGATACTTGTTTTTCCTCCTATGTTTCAGATTGTCAATGGTATATTGTTTGAAGGATTATAATGACATGGTGTATCATGAGAAATGTGGAAATTTGAATGTTCTTCATGTGTTTGAATATGAAATTGAAGAGATCCAAACATTTTATGTGGTGGAATAGGAACTTGAATTGTCTCTTGATGAAGTTTTCTGCAATCTTTAAAGAAGATCACGATTCCTCTACATCGAAACCCGTATATGACATAGGTTTCACACTTTTGAAGGAGATATATGATACTACCCACATGGATCCTTCCCAATATGAAACTTATGCACTTTTTGATCATTTGGGTGAGTTAGTTCATTCTCCTACATCCTACAATTTGATGTTTTGCAGCATTAGTCTCAATGAAGTATGGGTGAAAGGGCTATTTTTTATGGTGCCAAATGAGGAGCAGGGAACTCCTAGATTTACTTTTTATGATGATATGGTTGGAGGAAATTGTTATTCACATTTTCAGAAGCATCCTTTGTTACTTTATGATGATGCATATCTACATGGATGCATCTATGATATGCATTTAAGTCACTTGAAAACTCATGATTTTCCTTGCTCCTTGCCTAGTCTATTTGATGTTGGAGGAAATTCATCCCACACTTGGGTGAAGAGATATGTGATTGAATAAAATTATTATTGGTATAAAAATCCTCTATTATTTCATGATGATATACATATTCATGGGTGTATTGATGAGACTTATTTGATCCACTTGAAGTCTTCATGTTTTCTTTTCTCATTATTTGGTTCATATTTTAGTGGAGATTCTTCATTCACTTCTTGGATGAAAGAATACATGGCTGAATATTTTTATGCATATCACATACTTTTGGAGAAGCATTATAGGACATGGGATCCTCACCTATTTCATTGTAGAATATTTGATTGGTAACTTAAAGTTGGTATGCACTTGGAAAATGGTGGTCTACATACTTGGAGGTATAAGCACTTTTATGATCTTTTGATGAGGCACCTCATTGATGTACATTTTTATTATGATGTTATGTACTTTGATGATATATATTATGTAATCATTATGTTTGGAAGAATGCATACAAAAAAATGGGATCCCAAAATTCTCTTTCCTAATGGTATGGTTTGGAGAGACCCTCAATTGTTGGAGTGAAATACAAGCAATGGGACCCTGGGATAGTTTTTAGTCCCATTGATTTCGATTTTTTTTGGAAACAAGTAGTATGGGAGATGGATTACCCACTTAATACAGTGATTTTAATCAGATTAGTGTAGAATAAAGCATGGTGGTTCCTCTCTAAAATATTCATGGAATCTCAAAGACTCAAATTTGGGCAACTCAGTGGCAACTTCAAAGAATCATACGGAAAGCAGGTTCTTCAACACCCATGTTTGAAATTTCTTGAGGACAAGCAATATTGGGAAGGAAGGATTTTTCATGTCCAAAATTTTGCATTGGGTCACAATGGCCTAATCACATTTTCCATATTCATGAGATTTTGTCAAATTGATGCAAAGGGTCAAATAATTGCCAAGGAGGAAAATTACTAGTTTCCTAAGTTGGGGGTGGAAGCTTCAGGATTTGGAATAAGGGGGATAGTAAATGATGTTTAAAAATTAGAATGTAATAAATATTTAATAATGTATCTTATTAAATAAATACAAGATAAAATTTAAGTGGCAATGGAGCATGGAGACACATGGAGACTATGGGGCCCACACAAGCTATAATTTATGTGCCACATGGCATCCTCCTCTTGCAATTTTGAATCCATGGGAAGCCTAAATGTTATTGGATGAGTTATAAGGATAATACACTTGTGAATATGCATCATAGGTTGAATTTGGAAGGAAATGTAACTTACATGTGAGAGGAAGAGTCATTTTGGAGCTAGTGAGACACTTGGACTAGATTCCCTAGCTCTATGACAACAATGATGAAGATACTATGAAACCTATGACACAAAACATATGTGAAGGATTTCATATAACATATCTAACATGTCAGGTCAAAACAGAGCATCCAAGAGGGATCTCATGTAAGTTGTGGAAGCTCAATGGGTTCCTACTCAAACTGGGGGAAGATGGAAGGGTAGGAAAGGGAGGACACATGGAAAATCTTGAGCCCACACCCAAATTCAAATTGGCTTGAGTTTGTGGATGGATTGGTAACCTTAGAAGGCTAAGGATGTTTATAAAATACAGGGATCAACCAAGATAATGCTTTTGTTTATTTGAGAATTATGAGAGCTAGTGGATGGCTAGTTTTCTTGCCTTAGCCAATTTCCAGGGTGAAAGATTCCCATCCATGTTGGTGTTTGGAGAGGCCATGTTGAGTCGCAAAAATACCACATTTTATTCATATTTCATGTACCAATTTTCACCTTATTCCTATTTTATCCTTCCATAAAACCATTAATATCCGCCACTTTGATAATACATATGGGTTTATATTACCATTTTCCAAATCTTTTGTTTTTGACTATTTTGAGTGAATTTGTGGTTAAATATTAAGAAAATTAATATACTTTCATTATACCTCAAAGTTGGATGATTTTGGTGATGATTACAGATATATTTGAATACTTTAACAAGCTCAAAAGTCACCACCTAGCCTCAAATTCGAATTTCATCTTCAAGATGTGGGCTAATTCAAGGAGAAGATCATGGAGAAGGAATATCTTATCCAAGATACCATGGAGGATTTGAAGGGATGAGTTGAGAAAAAAATGGATTTGTTGAGTATTTTAGGGATAAGTTGAGAAGACAGTGGATTGTAATTATGATTAGTTATCTTGAATTCATGTATAAATAGGAGGGTTCTCTCCTCATTTTGTTAGAGGTCTCTCTAGTGGGTTGAAAGTAGAGAATAGTTCAGATCTTTTTGAGAATTAGTCATAGATTATATTATTGATTGTTATGTAATGGAGATGATGGTTAATGCAAATCCTTTTACTCTCTCATGTTAATTTTAGTTTCTTTCTTATGAATTGTTAGTATAGAATTTTAGTGATTCCTTTCTTATGAATTGATAGTATAGATTTGTCGTGAGCTCACATCTATGATTTTAGTATTTCTTTACCAAGTTAATTTATGCAATCTTATGCTTTCTTATATTATATTTATTTCATGCAATTTCCTGCTTTTCTATATTAGATTTATTTTCTTTTCCTGATTTTGCAAGCTTAATTCAATTTCAGTCACATGTATTGTTAATTTCAGTCACCTAGAATATTAGATTAAGTTAGCAATACTCTTCTCCTGCATATATTTTGTATGTACCTCACAATTTTATGCTCTCTCTGAGTTGACAATTAAATTGTTGGATATATATTATAATTTGTTTAATATTTTTCACCAACATTTTGGCGTCATTGCTGGGGAAGTGCTAAAAGGGATCAGAGTTCAGATAGGTAGATAGTTTGTTATTTTTACATTACACAACAAGGGGGATGGGAGAATGGTAAGACGAGAGGTAAGAACCTGCACATCCACTATAGTGGGGTGCCGCAAAGCCTTGTTGTTCCTTTGTTTCCACAAGTGTGTTTATTTTTCTGCAAGAGTGTTCTTTCATTTTCTGCAAATGCGAGTTTGTTTTATGTAATTTTTCATTTTTCATTTTCAGTTTTGTAGTGTAAAGTTTGGATTGCTTTCATTTTTGGTAGCCTTTATTTCATACTAGCTTGTTTTTAATTTTGTATATGTTCATTTTTGTTTTGTACAGATTTTGTGCACTTTTAAGTTTTGCTTTTGCACTCGTTTTGTACTAACTCATTTCGTACTGTTTTTTTGCATTTGTCATGTACTTGTTTTTCATTTTTTTTAAAGCATTTGATTTGATAAAATGATGTTACAATGAGATTAAGTTTGGAATTACTCACTGAGATCCTTGCAAAAGTAAGGATCTCCTCTTCTCAAGAAGAGGAGATCTTGACCGCAATTAAAAGTGCAACCACTCCTCCAAAAGCGAAGGAAGAATCAACATCTGAAGAGTTCTATACATCTGATAAGGAACAAGCATGTGCGAAATAAATTGAGGATGAAGAAGGAATCTCGAGTGATCATCATGCAAACGAGAGTTGCATCGAACAATGGTTCCCAGTAAGTATTAAGTTAGGTTAGTTTTGTTTTTGTTTTTACTTTGTTAATTTACATTTACAATACCTAATTTCGCATACTTTTGAATATATTGGATTTCATTTTGTAAAATCGTGTGTAAACATTCTTTTAATTCTTTTACATGTATAGTTCCACTGGAAATTTCACTACACATAATTAATTTTAAATTTTCAGAGAGTAGGTAGGTTCTAGTTTTTATTTTTGCTTTTTGATTTTTGTTTAAGGAATTTTCATCTTTTTAATAATTTTTCTAAGTCTCCCTAGGAATTAAATTTTTTTTTAGTAAGAATAATTTTAAAAAAAGCACAAAAGTATTTCTTCCTAAATTTTATAAGAGTTGAAAAAAAAATTATAAATAAAATATTTTATTCTAGGTTTCCTTGAATTTTAGATTTTATATGAAAACAAATAAATAAAAAAACATTAAAAAGTTTTGATAGAAATTAAAAAAAATATTAGGACATATATGTTAAGAATAATTTAAAAATATTTTAAGAATAATTTAAAATATAAAAATATAAGAAAATTAAAAAATAAAATAAATAAAACAATTTTGATTTTTTTTCCTTCCGTAGGAATTATTTTGAACGTGTTCTTTCGTTTTAAATTTTCTAGTTTTAAGTTTTCAAGTTTTCTATAAAAAATATAAGAATAAATGGTAAAAAATTTAACGAAACCTGCAAACAAAATATATATATATAATAAATAATAAAATTATAATAAAAATTAAAATAGCAGATCTTTCGTCCTATCGTTCAATTTGCACGTTTGAACCACACATTCGCCTACAACTATAAACATTAAAGAATGTTAAAAAAAAATAGCAAAACAAACGAACTCTATGTATAGCTTTTCGACTTCCATAATGCGCAACTTTGCTCTTTCTTTTGTGCACATAGTCATATGTAAACCATGAATAATTTGGTAATGCAATTTCATCATATATTAACTGCATAGCTACATTATATCCCTGACGATACTGACTGAAAGGAAGGGACAACTGACTTACGACCACAGGGAGAATCATCATGTCTTACTCATAGGAAGGCTATATGCAACTAAGGGGTGAGCCAAGCAAACTAAAGCGCAACTTACTTACGACCACCGGGAGTAGAACTACATGTTAAACCCAAAGCTTTTCTTCAATGCTAGGGCTATGCTACACCCCTTTACTCCCGAATAATCCTTCATAGAATCATTCAATTCTCCGATACTCTCCCGGATTCGTTGCCTCTACAATATTTGACTCTTAATATGCTATTAATCTAAGGGTGGAATGTCGTACAATATTTTGTGTACTTCTAACTGAAACATATTTTGTTTCATGGGAGAAGCTTCTAAGCTTTATCCCCTCCTAAAGAGTGAACTGATGTAACTAGAAAAAATCAATGAGAAAACTACAAATCACCTCATAAAAAGCATATTCATGGCTTTGAGATCTTAGTCTCCATCGTGTGGATTCATCTACTTTTTAAGGGGCATAGCCTCACCGTTGTAAATAAATGCTAAGTTCTGTCTTTCATAACTGCTCAGGTAAAGGTTAAGCTATATATTTATTGACCTCTTTGAGATGTGCTCATCACTGTTATCAATGTGTGGAGGAGTTTATGCTTATGACCTTTAGTTATAGACTAGGGGAATATGCATATTTCTCCTCTCTAGGTAAGCACATAGCCTTCGGGGTTCAACCTCCTCTTAAATCGAAGGGATTTTTTGAACCTAGTATGATCGTGCTAATCTAAACATAAAAGGTTATGGGCTATTTTCTATAGTGCAATTGCACAAGCTCAAACTTTCCCGATGCCAGTTATTAGAAAATAACTTGTACTTAGAATATAATGTAATTTGATTAAGCATTTGCAATTTCCAGCGTTAACTTCTACCGACTAAGGATTGTCATCTATCTCCTTCATAGGTCGACCCCTTTCTTAAACTTATCTGGTTCTACCAGACCCCAATTATTAGGAGTGTTAGACCCCAAGCCCATCCAACACCTTCCTTACTTCTCCGTTATAGTAGGTAGGTTCACCTTCATGCAGGCAGTGGTATTAGCGTTGATCATTTTGATGATTTTGGTATCCAGGATTAGCATCAACAACATTTTTTTTTCTTCCATATTTAGTAAATAAATACAATTGAAGGGAATTCAGTGAGTATTCATTCCAGATATATAAATATATGACACTTGTATATAATGGTAACAAAAACCAATATATATATATGTGTGTGTGTGTGTGTAATGTTTTTTTAATATATTTTAAATTTTTATTGTTATTTTATTAAAATTAATAATAATAAAAAAATAAAAAAACATTAATATAATATTAAAAAAAATTGTTTTTACTATGTATATTTAGCTATGTAAAAAATAAAAATTGGATTAGTATAATTTATTTTAATTTCTCTTAGATAGTTAGTATGTATATAGTTAATATGCATATATATATAAACTTATCAAAATTAAAATAAACACATAAAAATTTGTTCTTATAAATAAAAAATATAACAAACAATTCAACAACAATAATAAAGGTGTTATAATAATAATAAAATATTTAAAAATATAAATAAAAATTAACATTAGGTAAATAAACAAAATATATATAAACATAGCAAGTAATCTAAGAAAAACATAAAATAATTAATATGCGTCTTTGAAATCGAAAGCAGTTGTTGTCACTGCCAAGCCTTCTTCTTGTTTTTTTTTTTTCATAGTGGGACCTGGCACATCTTCGGTTTAGGGGAGGTAGGTGTTTGTGTTGATGTATTTGTAACTTCAGAATGTATTCACTTGTATACCTTATGTATTGTACCCCAATGTTTCTATCGGGAAGTACCTATAATGTAATTGAGTCATGTCATGCCCCGATATTCTGATCGGGAGATTCAATAATGTAAACAAGTCATGTAAAGTCATTGAAGTTAACCCTCCATTGTAAGTCGGGGAGATATTCCCCACAATTGAGTTAAGGTTAACCCTCCTTTTTGATCGGAGGGCAAAGTCCCCACAATTGTGGGGCACTAGGGTTATTAGACTCTCCTAGAGATGTCAGCCCTAGTAAGTAATAGTTAAGTGAGTCTAACATGTTGGAGTGGACGTTAAGTGAATGAAAGAATATAAATAGAGAGTGAGCCTCTCTATTTATCACACACACACTCACTCACTGGGGCGCATGAGTGAGAGAGAGAACAACTGTGGATATCATATTTTCTATCTTTGGGTTTTACTACTGACATTGGTGCTCATTCTATCTCTGAAGAAGTTGTGGGGTTTTATCCTTTATGGTTTCCCTAAGGAAAATTCCTTGTGTCTCTTGTCTCTTGTGATTTTTGCTGTGCATGTTATTCTCTCAGATAAGATCCTAGATCATATCGCTTAAATGTTAAAAATATAACATGGTATCAGAGGTAACCTGAGAAGAATACATTATGCAGATGCAAAAGCTAGGGATTCTTACTTTTTAGGTCTCTCTCCACAATCCATCAGCAAAATAAGGCTAGACTAACTCTCCATTAAAGGGCGCATCTTTCTGTCGAAGTAGAATTTGATTTTGGGCATTTTCAATTTTTGGTGCGGGAAATTAGGGCTTTTTACAGAAGAGGAATTTTTGAGTGAGCCGGGCATATGATTGATCTCCTCATCAAAATCTAATTTTAGAGACCTGCATTGAGATTTTTGGTTGGGTGAAACTCTAGCAAAAGTCAAACCCTAGTTTGACCCTGGGCCTAAAAAACCCTAAAATATTGAAACTAATAGTTTTGGTAGATTCGCTATATCTCAATATTGGAGAAGGATCAAGTGCTGAAACTTTCATAGGTCAAAGAAAACTTCCTGATGTACACTTTTTCCAAGTTTCAACCTCATATTCGCTATATTCTAGGATATACTATTCCTCCAAGTTAGGGTTCCAGCCTCTCCCAGGATTCCTCCCCAAACACGATACAGGGGACAATTCCTATATCTCGGGCTACGAAGGTCCAAATGAAATTTATCAAGATGTTACAAAAAGGGAATGGACTTTACTTTTTGTGGTAAATGGTTTAGAACCCGACGATGAAACAATGACACATGGAAGTCCATACAACTTTTCTATGCTGAATAGTCCTGAAACATGTCACCTTGGGAAAACGCTCATAAGTCCCAATTGGTGAAACCTATGGTGTTGGAACAAGGATAGATGAGGTTACCTCACTACAAAATTTCCAACACAGAGGAGTAGTAATTTTAGAGATACCACAGAAACAGTATCATAAATTTTTGTAGAAGAAATTGGAAAACTAGGGCTTCCTGTTCCGGGAGCTTCCCTCCACTGTTTTAAAAAAAGGAGTACATTGGACATCTCACCTTGAAGAGGTATATGTTTCTATATAATCAGATCTGAAAGATTCCAAGTTTTGAAAATTAGGGTTTCTCTGACAAACCCTAGATCATCTAGCTCTGGAACCAGGATGGACACGTTAAATCGGTAAGATATAATCTTTTGCTATTTACAGTTGAAGTTCTCATTTCGATATGAATAATCACACTAGCTTGATGACAATATTGGTGAGGCCAACAAATTCTAAGCATGGAAGTATAGGATCTCACTTGTTCTTGAAGGAAATGAACTGGACACCTACATAAGTAGAGAGGTTCCAGTTCCAGAGGGAGATGAGGCTAAAATCCTTACACAAGAAGAAATTGGTCAAGGCCAAGAACATCATTGCTGATTCAATCACGGATCACCTTATACCACAAGTGTCTTCCCTAAAGACACCAAAATAGATGTTTGATTCCTTGACCAAGCTATTTGAAGGGAAGAACATAAATTGGAAGTTGATTTTGAGAAAACAATTGAAGAATAAGAAGATCCAGAATGTAGAGACCATACAGTCATACTTTACAAGGGTCTCTCAAATCAAAGAACAACTTGAAGCTAAAAGAAGGAGTCTACCCATGAAACAAATAAATATAAGTATTCAATTGTCATTTCATAATATTTTTTTGTTATGCACTTGTTTATATTCAGTTGATGTGTTATAGAATGTTTGCATTAATGACATTATACTACTAATATGCATGTGATGGGTAAGTAGCTCATGGTGCTATACAAATATCCATTGCTACTTATCTAGAATGAAACCTCTTTGCTGATATATTTGATTAGTGCACAATCTCAATGTTGTCCTGGTAGAGATGGACGGCATCTAGAAAGTTTCCATGAGATATGGATGAATGTTGTATTGGCTAAAATAGTTGCATGATTATATCTTTATACATAAGAGTTTACCATTATGAATATGCATTATGAAATGTTTCTAATCATACAAATGGTGCATTTGACTTGTAGGAAAGATCATGTACAATCTCCTACAAGAAAATAAGGATGATACTTGTTTCGAAGAACAAGTGACGATAGTTAAAGATTCACTCTCATAATCCAAAATGAAGAATGATGTATAGGATGCAATATTGAGACCTGAAGGGAAGTTCGTAGCTCCATCATGCAGTAGATGGAAACATCGTGGGGTACAAAAAGAAGGCATAGAATACAAAGAGACATTTGCAGCCACCAAAAGTTAAGACACATGATAGGAAAACTCATGTGTGAAAATTAAAGAAGGTGTTGTATGAGCTCAAAAGACACCCATGGGATAACACATACATGAGGAGCTTGAAGATCACCTAGAGTGATGGAGATCTTAACCTTTGCTACAAGGTTGAAGATGAAAGCCTATAGAGGATGACAAGATCACATATGGGTGCAAGAAGAACATTTTCAAGATAAAGGATCTTGGTATCTAGTGACCCTAGATGGATACATAGAATATTAGTAGCAGAGGAAGATACTTGTCACTCCAGTACAGAATGTTTCAATGCATAAAGTATGAAAGGTAGAGGGAGAATGATGCTCCACTTCAAAGGGATTGACTACAAAATATATTGAGATTTGACATGGTACAATATGATGGATAGCTTATTTATGAATCTAGGATTTACTAATAGTAAATGTAATTTCCCCTTTTTGGAATTTTATTAAAATGCCCAATTTCCCAATTTTTCACAATTTTGGCTCTTGACTAGTTTTGATGTCTAGACCTCCAAATTGATCCAAATGCTTCCAAATTTTCTCTGAAGTTACATGAATGATAATATAAATTAAATATAATTCTCATGTATTTTTTTTCCTCCCAATTACTTCTACAAACTTGTTTAATGTTATGTTCAAAGTAGGAGTCTTTACTAGCAAATTGGGGCTCCAATTCCCCCTGGGTAATTGCCGGAAATGGCTTCACAAATGATCCCAAAGTCACTTGAATTTATGAATAGAGGATGGGTATGTGTAAGGGACCTTTTCGAAGTCTCATATGCATCATGGTTCATTTTATAGAGGCTGTTATGACTCTTTCCAAAACAACTCCCAAGTCACAATTTCGACCCTCAGGGATGTTACCACCTAAGTTGTACTTAGTGGTTTTTTGTCAAGTGAGCCTGGTGAACCGGACAAGGATAACTTGTTCATACTTTAGAAGACCTTTAGTATTGCTTCTGGGAAGCCTTGTTGTACTATATCACATGTTCATACCCCATGGGGGAACTGTAATAAAAGTTCTAGCATGATAGTGTCTGTAAAAGACTCGGTCTCTTAGACTTTATTTGTCAATCCGATCAGCCTAGGGTGTTTTTTCCCTTGGTTATTATTGGTTGTTGAATAAATGATTGATAATTTCTGAGTTTTTCACTCTATACCTCCAAATTTGGGGTCGTCGGATTGGCATTTAGGCCTATTGAGGTTATTAGAGTCTATGTGTCAATGTATAAACATGGTGGACATCATGGTCGACCCATGGACCCACTATTTCCTAGTTTTGAGTGATTTTCCATCACTCAGGTCAGAAATCCCCAAAAATAAATTATTGATTATTTTAATTAATAAATTGATGAATAATGGAGCAAATCCAAAATAATAGATCAGTGGATTCTCAACCAATTTGATTGAAATCAGTCAGATCTGAATCAGATTGACTAGATATGACAAATCCTTGACTGAAGTAGGTGATCAAATCAGATCCAGAGTTGATCTTCAGCGGTATTCATGGGGAATTGTGCCCTGTCTCTCTCCTCCACACGTGTGAAATCTCTTGGATGCTCTGTGGACTGATGTGTCAGCTTATGGGTTGATGTGTCAGCTCAATTAGCCCCCCAGTTGACAAGTAGGCTCAGTTCAGCTTCAGATCAGCATTGATTGACTCTCCATCAGCTGATTTGATCTATCTCCTTGGGATTTGCGCCCCCCTGGGCTGGATCTCCTAGTTTTTGTATATATCCAGGCATAAGCCTCCTCTTCCAAGCTAGTTAGAGTTGGATTGAAGGGCTTGCTATTGTAATACTGTTGTAATCTTTTGATTGTTGAAATAAAAAAGCTTTGGAGGCCAAATGTTGTAATGCTCTCATATGTTTGGATTAAGCATTGTCTTACGGCTATTGATGTTACCGGATTTTCTCTCAAATTTTGCATCTGAACCCTGTCTGGCTTAAACGATTCAGCTGAATAAATAAGAGTATAGTTGGGCAAGTAAGGTTACTTTTTTTCTTATATCTCATAGAATATATGATTAGAATATCTAGATTATACATGTTTAATAAGTTTATTTGCATGTAATTCTTGTCTCTTTTTCATATATATATCCAGATCCCATGAGGTTTCGTGCAGGATTGTGTGTTTAGATTTTAGGTAGCAAGGATTGGAAGAGCTGTAGATCTAGTTTGAATACACTGTACATCCAAAATATTTGTGAATACATTTCCCCTCTGTATTCCACTAACAACTTTCCATTGCAGATCTACTTCAGCAACAAGCACTTCTCTTCTCCTTTTCCTCCTTCAAAATTAATTCTTTTTACCTGGTTACTTTATTCATAGCTTTGATATTGTTTATATATATTATATTAAAGTAAATTTAACATATATCTATCTCCTCAAATCCCATAATCTATATTGTTTTCTTAAAAGGTTTCATAAGCATTCTAGATCTAGCTTTAGGGAAATCGTCCTTTTCGCATGGAATTTTAAAGAGAATTTGTAGCTTGCATGCATTATATTTCTGTTTTCTGTTATAAAAGATAAATATATCAATTAGTGCACATCATATTGGCTTCCTAAAAGGAAATCCAAGATCCCAAGGAAAGCTTGCTTTCCTTGGTTCCCTTTTTACCTTTTTTAACTAGTTTTAACTTAGCTTTTTTTTGGTTAAAAATAAGCTGACCCAAAGGTACTTTCAAAGTGATTTTAGGAATGTTTAAGTATAATAATCTTTTTTTTTTTTTTTTAGGTATAACAAAAAAGAGGAGGATCTGTTGTTCGAAAGTGACTTTTGGGCCTTCTGAATCCCCCCAGGGGTCTCCCTTTTTTACTGAAATATTTAATTTTTGCACTTTGTAAGATCTTGGTTTCATTCTGTATAAGAATAAAGAGGAATCATATTATTTTTATGATATTGTAACTGATAGTAATAAAAATAATTTTGAATAGGCTCTTTCGAGCCCATTCCCCATCCCCCCCTGGGGGGATTTGCGTCCATGTCATTTTCTGCTTTTCGTTCAAATTTTTTCAATATAGCATAGTACTAACCTGCACGGTAGTATACTTTCATTTANTATATATATTGTGTCTCAGCATTGTGCTTTCATGCGCTCATTGTGTATCTTGTCATCTATGGTTGTTTATGGTTAATTCTCAAACTCCTAAGTAATTCATTCAATTTAACATCACCATACTAAGTAATTAGCCTTAGTAACTTAATAGGGTCTACCCCCCTTGGCTTAGTTAGGAGTGGAGCCTAAATGGAGGAGTCAAGAACAAGGTGACAGCCTTGAATCGAGACTTGCCCCCAAGGACACACCGAGTGGATTGATGATTTCTGCCATGTGACTCAGGTGTGTGAAAGGCGGAAACACTTTTTGGCGATGTTGCTGCGGATAAATATTTTTATTCCCGAGTACGACTTAGCTTAACTTTTAATTGATCTAGTCTTCAAAAAACATAAAAATTAAAACTCGATCCATCTGGCGACTCCACTGTCTAACATCCCTTCAAGAATTTCTACCTGAAGAAACCACAGACAATTATTCAATCCTCTCCCTGATTCTGAAAGTTTTATTANTCCATTTCTATCAGTTTCAAAGTAACTTTAATACTTACCCCACGAGCCTCCTTTTGAGCCGAAAGGTGAAGAAAGGTTCGTGGTAGTCTAATTAGAAAAGTGTGGTTTGATTATATTTTTATGTGTCATTTGATATCATCATTTGTTTCAGTAACCATAATAAAATCAACCCCACCTTGATTTCCCGATTGAGGTCCACTTGGACCGAAAGAGGTTCCTGGAGGGTTTTCTTTTTAATAAGAACATCCATCCCAAAATTTACTAAAATTGACAAGACTCCTGTGTGTATGCTATGCACTTGGATGCGGTTCATCTGATNGGAAAGATTGAATAGGCATACTTCTTGTAGAAACCTTGAAAATTTAGGAGACCAATCCCTCTCAGATATCCATCACATATTTGTAGAGAGTCATGTTCATCAATCTCAAGAAATGACAAAATTATTCAAACACCTTGACNAATTAGGATTCACTCTCCCAAATTGACAAACCATCAGGTGAAAATCCAACACCTAGATCAAACCATTATGGTGGCAAAATACCCAAAGGAAGCAGGAACATCTGAAAAGTGACCTCGGGGAGCCGATATCTGTCACACCCTAATGGGTGCATTATGAACAATAGCCCCAGGGACTCCATTCATCCCACNCACCTTCGAAAGTTTGAAAAGCACCTGGTCAGTTATTGCAATGATGCTGCCCATGACCATGACGATGTCAAAATGAAGCTCTTTGCTTTATCCTTAGAACATCATGCTGAAGAATCGTACTTCGACCTAGATGATGATTCATATAAAACTCTTAGTGAATTCCTAGAGGGTTTTAAGAAGAAATGGGGAGAAAAGAAAGAACCAAGACATCTTCTTGCTACCCTTCATAACATTAAGAAGATGGAGAATGAAACCATGGATGAATTTAACACTAAGTTCAGGCTTGTGGTTGCGGACCTCCCTAACGAAATAAAGCCAAAGGATGCCTCCATCCTCATATCTTACATCAAAGCTTTCACTGGTCATTTGAGGTACCAGTTAAGAGACAAAGAGCCGGCCAATCTAAAAACTGCTCAGGAATTGGCTGAGAAAATAGAAAAGAATATGCAGTCTTCAGGAAAGTTCAACATTCCAGTTTACACTAGAGAAAACACTTCATACAACAAAGAAAAGGGAAAAGCTGTTGAATCACAAGAAAAGGGAGCCTCTAAAGATCCCATGTAAAAGGTAACATACATGATAAAAGACTTGGTTACTAATCAGAACCAACTAATGGCCAATCATTCTACACACTTGAATCACATTTATAATACATTGATCATAATGGAAAGGAATAATGGACCTAGGAACTTTCAGCCCAAGCAGAATCAGATGTATCAAGATAATTTTCCTCATCAGGAGCCTAGGATTCCAAACTAGTTAGACTCAGCTAACATGGTAGAAGAAGTAATTCCATGGTGTAGATCATGTGAAAAATNAGGTTTAGTTTTGGACATACTCCAAGTACTCTCGGGTATATCTGGAGTCCACCCCTTCGCCTAATTTTAATCAACTCATATTTCACATTAACTTAAAACGCACCAAGAGGAAATTGAAAAACAT
>LPNX010962909.1:223066-308284 GCA_001517045.1 Pseudotsuga menziesii | reverse complement strand
ATGGAACATGGACTTCCCGAGGTCAGTAATCAGGAAACAACTTCAAGTGAGCCTGATCATATATACATGGTAGGCCAGGCCTACCCTTTGTCACCATCTAAACAATACAAGCCTGATGATGAAACCATTGCAGAATCTTATAGTGAAACTTATGATGAAAACTGTAATGTACATGATGGGACTCATACGTGTTCTCCATATAATGATGACAGTCTGGAAGGTTTACTGCCTTATGACCTTTTCTCTAGAGAAGATGAGTATGAAAATGAGGACAAGTAGATCTTGGAGCATGATACAAATTACGAAGACTCCCTTATCCCCGTCAAAGATATTGATGAGGAGTCCTGGACATTCATGGAAAATATGGTCTATGACATGAATAAAGAGGAAAATAATGAACCCATCACATATAACATAGATGATGGTGATGACTATTGGGATTTTTGTGGATATTTTATTAAGAATCCTATCTATGCTATATCCAGTAAGGGGAGTGTCTATTTAGATATTTGTGGAAGTCCAATCTACTATACTTCCATAGAGGGAAGCATGGATCTAGAGACCTTGGAAAACCTTAGTATGGAAGAGGAGCATTCAGAATTTTCATGTGATCATTCAGAGTCATATCATGCAAAGCCGCACAAGGGTATCAGTAATAGACATTGAGAAGCAGTGTTGTGAAAAGTCAGATGTGATGCAGTCAGTGGAATATCAGTCTCAACCATCTTTTTCACATATAGAGGTTCCTTATGATTTGGAGCTAATTGGGGCTTGTGCAACGAGTTATCATTTGATAAGCCCCGGTGATCAGTATGATGATGTAGTCAGTCTGCCTCATAATTCTGATTTGTATATCAGTCCTATCCAGTCATGGATAGAAGCAAACTACATGAGCACATACAAGCTGGGGAATAATTTTTATAACATTATTCATGCCTATGATCTCCCATCCATCCCAACCATTCTGAATCATCACGCAGGTTTGCATTTTATGAATTAGGTATCCTTACTGTGGTTGGTAACCAAAGACAAGGAATTTTTTTTTTATGTTAATAAAATGCTTAGGTGGTTACATTGGATTTCTGATTACACTTAACCCTTTTTATATCATGCTTAGAGTAGGAAAATAATCTCCTTGAAAGATAGCATTTACTTTCTGCATTTCTATTTTATACTTAGCTATAATCAAACATTTTGGTTTTCATTAGTTAGTTACATTTATTTTGTTTGAATAAATCAGCTTAATGGTTCACTTCATTTTTCATGTAAACCTTGTGCTACTGAGGTTTTCTTTTCAAGTTGAGATGTTTTTACAGGGTGTATAAACCAGAGATTATGGTGTTCTCGTATCCTCTCCTTGCCTTAAAGACCATATCGATCACATGCCCCACACTTGGAGCCAGACTGTTACCACCTAAGTTTTACTTAGTGGTTTTTGATCAAGTGAGCCTGGTGAACCAAACAAGGATAACTTGTTCGAACTTCAGAAGACCTTCAGTCTTGCTTCTGGGAAGCCTTGTTGTACTATATCACATGTTCATACCTAATGGGGGAATTGTAATAAATGTTCTAGCATGATAGTGTCTGTAAAAGACTCAGTCTCTTAGACTTTATTTGTCAATATGATCATCCCATGGTGTTTTTTCCCTTCGTTATTATTGGTTGTTGAATAAACGACTGATAATTTCTGAGTTTTTCACTCCATTCTTCCAAAGTTGGGGTGGTCGGCTTGGAATTTAGGCCTATTGATGTTATTAGAGTCTATGCGTCAATGTATAAACATGCTATACATCATGGTCGAGTCATATGAACATGTCTAAGTCCCCCTAGGTTTTTTCAATTTTTCAATTTTTTAGTTTTTCAGTGTTTTTTATTAAAATTTAATTTTTCCAAAACTTAGGCTATTTTTTAATACTTTAATTGGAAAAATTGATTTTGTAATAAAAGTTGGCCAAATAATTATTTCCAGTTGTGTAGGTGCTCATTTTCAAGCTAAGAGCACCATGTAAACCCATGGTCCCACTATTTCCCAGTTTTGAGTGATTTTCCATCACTCAGGTCAGAAAGCCCCAAAAATCAATTATTGATTATTTTAATTAATAAATTGATGAATAATGGAGCAAATTCAAAATCATAGATCAGTGGATTCTCAACCAATTTGATTGAAATCAGTCAGATCTTAATCAGATTGACTAGATCTGACAAATCCTTGACTGAAGGAGGTGATCAAATCATATCTAGAGTTGATATTCAGTAGTCTTCATGGGGAATTGTGCCCTCTCTCTCTCCTCCACACGTGTGGACTCTTCTGGATGCTCTATGGACTGATGTCTCATACTGTTGGATTGAAGGGCTTGCTATTGTAATACTATTGTAATCTTTTGATTGTTGAAATAAAGAAGCTTTGGAGGCCAAATGGTGTAATGCTCTCATATGTGTGGATTAAGCATTGTCTTACGGCTATTGATGTTGCAGGATTTTCTCTCAAATTCTGCATCTGAACCCTGTCTGGCTTGAATGATTCAGTTGAATCAATAGGAGCATAGTTGGGCAAGTAAGGTTACTTGTTTTTCTTATATCTCATAGCATATATGATTACAAGATCTAGATTAAACATGTTTAATAAGTTTATTTGCATGCAATTCTTGTCTCTTTTTCATATATATATTCAGATCTCATGAGGTTTCATGCATGATTGTGTGTTTAGCTTTCAAGTAGCAAGGATTGGATGAGCTGTGGATCTAGTTTGAATCCACTGTACATCCAAAATATTTGTGAAGACATTTCCCCTCTTTATTCCACTAACAAGTTTCCATTGCAGATCTGCTTCAGCAACAAGCACTTCTCTTCTCCTTTTCCTCCTTCAAAATCAATTATTTTTACCTGGTTACTTTATTCACAGCTTTGATATTGTTTGGATCTATTATCTTAAAGTAAATTTAACATATATCTATCTCCTCAAATCCCATAATATAGATCTTGTTCTTAAAAGGTTTCATAAGCATTCTAGATGTAGCTTTAGGGAAATCGTCCTTTTTGCTTGGAATTTTAAAGAGAATTTGTAGCTTGCATGCATTAGATTTCTATTTTCTGTTATAAAAAATAAATATAGAAATTAGTGCACATCATATTGTCTGCCTAAAAGGCAAGCCAATATCCCAAGGAAAGCTTGCTTTCCTTGGTTCCCTTTTTACCCTTTTTAACTAGTTTTAACTTAGCTTTTTTTTGGTTAAAAGTAAGCTGACCCAAAAGTACTTTCAGAGTGATTTTGGGAATATTTCAGTCTAATAATATTGCTGTTTTTTATCAAGTATAACATAAAATAGGAGTATCTTCTGTTCAAAAGTGACTTTTGGGCCTTCTGAATCCCCCCAGGGGTCTCCCTTTTTGACTGAAATCTTTAATTTTTGCACTTTGTAAGCTCTTGGTTTCATTCTATATAAGAATAAAGAGGAATAATATCATTTTTCTGATATTGTAACCACTGGTAATTAAAATAATTCTGAATAGGCTCTTTCGAGCCCATTCCCCATCCCCCCTGGGGGGATTTGCGTCCGTGTCATTTTTTGCTTTCTGTTCATTCTTTTTCAATATAGCATAGTACTAACCTACATGGAAGTATAATTTGATTTAAAATAAATTCCATATTCCATTTCTATCAGTTTCAAAGTAACTTTAATACTTACCCCACGAGCCTCCGTTTGAACTGAAAAGTGAAGAAAGGTTCGTGGTAGTCTAATTAGAAAATTGTGGTTTGCTTATCTTTTTTTGTTTCATTTTCTATCATCATTTGTTTCAGTAACCATAATAAAATCAACCCCTCCTTGATTCCCTGATTGAGATCCACTTGGACCGAAAGAGGTTCCTAGAGGGTTTTCTTTTTAATAAGAACATCCATCTCAAAATTTACTAAACAATGACAAGACTCCGATGTGTATGCTCTGCACTTGGCTGCGGTTCAGCCAATTAGTCAAGCTATATCAAAATAACTTAAGTGACTAGTGTAATTATGATTCACTCTCCCAAATTGACAAACCATCAGGTGAAAATCCAGCACCTAGATCAAACCATTACGGTGGCAAAATACCCAAAGGAAGCGGGAACTTCTGAAAAGTGACCTCAGGGCACTGATCTCTGTCACACCCTAATGGGTGCATTATGGACAATAGCCCAGAGACTCCATTCAGCCTACGTATTCCTTGTGGGTAGCCTTGAAGGTTTAGTTTTGGACATACTCCAAGTACTCTCAGGTATATCTGGAGTCCACCCCTTCACCTAATTTTAATCAACTTAGATTTCACATTAACTTAAAACTTACCAAGAGGCAATTGCAAAACATTTACTCCAAGCACATGCAATACATTGATTTTCTTTTGACTCCATTTTAAGGCACTGGTTATTTTCTTACTATATATATATATATATTGTGTCTCAGCATTGTGCTTTTGTACGCTCATTGTGTATCTTTTCATCTATGGTTGTTTATGGTTAATTCTCAAAATCCTAAGTAATTCATTCAGTTTAACATCACCATACTAAATAATTAGCCTTAGTAACTTAATAGGGTCTACCCCCCCTGGCTTCATTAGGAGTTGAGCCTAAACGGAGGAGTCAAGAACAAGGTGACAGCCTTGACTCGAGACTTGACCCCAAGGACACACCGAGTGGCTATAATATTTCTACCACGTGACCCAGGTGTGTGAAAGGTGGCAACAGGGGAAAATGCACCAAATCTTCTCCCAATGCAATAAAAATGAGTAAAATGGCTTGTAATGCTTAAGTACTGAACATGAGACTTGTAATACACATTAATTACAGTCCATCCATCATATATGTATTATAGATACATTCTTCCATTCAAAATAATAAGCATTACCATGGCATATATCAAACTGGAGTGGTAATGGTCATTGTTTGCTCATTAAAAGTCATATTGACATACAACTCTTGGGAATTTCGACTTAAAAAATTATGAGAATGAATAACAGAGCATATGTAATGGATTACAATCATAAATGGACAATTAAAGGATCTCCCATTTTGAAATCATCAGCATTACAATGGTTCACAACAAGATAGTGGGGAAATGACACTATTTCTTCATTGTTCAACATTTTTACATGAATTATTTTGGGTATTTAGACCCGAGATTCATTTGAAAATGAAATACAAAGCATATAAATCATCACATAATATAATTTCCATTACAATATTCCCCAAAGAGATCAATAGCTCACCCAGAGTGCAATCCCTCCATTTGCATCAATATGGTGTGAAAACTAGAAATAGTTGAGAGAGAGTGCTGCAATAGAATAATCCACATGATTTATTGTACATTACACATAAAAATAAGACTCCATTAAATATCCATTAAATATCCATGAAATACCTGAGTGGCCTTTCCAAACACCAACTAGGATGGGAATCTTTCACCCTCGAAATTGGCTTAAGCAAGAAAACTAGTCGTCCACTAGCTCTCACAATTCACAAATGACAATTTCACAAATAAGAAAAATCTTCTTCTCATTGATGATCCCTATATTTTATAAACAATATTGGTATTCTAAGCTTCCAAATCCATACATAAACCAAACCCAAGTTGAATTGGTGTGACTGATCATGCTATGCCATGTGGCCTCTCTCTTCACCTTCCCTCTTCTCCCAAATTTGAGTAGGATCCTCTTGGCCTTCTCAAAATCCCAATTTAGACCTCCAAGATGCTCTATTCACACCTAAAATGTCAGTATGTCATTATTTCAGCCTTCATATCTGACTTGGGTCATAACTGTCATAGAATCTCCATCATTGGTGTCATAGCTATCATAAATGTAAGGGGAATCTATCCAAGTGTCCATGAAACTCCCATTTGGCTCTTCCTCTCCCATGTAAGTTACAATTCATCCCAAATTAGAACTATGAAGTATATGGAAAATTATATTAACATTATAATCCATACAAAAACATTAGACTTCCAATATATTCAAGTTTGCAAGAGAAGGATACCATTTAACATAGGAATTCTAGCTAGTGTGGGCCCCATAGTCTCCATGTGTCTTCATGCTCTATTGCCACTTAAATTTTATCTTGTATTTATTTAGTAATATAAATTATTAAATATTTATCTCCTTATAATTTCTAAACATCATTTATTATCCCCCTTATTCCAAATCTCAAAGCTTCCACCCCCAACCTAGGAAACTAGTGATTTTCCTCCTTGGCAATTAGTTGACTTTTAGCATCCATTTGAAAACTTTCATGAATATGGAAAATGTGATTTGGCCATTGTGACCCAATGCCAAATTTGGGACATTAGAAATCCTCCCTTCCCAGTATTGCTTGTCCTAGTGCAATTTCAAACATGGTTGTTGAAGAACCTGCTTTCTGTATGATTCTTTGAAGTTGCCACTAAGCTTCCCACTTTGAGTCCTTGAGATTCCATGAAGATTTCAGAGAGGAAACACCATGTTTGTTGCTGCACTAATCTGATTAAAATCACCTTATTAAGTGGGGAATACATCTCCCATACTTCTTGTTTCCCAAATAATTTTAAATCAATCAGACTAAAAACTATACCAGGGTCCCATTGCTTGCATTGCACTCCAATAATTAAGAGTACTCTCCAACCCATACCATTTGAAAAGAGAATTCCTGGATCCCATTTTCTTGTATGCATTCTTACAAACATCATGAGTGCATAATATATATCATCAAATTATATAAAAGCATAATAAGAATGTACATCAAGGAGGTTCCTCACCAATAAATCATGAAAGTGCTTATACCTCCCAATGAGTACACTACCATTTGCCAAGTGCATACAAGCTTCAAGTGACGAATCAAATCTACTCCAATGACATAGGTGAGGATCCCATGTCCCACTATTCTACTACAAAGATATATAATGTGCATCAATATAATCAGCCACATGTTCTTTCATCCAAGGAGTGAATGAAGAACCTCCACCAAAATCTGAACCAAATAATGAGCAAAGAAAACATGAAGACTTCAAGTGGATCAAAGAAGTCTCATCAATACACTCATGAATATGTTTATCATCATGTAAAATCAGAGGATTTTGCTTCCAATAATAATTTTATTCAATCATATAACTCTTCACCCAAGTATGGGATGAATTTCCTCCAACTTCAAATAAACTAGGAAAGGAGCAAGGAAAATCATGAGTCTCCAAGTGACTCAAGTGAACATCATAGGTGCACCCATGTAGATGTGTATAATCATAATGTAAACAAGGATGCTACTGAAAATGTAAATAATATGATTCTATAATAATTACATCATCAAAAGGAGAAATATAATGTACAAGCTCTTCATGTGGCACCATCAAAAAGAAACCTTTCACCCATACTTCATTAGGATGACTGCTACAAAATTTAGAAGTGTAGGATGCAAGAGAAAGAACCAACTCACCCAAATGATCAGTAAGTGAAAAATTGTCATAATGTGAAGTATACATAGGGGTAGGATTATTCACCTCCCTATAAAATGCAAAAATTTCCTCATGGGTTGGTTCCAAGGTGGTGGAATTATGCACTTCTTCAAAAATTGTGTAACCATTTTCAAGAGGCAACTCAAGCTCCTCTTCCACCGTTACTAGTGATTGGATCTCATCACTATAATCCTCAAGAACATCAAGAACCTACAATGTTTCATGTTTCTCTTGATCCATCATGTCATAATAATCCTCCAAGCAATATACCTTATGAAAATATGAAACATTGGAGGAAAAAGAAGTGTCTTGCAACTTTTCAAGAAGTTGCTCATTTTGAATTGTGATATTATCAATAACTTCATTATTCTTCAAGTAGGATTAATGTAACCATTCAATAATCTCAATGACATTTTTTCTATCAAAAAGAAAATACATGAAATTAAATTTGATGTTGCACCTTTCTCTTTGGATCTTCTCCATGTCTTCAAGGAAGGATGGATCCTCCAAGGAAGTAGCTCTCCAACAAGAATTTGATACCAATGCTTGAGTGTCATGGAGTATGCTAAGGGCCTACTGGATCTTCTTTTCATTCATATTTAAGGACCCTTCAATAAAATGAGGCTCCTGAAAATGAACTTCCTCCTCTTCTTCCTTCTTGCTTGGAGCAACTTCATGAAGCTCAAGTGGTGATGGGGAAGTTGATATTGTTTCTTCTTCAACTGCTACAAGTTCTTCATTTTCAGGTTTAATGGAAGTTTGGCTTGCAGCAACACTTTCAAAATTGATATTTATGTCACCAACATAGAGGTGTGAGAACCCATCAGTAAGTACTCCTTCATAGTTCATGCATCCAGCAGTAAATGCTCTTTGGTCCATGTCCATAGTAGAATTTGTTTCAGAATGATATTCAATAGTTTCAAGGTACTCTTCTTCCTTCTCATGTGATGTTTCCTCATCTTTTTCAAAGTCATTTGGGAGTGAATTTCGATACTCTTCATGTAATGCCTTTTCTTCTTCACCACCCACAGAAATTTGTAGCTCGTTGGTCTCTTACCTACTTGTGCATTGATTATTATTCCTTAATGAGTTCTTATTTGAATTATTTTTTATAAATTCCTTCAACCAATCATCAAGGTCTTCACAATGAATAGTTTTATGTGCCAATTTGAATGCTTGCTTAACCTGCCTGGACATATCATCACCACATGGCTTAATGAATTTATTCAATTCATATATACCATACATAACTTCAATAGGTTACAATACCATGCTCTGATACCACTTGTAATGTCCACTTTTTGGAATTTTATTAAAATGCCCAATTTCCCAATTTTTCGCAATTTTGGCTCTTGACTAGTTTTGATGTCTATGCCTCCAAATTGATCCAACTGCTTCCAAATTTTCTCTGAAGTTACTTGAACGATAATATAAATTAAATATAATGCTAATGTATGTTTTTTAACCTCCCAATTACTTCTTCAAAAAATTTTAATGTTCTGTTCAAAGTAGGAGTCTTTACTAGCAAATTGGGGCTCCAATTCCCCCTGGGTAATTGCCAGAAATGGCTTCAAAAATGATCCCAAAGTCACTTGAATTTATGAATAGAGGCTGGGTATGTGTAAGGTACATTTTCAAAGTCTCATATGCATCATGGTTCAGTTTATACAGTCTGTTATGACTCTTTCCAAAACAACTCCCAAGTCACAATTTCAACCCTTGGGGAAAATGCACCAAATCTTCTCCCAATGCAATAAAAATGAGTAAAATGGATTCCAATGCTTATGTAATGAACATGATAATTGAAATAAACATTAAATACAGTCCATACATAATATATTTATCAGATATACATTCCTCCATTTGAAATAATAAGCATTACCATGGCATATATCAAAATGGAGTGGAAATGGTCATTGTTTGCTCATTAAAAGTCATCTTGACATACAAATATTGGGAATTTAGACTTGAAACTTTATAATAATTAATAATATATAATATTTAAATAATTACAATCATAAATATAAAATTAAAGTCTCTCCCAATTCAAAATCATCAGCATTACAATGGTTCACAACAAGATAGTGGGGAAATGACACTATTTCTTCAGTGTTCAACATTTTTACATGAATTATTTTTTGTTTTTTGACCTGATATTAATTTTAACATGAAATAAATATAATATAAATCAGCACATAATATAATTGGCATTGCAATATTCCCCAAAGAGATCAATAGCTCACCCAAAACGGAATCGCTAAATTGGCATGAATATGGTGTGAATACTAGAAACAGTTGAGAGAGAGTGCTACAATAGAAGAATCCACATGATTTCCTGTAGCTTACAAATGCAAATAATACTCCATTAAATATCCATTAAATACCTAAGTGGCCTTTCCAAAAACCAACTAGGATGGGAATCTTTCACCCTCGAAATTGGCTTAAGCAAGAAAACTAGTTATCCACTAGCTCTCGCAATTCACAAATGACAATTTCACAAATGATAAAAAGATTCTTCTCATGGATGATCCCTGTATTTTCTAAAAATTATTGGTATTATAAGGTTTCAAATCCATCCATAAAAAAAATCCAAGTCGAATTGGTGTGGATGCTCATGCTATGCCATGTGGCCTCTCTCTTCACCTTCCCTCTTCTCCCAAATTTGAGTAGGAGCCTCTTGGACTTCTCCAACTCCCAATTTAGACCTCCAAGATGCTCTATTCAAGCCTGAAATTTCATTTTGTCAGTATGTTAGCCTTCTGATCTGACTTGGGTCATAACTGTCATAGAATCTCCATCATTGGTGTCATAGCTGTCATAAATGTAAGGGGAATCTAGCCAAGTGTCCATGAAACTCCCATTTGGCTCTTCCTCTCCCATGTAAGTTAAAATTCATCCCAAATTAGACCTATTAAGTATATGGAAAATTATATTAACATTATAATCCATACAAAAACATTAGACTTCCCATATATTCAAATTTGCAAGAGAAAGCTACCATTTAACATAGGAATTCTAGCTAGTGTGGGCTCCATAGTCTCCATGTGTCTTCATGATCTATTGCCACTTTAATTTTCTCTTGTATTTATTTAATAAGATAAATTATTAAATATTTATCCCCTTATAATGTCTAAACATCATTTATTATCCCCCTTATTCCAAATCTCAAAGCTTCCACCCCCAACCTAGGAAACTAGTGATTTTCCTCCTTGGCAATTATTTGACTTTTAGCATCCATTTGACAACTTTCATGAATATGGAAAATGTGATTTGGCCATTGTGACCCGATGCAAAATTTGGGACATTACAGTAAAGCAGATTCCAACCTTTTCTTCAAGGTTGAAGGTGGAATACCAATGATGCTCCTGTTATATGTCGATGACTTGTTCCTGACATAAAAGAGGAACTCATTAAAGTTGCAAGAAGGAGACTTGCTACCAAGTTTGAGATGAAGGACTTGGATATGATGCACTACTTTATAAGCATGGAGGTGTGGTAGAATGTAGATGGAATCTCCTTGGGACAATAGAATTATGTAGTAGACATCCTACAGAGTTTCAGGATGATGGACTGTAAGGCCATGACTACACCTATGGCATCGAACCTGAAGCTATTGAGTGTTGCTTCATCAGAGTTGGTTGATGCCATGATGTATTGTCAGATGATTTGTTCCTTGATGTACATGACAAACACGAGACCAAATATTTTCTTTGTTGTGAACACATTGAGAAATGTTCACCTGATGATTGCAAAGCATGCATTGAGGTACCTGAAGGGTACACTTTGTTATGGGCTCAAGTATGAAGCAAAGAAGAAGATTAACTTGGAGGGTGATATGGATTTGGATTGGGAAGGAAGTGCCATTGATAGGAAGAGAACTTCAAGGTGTTTCTTTAGTATGAGATCAGGTGTGATCTCTTGGTTTAGTAGGATGGAGTCTTGGATGGCACTGGGAACAGCCGAGAGAGGAGTAGTGAAGCTCCAGTATGTGATCCATATTGAGATATCTCAAAAGAGGGAGTTCTATAATATCTAGTGAGATAGGTTATCTGATCATAAATCTCAGAAAAGCTTGTAGATTGCTCAGACGTAATCGGTCATTTAGGTTGTCCTTGGATGTAATTGGTCCTAGAAAAACTCATAGGTTATCCTTGGATGTAATCAGCCCTGATGTGATTCTATTATAGAAATGGCCAGAGTGAAGTTTGAGTACTTCAGGGAGAAGCTTGGTGTTCTCCATATCGAGGTTCCTTCCAAGGGGAAGTGATGAGTCTATGAGCCTTTCTGACATGGTGGTAGGTGGGGCCTCCTGTGGTAAGATATAAGTACGGATCCTTTCTGACATAGTGGTAGGTGGGGCCTCCCATGGTCAGATGTAAGTGCTAGGCCTTTCCTTGGATGGTAGATACCATGCCAGAGGATGTAAGTGTTGGGCCTTTCCTCGGATGGTAGATACCATGTTAGAGGATGTAAGTGCATAGCCATTCTGACATGGGGGTAGGTTGGGCCCTCCCATGGTTAGATGTAAGGGATGAGCCACTATGGTATGGGGGCAGGCTAGGCCCTCCCATGGTTAGATATAAGGGCAGATCCATTCTAACATGGGGGTAGGCTGGGCCCTCCTATGGTAAGATGCAAGGGCAAAGCCATTATAACATGCGGGTAGGTTGGGCCATCCCATGTTTAGATCTAAGGATTGAGCCATTTTGACATGGGGACAGGATGGGCCCTCCCATGGTCAGATGTAAGGACATAGCCATTATGACATGGAGGCATCCTAGGCCCTCCCATGGTCAGAGGTAAGGGCTGGACAATTCTGACATGGGGGTAGGCCAGGCCCTCCCATGGTTAGATATAAGTGTTGGGAAGGCATTTTTGACTAGTTCAGAAATAGGTGCTGAAGAAGATGAAGACCTACGTGGAGGCTAGGCCTACAACCAACATGAAAAAGGGATGGCTCTGTATAACTTCCTATGATGAGAAGAATTAAGAGATAGCACCAATTGATCGAGATGGAGAAAGTAGTAATGATGACGATGATTTAGTGATGATCCAACTTTGATGATGATCCAGTGATGATCCAACTTTGATTCTGATCCAATGATGATCTAGCTTTGATGATGATCCATTAAAGATCCAGATCAAGTGATGATCCATACTTGATGATGATCTAGTGATGCTCTAGATCAAGTGATGATCCGGTGATGATCCAGACTTGATGAAGATGACTTGACAATGAAGATGACTTGAAAATGAAGATGACTTGAAGATGAAGATGACTTGATGATGAAGATGACTTGATGATGATCTAGATGATACAGAGAAGAATACTTGTGCTGATAAATTGTGTTGAGAGAATACCTTCCTGGTTAAGAGGGAGTGTTGATGTATTTGTAACTTCAGAATGTATTCACTTGTATATCTTATGTATTGTACCTCGATATTTCTATCAGGAAGTATCTGTAATGTAATTGATTCATGTCATGGCTCGATGTTCTGATCGAGAGATTCAATAATGTAAACAAGTCATGTAAAGTCATTGAGGTTAACCCTCCATTGTAAGTTGGGGCAATAGTCCCCACAATTGAGTTAATTTTAACCCTCCTTGTTGATTGGAGGGAAAATTCCCCACATTTGTTGGGAACTAGGATTATTATACTCTCCTAGAGATGTCGGCCCTGGTAAGTAATTGTTAAGTGAGGCCGACATATTAGAGTGGACATTAAGTGAACGAAAGAATATAAATAGATAGTGAGCCTCTCTATTTATCACACACACACTCACTCGCTAGGGCACATGAGTGAGAGAGAGAACACTTGTGGAGATCATATTTTATGTCTTTGGGTTTTACTGCTGCCATTGGTGCTCATTCTATCTCTGAGGAAGTTGTGGGGTTTTCTCATTTATGGTTTCCCCGAGGAAAATTCCTTGTGTCTCTTGTCTATTGTGATTTTTGTTGTGCATGTTATTCTCTCAGATAAGATCCTAGATCATATTTTTTAAATGTTAAAAATATAACAGTTTGTTTCAATATAAACCATTCCTGCAAACTATTATGCAATAACAAATTGCATTTCTTTCATATTAGGTGTTTGTTTCAAGCTGCCAAATTTATAATAGAAATCGCTTATTTCACAAACTCCTCTCTATTCCATATCATTAAGATAGTATGCTTTTAGAGGGGTCGACCAATGAAAGGGTCGACCCTCTCTCTTTGTTGCTCAATCATTACATAAAGACGCACTCATCTTTGTATATAAAAATGTACACTCAATCATTTCTATTCCAATTTCTTTTTGTTTTTATTACAAAACAATTAAAAGTGTTAGAGAAAAAAACAAATTGACATAATAAAACTTATATTAATATCTATATACATAAAATTATAAGATTAAAATAAACACATAAATCTTTCTTTTTTTGCAAATAAATTAAATAACAAAAACAACTTCAAAAATAATAATAAAAGGGTTATGATAACATTACAAAAATAAAAATAAAATAAAATTAAAAACTAAAAACATATAAATAAATAAAAATTATTAGGTGACAAACAAAATCATAAAATTAAAAACTATAAATTAACTTGGAATCTTCTCAAAATTTTATGTTTGTTGCGCTAACTTGTTTTCACAAGTCACTCAAACACAGGTTTTGACAAGAAGGATTGCTACTTCCAGGTATAAAAGCATTTCATTTATTCTCTTTGATTTTTGTTTGTCAATCACATATTTTCCTATATGTTCAATTATTTCACAAGTTTATTGCAGGAAAACGCTAACCTTTTACAAATTTAAATATGAACGAATGGCATGCAGAAGTAATTTCCAAAATCGCAGAAAATTTTCAGAAAAATGTTCCATTGAAAGTTTGAAGAAGTTGAGTTTCCACCATGTATGTCATGACATTTTTCTACCACAAAGAAGCCTTTTAGAAACCAATTATGCCATGTCATGATTACTTATCCTTTTTCCTTCCAAGCTTATTCATCATCCATGTTAGAGTCTACTTTTTTCTGCCTTATACATCATAACTTCCCGCATGTATACCTTTCTGAGTCGCACACATTTTCTTCATTTTCAGTTTATCTTTTTTCTTATGAATAAAACCATTCAGATTCCTTTCCATGACTACATTGCTTTGTTATCCCTGCCATAAAAATTGGTTGACCCTCATATATTTCATCTATAATCCTACCACTCATTATGTACAACTCGTGTTGACTGATGTGGGATTCCTTAAGGCCCACCTTTCAATAAGTCTTGACCCATCGACCTCGGCACACTATCTGGGATAGAGACTAGATTTAATTTTTAGTACCTTGAGGCTTGCATGCCTTAATGGCAAGTTCTCTCACTTAAAATCATGGGAATACATCAATGTCCCTTTATCATTAGATCTTGCAAGTGGATCGACATCAGCTCATTTATTCGCACTTTGCAGTATGTACTTAGGTACCTTGGCACTCATTGACATCAATGGTGAGATTGCCTTGCATTGGTTAATGACATTCATCAATGGTCGGTAATCCAATGAATTCTTTCCATGCTTGACATCGACATATTTATTCGCATGGTAATAATTGTATCATCGGGTTTTGTAGCAAGTGAAGACTATATACCTTTCATGACTCTTATCAACAATTTTAAAGCAGCATACTTCAGCCATATGAGAGTACGATAGTTCTACTTTTATTTATCATCTTTAACTTTATACAACCAAGAAATTCAAATTTCTTCACTTCACATTCTTTGATCCAGCAATAGTATCAGCCGTATTCCTATTGCATACGTTCATCAACTTTTTGGGTAAATGGAGGTTTGTTGTTTTCTAATCTTTAACTATGTAATTCCTTAAATGCCATAAAATGAATGAATTTGGAAAATTCCCTCACCACATTTCCTTTCTCCTTTTCATAAACCTACCAACATTACTTTCCCAAACTATGCTTTGTTACACATTAAATAAAATACATTGCTATTTATATTGGCATGATTCATAAGATGAAGAAAAGGCTTTCTAATATAATTGATGGTTCATCATTTCTAATGCGTGTATACTTTTAAATCTTATGTATTGAAGCAAAAATACAAGTAAAACAAGAGAATGTTGTTAACACAAGAACCAACATTTGTTATACTTATGGTTGTCACACAAGAACCAACCATAAGGAAAATTGTTGCTACTCATGCATTTCAAATCATGGAATGATTTACTATTACATACCATCATCATGTAAAACCCAGCTACAAAGCCAAAAGTTTTAAAGAGAATCAATGCATAGTTGCATGAGGACATGCAACAAGTTAAGTTGGGGGGGATGTTGAGTCACAAAAATACCACATTTTATTCATCTTTCATATACCATTTGTCACATTATTCCTATTTTATCCTTCCATAAAACCATTAATATCCGTCACTTTGATAATACATATGGGTTTATATTACCATTTTTCAAATAATTTATTTTTGAGTATTTTGAGTGAATTTGTGGTTAAATATTAATAAAAATAATATACTTTCATTATACCTCAAAGTTGGATGAGTTTGGTGATGATTACAAGTATATTTGAAGACTTTAACAAGCTCAAAAGTCACCACATAGCCTCAAATTCGAATTTAATCTTCAATATGTGGGATAATTTCAAGGAGAAGATCATGGATATGGAATATGTTATCCAAGATATCATGGAGGATTTGAAGGGATGATTTGAGAAAATTTGGATTTATTCAGGATTTGAGGGATAAGTTCAGAAGAAAGTGGATTTTAATTATGATTAGTTATCTTGAATTCATGTATAAACATGAGGGTTCTCTCCTCATTTTGTTAGAGATCTCTCTAGTGGTTTGGAAGTAGAGAACAGTTTAGATATTGTTGAGAGTTATTCATAGAGTGGATTTTTTATTGTTATGTAATGGAGATGATGCTTAATGCAAATCCTTTTACTCTCTCATGTTAATTTGTGTTTCTTTCTTATGAATTGTTAGTATAGAATTTCAGTGATTTCTTTCTTAAGAATTGATAGTATAGATTTGTTGTGATCTCACATATATAATTTTAGTATTTCTGTACCAAGTTAATTTATGCAATCTTATGCTTTCATAGATTAGATTTATTTCACGCAATTTCCTTCTTTTCTAGATTAGATTTATTTTTATTTCCTGCTTTTGCAAGCTTAATTCAATTTCATTCACATGTATTGTTAATTTCAGTCACCTAGAATATTAGAGTAAGTTAGAAATACTCTGCCCCTACATATATTTTTTCTGTACCTCTCAAGTTTACGCTCTCTCCGAGTTGACAATTAAATCGTTGGATATATGTTATAATTTGTTTAGCATTTTTCACCAATGGTTCACTCAGATGTTTCATGGAGATTTAATGGAGTTGTATTTGTATGTGTAAGATACAAGGAAGTTCATGGTTCCTTTTATTGCAGTACTTTATCTCAACCATTTCTAGTTTTTATTGCATATTCTTACTCATGGAGAGATTGCGCTTTAGGTGATCTATTGATCTCTTTAGGGAAGCTTCTAATGCCCCATTATTTTATGTTCTGATTTAAATGCTCTATATTTCAAGTTTAGAAGACTCTTTGGTTGAAATAATTAAATATTTCATGTCAAAATGTTAATCAATGAAGAAATAGTGTCATTTCCCCACTATATTGTTGTAAACCAATGTAATGTTGATGGATTGGAATGGATAAGTAAACTACTGATGGTTTATGGATGATGGACTATGATTTCTGTATTTAAAATTACATAATACTCTCAGTTCTAAATACCCAAAATGTTATCATGTATAAATGTTAAACAATGAAAAAACAATGCTAGTTCCCCACTACCTTGTTGTGAACCAAGGTAATGTTAATAGATTTGAATGGATAAGTAAAATAATTATGGTTTATGGATGAATGGACTGTGATTTATGTATTTAAAATTTAAAAATACTCTCAGGTAGAAATATCCAAAAAAATTTATGTATAAATGTTAAACAATGAAGAAACAATGCCATTTCCCCACTACCTTGTTGTGAACAAAGATAATGTTGATAGATTCAAATGGATAAGTAAAATACTGATGGTTTATGGTTTTATGTATTGTTATTGATGGATTATATAATTTTAATGTTCAACGCATAAGCATTTGGAGTTATTTTGTTGAGTTTCATAGCATTTGGAGAAGTTTGTCTATCATTTCTCCCAAGGTTGAAACTAGTATTTTTGCATCTGATTTGAGTGAGTTAGAACAAAAATTAATGTTGATGTATTTGTAAATTTAGAATGTATTCACTTAGTGTATTTCATTGTACCCTGATGGAGATGTTTATTCCACCGATTGGGAGAGTCATTAATTTAATAAAGCGATGTAAAGTCATTAAGGTTATCCCTCTATTGTAAGTCAGGGAAATAGTCCCCACAATTGAGGGGTATTAGGGTTATTAGACTCTCCTAGTGATTTCGTCCCTATAGAGTAATTTTCAAGTGGAAAACTAGTATAAATAGAGAGTGGGACTCTCTATTTGAAACACACTCATTCAACAATAACACATGAGTCAGAGAGGAGGAGCTCGCACAAGTGAGAGAGAGAACAATTGTCGAATCATCTTTATATCTCTGGGTTTTAATTTTTCTATTTGTGCTCATTCTATCTCTGAGGAAGTTGTAGGGTTTTCTCCTTTATGGTTTCCATGAGGAGAAATATTTGTGTCTCTTGTCTCTTGTGATTATTGATGTGCGTGTTATTCTCTCAGATAAGATCCTAGATCATATTAATTAAATGATAAAAATATAAGATGGTATCAAAGCCAACCTGAGAAGAAGACACTGTGCAAATATAGAAGATAGGGATTCTTAATTTTTGGGTCTCTCTGCGCATATCATCAAGAAAAGGAGGCTATGCTAACTCTCCATTGAAGGGCACATCTTTCTGTCGAAGCAAAATTTGATTCCAGGCATTTTCCGTTTTTGACCTGTCACTACTACGGGAAATTAAGGCTTTTCACAGAAAAGGAATTTTTTAGTGATCCCAGCATAGGATTTCTATCCTCCTCAAAATTTAAATTTATAGACCAAGATCAAAGTTTTTGGTTGGGTAAAACTTTGGGAAATTCAAACCCTAATTTGACCCCATACTAGAAAATGAACACTGCAAAAGATCAACCCCAGATCCAGTTCAGGAATCTCAAATTTGTAAGATATAAATCTCTTGAATTTCCATTTGAGGTTCTCATTAAAATATGAATCATATAAGTTTCACTATATAGCTGAAATACAACTACAATGGAAGCTAATGGAAATTAGGGTTTCATGCTTGAAAAACCCTAAAATACTAAAACTACTATTTTTGGTAGATTCACTATATATCTTTATTGGAAAAGGATCAGTAGCCAAAATTTTTACAGGCCGAAGATAAATCCCTGATGTGCCCTTTTTAAAAGTTTCAACCTCCAATGCACTATATTCTTGGAGATATGATTCCTCTAAATCAAGGTTCCAGCCTCTCCTTGGATTCATCCCTAAACATGACACCTTGGGAGAATTACTATATCTCGGGCTACGAAGTTCCAAATGAAATTTTGCAAGATGTTCCAAATAGATAACAGAATGTACTTTCTGTGATAAATGTTTTAGACCCTGAAGGTGAAATAATGGCACGAGGAAGTATTTACAAGTTTGCTATGTTGAACGGTACTAAAATAAGTCACCTTGGGAAAAATATCATAAGTCCCAATTGGGGAAACCAATTCTACTCAAACCTATAGTGTTGGAAAGAGGACAGAAGACGATACCTCAGTGCACATTTTTAGACATATATTATTAGTAAGTTATGAGATACTATAGAAACAATATCATGAAATTTTGCAGAAGAAATTGAAGAAAACTAGGGCATCCGATATTTTGTAGTTATGATCATAGTTTTAGGAAAATGAGTATGTTGCTAATATTTCCTTCAGGAGGCACATATTTCTATCCAATAAGATCTAAAAGATTCCAATTTTTGAAAATTAGGGTTTCTCTAACAAACCCTATATCAGCCACCTCTGGAACCAGGACAGACACCTCAAATTGGTAAGATCTAATATTTTGCTATTTACATTTGAGGTTCTCATTTCAAAATGACAAATCACACCAGCTTGATGAAAATCTTGGTGAAGCTAACAAATTATGAGTATGGAATTATAGGACCTCCATGATCCTTGAAGAAATTAACTTGGATCAGTATTTCAGTAAGGAAGTTCTAAGAGCCAGAGAGAGATGAGGCTAAGGCTAGAGCCAAGAGAATCATTGCAGATTATATTAAATATCATCTCATCCCTCATGTGTCATCCTTGAAGACACCAAAAGGAAGTGTTCTATGCTATGCGAAAGCAATCGAAGAAGAATAAGATATTGTTATAACCACCTTGAATGGCCTACCAGGATCATGGGACTCATTCATTCGAGGAATGTGTGCTAGAAGGAAGTGATTACCTTCAGCAAACTCTAGGAATAATGCATGCAAGAAGAAGATTGACTCATAATAATCGAAGAGAATATGAGAGCAACTGAAGATCAAGCTCTCACAAAGATCCCTCAAGTGATGAGGAGTATGAAGGACTCAATTATTGAAGAAACTCTTATCCATCTTAGCGTTTGGATATAAAATGATGATGTTATGAATGAATAAGATGATGAATTTGAAGGCTCAAGAAGGATTCTACCCATGAAACAAATAATGATAAGTATTTGAATCGTATTTTCCTATATATCTAGTTGTTTATATGAAATTGCTTAGTTGTGAAGTGTATTATGCATGATAGAGTGTCTGAATTAATGAAAAATATACAACCAATATGTATGTTATGGGTAAGTATCCTATAGTGATATACAACACTCAATTGCTACTTATCTAGGATGAAACATCTTTGCTGACATATTTGGATTAGTGCACAATCTCAATAATTTTATGGTAGAGATGGAAGGGATATGGAAGTTTCTGTGTATACCAGATATGGATGAATGTTGTATTGGCTAAAATAGTTGCATGATTATATATTTATGCATAATAATTTTCCATTATGAATATGCCTTATTAAATGTTTCTAACCATATGACTGGTGCATTTGACTTGTAGGAAAGATCACGTCCAATCACCTACAATAAAAGAAGGATGAGACTTGTTCCAAAGAACAAGAGTCTTTCAACTATGAAGAAGTAGCCAAGAAGAAAGGGAAGGAAAAAACCGGTTCAAGAAGAATGATGTTTAGGATGTGGTATCGAGACTTGAAGGGAAGTTCGTAGTATGGATATACAAGATACAGTATGCATTAGACGACAACATCATGGGATATAAAGAAAGATTCGTAGTACGATAATTATGAAAGAAAGAAGGCATAAACTACGAAGAGAAATTTGCAGCCACTGGGAGTTCAGACACATGACAAGAAGACTCATGTGTGAAAATTAAAAAAAGGACTTATACGAGCTCAAAAGGCACCCATGGGATAACACCTAAATGAGGATATTCAATATCACCTATAGTGATGAAGATATTAACCTTTTATACAAGGTTGAATATGAAATCCTATAGAGGATGACAAGCTCACAGATGAGTGTGAAGAGAAATTTTGAAAAGTTTTAGGATAGAGGATATTGGTATCCAATGACCCTAGATGGATACATAGAATAGTAGTAGTAGAGGAAGCTACTTGTCACTCCATTACAGAATGTTTCAATACATAGAGTACAAAAGGCAGAGGGAGAATGATGCTCTTCTTCAGAGGGAGTTCTTGTAGAAGATCCTGAGGTTCAACATGGTATGATAGGATCAATAGATTACTAATGGATCTAGGATTTACTGAGAGTAAAGAGGATTCCAACCTTTGCTTCAAGGTTGAAGGAAGAAGAACAGTGATGCTCTTGTTATATGTCAATGACCTGTTCCTGACAGGAAAATATGAACTCTTTAAATTTGCAATAAGGATACTTTCTACCAAATTAAAGATGAAGGACTTGGGTATGATGCACTACATTCTAGGCATGGAGTTGTGGCAAAGTGTGGGTGGAATCTCCCTTGGAAAAGGGAAGTATGCATTGAATATCTTGAAGAGGTTCGTGATGATGGACTGCAAGGCCATGGCCACACCTATGGCATCAAACCTGAAGCTATTGAGTAATGCTTCATCAGAGACGGTTGATTCCATGATGTATCATCATATGTTTTTTTCATTAATGCTCATGATAGATCCGAAACATTCTCACCTGATAGAAACAATAGTGATGTTGATGATGATCCATCTTTGATGATGATCTAGTGATGAAGACTTGTGCTGATGAACTGTGTCAAGAGAATAGCTTCCTAGTTAAGAGGGAGTGTTGATGTATTTGTAACTTTAGAATGTATTCACTTATTGTATTTCATTGTACCGCAACAGATATGTTTATTCCTCTCATCGAGAGAGTCATTAATATAATAAAGTCATTGGTGTTAACCCTCTGTTGTAATTTGGGGAAATAGTCCCCAAAATTGAAGGGAATTAGGGTTATTATACTCTCCTAGTGGGGTCGACCCTATAAATTAATTGTCAAGTGGAAAACTAGTATAAATAGAGAGTGATACTCTCTATTTGAAACACACACTCACTCAACAATAGCACATGAGTGAGAGAGGATGATATCGCACAAGTGAGAGAGAGAGAACAATTGTCGAAGATCATCTTTGTATATTTGGGTTTTACTTTTGATATTGGTGCTCATTCTATATTTGAGGAAGTTGCAGGGTTTTCTCCTTTATGGTTTCCCCGAGGAAAAATCTTTGTGTCTCTCGTCTCTTGCGATTATTACTGTGCATGTTATTCTCTCAGATAAGATCCTAGATCATATTGATTAAATGATAAAAATATAACAACTAAAAGTTGAGTTGTGATGAATATGAGTCCATATTGATGTCCTTTACATGTACCCTACTTCCATTTAGAGATTTGAGTTGGCTTGAGTTCATTTGGGAAGCCATTTTTCAGTATTCATTGTGTGGGAATTAGAACCCCAAATTACTAGTCAAAACTCCTACCTCGACCAAAATATTAAACAAGTTTGTAGAAGCCTTAAGAGGGTCATAAAGCTTCCCTAAAAGTCATATTCAAACCTTTCTATCAGTCATATACCTTCTGTGAATATTTGGGATGATTTGGACCAATTTGGAGACCTAGACATCAAAACTAGTCAAAGGTCGAAATATGAAAAAAAGTGAAAAAATTGGTCATTTAATAGAATTTCAAAAAGGGACATTACACCTCAACACTTCCTCTATGCTAACCAATTATTTCTAGGCTGTGGGCCAATCATCAATAATGAACTCCAACTCAGCATCAGAAAACTTGTATGTTGTAGGAAACCACTGCTTATCTAGGTCTCTCCACGCCTGTACATGAATGGCGTGTGTCCCTATCGAAAACTGAAGAATGCATTGAAATATCTCCACTGCTTCATCTAATAATAGAAAAAACTTCAAGGTTGTAGCCTAAAACACCTCCCAATACATCTAGAACTGAATTGCACAGTCTTCCATCCGCTTTGCTTCTTTCACATACGAGAGGTTCTGGTATCGCGCACCCTTACAAACATTCATGTCTTCCACGTCCATCCCCTGATAATATTCTGGATCCATCCAAGCTATGATCTCAATCAAAATAAGTAGCTATATGTAGGTGAACAGTTGATGCCCCTCCTGGAATAGTAGCGCATCATCCATCAACCGGTTCATTAAGAACAATGACCAGTTCATCTGCACCCCTTGTGCACACTGCTCCACGCATGCGATGACCCCTGAATTTCACTGGTTGGGTTGATTTTTCCTAACAATGTTTCTAGCCAAAATGTGTGCACTCATGCGAAAAACTTGGTCATTTATGTTGTCAAAAACATATTCCTGTCCATCGTGCTGTAAGCTATATCGTATCTTCAAATTTGCCTCTAGTTTCTTGTGGTTGTCTTTTTCCTGGAAATACTATGAGGGGTCAGGCCCATCCTTGGGAAAACCTATGATATCTAAAATGAGAGAAATAACTGTTGATGTATTTATAACTTCGGAATGTATTCATCTATGTATCTTATGTCTTGTAACCCAATTTTTATTCTAGGATGTATCTATTATGTAATTGACTCATGTTGTCATGCCCTGGTGTTCCGATCGAGAGGATCTATCATGTAAACAAGTCATGTCAAGTCATAGTGGGTAACCCTCTGATTGTCTAAGGGTTAAAGTCCCCACAGTTTCAGGGCACTAGGGTTATTAGACTCTCCTAGTAGAGGTCGACCCTAGCAGGGTTTTAGTCATGCCAGGATTAGTATAAATAGAGAACTGGAGTCTCTATTTATCACACAACTCATACACACTCAAGTGTAGCACATAGTTGAGGAAGGAGAAGACACTAGGGCTAGATAAGAGGAAGGATACTGCTATCGGAGATCACTTACTGTTTTGGGATTTTCTATTCTGGTGCTGATTCTATCTCTGAGGAAGTTGCGAGGTTTTATCCATTTATGGTTTCCCCGAGGAAAAACACTGTGTTCATTGTCTCTTGTGCTTGATTTTTGTGCTTGTTATTCTCTAAGTTAAAGATCCTAATAATGCTAGCTTAATGTTGAAAAAACTAACATGGTATCAGAGCTAACCTGAGAAGAAGACACTGTGCAACTGCAGGAACTAGGGATTCCTAGTTTGTGGATCTTCCTCCATAGATTTTCAGCGAAAGTAAGGTGGAATAACTCTCCTCCATAGGGTGCATCTTTCTATTGAAGAAAAATCCAATTCTGAGGTTTTTCAGTTTTGGACCCAACACTACTGCCAAGAATTAGGGATTTTCACAGAAGAGGAATTTTTCATTGAGCCCAGGCCTAGATTGATCTCCTCCCCAAAATAGAAGTTAGGGATAAGTTTCAAGGAATTTGGGTGGACAAAAATCTGGAAAAGCAAAACCCTAATTTTCTCCTAATCCAGTACTATAGGATTTTAGCTCCAATTCTAGATCCAACATCTTGACCTGGTAATATCTAAACCTTTTGTATTTCCATTTGAGGTTCTCAGTTTAAGATGTCTCATCATACCAAGCTTGATGAATAGCTTGAGGGAGCTGATAACTTTCGAGCCTGGAAGTATAGGATCTCCCTGGTCCTGGAAGAAAATGAGTTAGACTCCTACATCCATGAGGAGGTTCCAGTTCCAGAGGGACATGCAGCTAAGGAATTACATAAGAAGAAGACGATTATGGAAAAGATGATCATTTCTGATTCTATCAAGGATGACCTTATCCCACAGGTGTCCTCCCTCAAGACACCTAAAACTATGTTTGATTCCCTAACCAAATTTTTTGAAGGGAAGAACATAAATCGAAAGATGACCCTGAGGAATCAACTAAAGAATGTGAAGATCTAGAATGCAGAGACCATCCAGTCTTACTTCATAAGGGTTTCTCAGATCAAGGAACAATTGGAAGTAGTAGATGAAGAAGTGGAGAATGAAAAAATTGTGATGACCACCTTGAATGGTCTCCCTAGGACATCAGACTCTTTCATTCAAGGGATCTATGCTAGAAAGAAGTTAGTCAAGTTCAGTAGACTGTGGGAAGAATTGTTGGAGTAGGGTCCTGCAGCTACAGGAAAAGCTGCTACATCGAGATAGGGAAGTCAAAGAAGACAGTACCTGAGCGGCCGAGAAGAGAGAGCTCAACCACTGCACTTAAGGAAGCGGCGAAGACAGGAGGGCTCAACTACCCTCATAAAGGAAAAGGAGCAATGGGCCGAGGTATTGAAGACAAAGGATAGAAGGAAGCGGTTCCCATACCCACGATCAGCGCTGGGAAGCATGGAAGACTACAGGAAGCTATGGTGTGACGGTAAGCGGTAGCCCATAGTATAGACGCGTCGACTATCACAGTTAGGGCTTTTGGGTTACTGTTGGGAAAGGCCCATAGTTTTGTAATGGCGAGACCTTTGGGCCGCCTATATAAGCATGTATTTTGTAATGTAAAAGGTTATATAGTGAGACACTTGGGTAGCTTCTTAGAAAGTCAGAAATTAGGTATCCATTGAGTCATTTAGCAAGTTAAGTGTCTCTAGTTTCTCAGTATTGTAAGAGTTAAGATTTGGTTCTGTTATTCAGTCTGTAGTTATCTTACTGTAACCAGTAGCTGGCTCTTAGAGCATGTATGTAACAATCCGCAGGGATTGAGATAGAGAGAGGAGGAGTATATTGTAAGAAGGCAATATAAGAAGAAGAAGAGATCTAAGAGAGAAGGGCTCCCAGTTGTGTGTGTGGAGTTTCCCAGAAGATCTCAGGCTGCATAGTAGGTTGTAGCGGAACTGTGTTTACCCTCTCAAGATATAATATAAAAACCAGTTCCTGTGGATTTAGCTTCCCCACTGGAGGTGAACCACGTAAAATCCATGTGTTGTATGACTATTTCATGTGCTTGTGATTTACTTATGTGTTATTTGTTACCTGTTACATGAATGTTGCGTATCAGTGATGAATGTATGTATGTTATGCTTCAGTTATAGCGCATAGAAGGTTCACCGCAAGTTGAATGTATCAAGTAGCCTGTATATGAGTTTATCAGTGCTTGGTTCATGTTAGTTGACAATTATTGCATTAAGTGGCTCCGGTATATGAGTTCTACGAGTCCAGTATAGTTGATGCTAAGCATATTAGACTATAGGAGTCTAAGTGAGGCTGTTAGCTTAACTAGTATACTAAGAGAGGAGCCTTTGGACCGAGAGAACCATACTGAAGTCTAACCATAAAGGATATCGCAACATAGAAAGGTGGTATCGCACTGTCGGAGGAACCACGGTGTGAGATATCATAGTATAAGAGGGTAGCTGAGGAGGTAGGTTGTGCATCGCTCTAGAGGCAGCGATGTGGTAAGAGACCGCTCCCTCCCAGAGCCAGCGTGTAAGAAAGGTCGCCATCGCAGAGAGAGATCCTGCTGGCTAAGAAGAGTCGCGAGACCAATAGGATGCTACAGAACCCGGTTGAGGACACTTGAGTCTTCAGCCACCCCATCTAAGATCACTTTGGGTGAGACTTCAGGATGCTCTGCAGTATGTCACCGAAAGGGCCAGTGAGCTAGGGTTTTTTTTGGTACATAATAAGTAAACCCAGGTCTACCCCAGAGAACCAACAAATGGTTCCGTTGCCGACTTTGAAAACATTGACAAGATAATGTTCTGTTGGCATCCTACTAAAGAAGAACTTAACCACTGGGTTGAGTCTAAGGAGAAAGAATTTGCTGAAAAAGAAAACAAGAGTCCTAGAATGAGTACAGAGGATTGGTTACAAAAACATATCTTTACTGATCTGCATACGATATTTTTTGCGACCTATGCAAATGAGTTGTACGACTGGTTATCAAAGTTGACTGATCATAACATATTCAAGAAGAAAAGGAACATTGTCTGGACACCGGACCTAATTCATACCTTGAAGAGTATAGATAATCCCATTTCATGGGCAGTAGACTTTTGGCTTGCGAGTTTGCTGGAAGGCTTCATTACAGAGTTTGCAGTGGATCAAAGAAAAAGTTTCAGAGAAAGCAGAGAGGTACTTCTTCAAAGGCTACCATGGTAAGTACTTAAGCTCTTTAAACTTGTTCATTAAGATGTTATTACATGAAAAAGGAGTAATGGATTTATTCTCGAATGAATAAGCTAAGTCACTGTAATGTCACAAGAGTTTGAGAGTGATTTTGATGAAATTGGATATACACGTAGTGGTAAGAAATATAAAGTAGATTTTAGATCTTCTCTCTTTGAAAATAGTTCAGACAGCACTAGAGAACAGAGTCACAGTAATACAGAGAGACCACTAGGAGGTATCCCTTGCCACCCTTATACCCCGTAGAAAACAATCAGGACTCAGAGTAATCCCGTAGGAACTACATATAGTAGCTCACATACAGTACATACTACCGCTACATCACCTACACCTACACCGCCGAGTGGTAGTAATACAGCAAATCAGCATCCAGCACGTAGAAACAGAATGGGGGATGACATGAAGTTACCTACCTTCAAGGGTACAGGGGCAGAAGACCCAGAACAATATTGGTTCCTATGTGAAGCCATATGGACCATTAAACAGATCCAAGATGATAACATTAAACTTGTCCAGTTGGTCACTACACTTAGAGACAAAGCCTTAACATGGTATATGAAGTATACAACAACGCCAACCAGAACGCTTATACAGATCAAGACCACAATGATTAAGGAATTTAAGAAACCTAAGTCTGAGTCACAGTGTATCACTGAGCTTAAATACATTAAACAGTTACCTACAGATTCAGTATGGGACTTTGATCAGAAATTCAAAGCTCTTATATACCAGGTTAGTTTTGAGTTTGTGCCAGAGTAGCATAAGGAATGGTTCATCGTAGCACTGCTCCCGCACATCAGACTTCCATTAATGCAACAGCGACTCCATACGTAGGATGAAGCATTGGAGATGGAAATGAAACTAGAGGCTTCACCTCTAGCTGAGACCAGTACAGGAATGACAAGCTTACAGAACCAGTTAGCCAATCTCATGTTACATATGCATGAGATTAAGAAAGGAAAAGAGATTGCACAAGAACTATGGTGTATAAAGTGTAAAGGACAGGGCCATACTAAGGATAATTGTCTAGTATTTGTAGAGTATTTAGAAAGTGGGGATCCTAAACCCTTATTACAGACTCAAGGGCCATGGTCTGAACTCTGCAGAACAAGAGGACATCGACCACCGGAATTCCCTTTACTTCAGAAGTATGTACAAACCCCTAAGAACTTATATTGTAACTTCTGTAAGTTAGTAGGTCATGATGAACATAATTGTCGAGCTTATGATCTTATGATAGAAAGAAAGCATGAATTGTATAGAGTCCAGTCAGAAACAGCAGGACCACAGCATGAACCGGCTCGTGATGGCCGTGGAGGAGGATTCAGAGGACGAGGCCGTGGAGGAGGCTTTAGCCATGATGGAGGCTTTGGCCATGGCCGTGGACCTATTACTTGTTACAATTGTGGAATTGTAGGACATTATGCTAGGGACTGTCAGAACCCTAGTACGACATGTAAGTATTGCAAGTCCTATGATCACCCTATAGAAGAGTGTCCGATCTTGATAGCCAAGATTAGGGAACCTAAGCCAGTAGTACACCAGAACGTCTAGCTTATTGCTGCTGAGCAGAAATAGCCAGAACCAAGAGTCAATATAGTGACTCGCAGTGGTGCTTCTACTAGTAGAACATCGCAAGATGATACAGAAAAGAATACAGGTCCATAGTGGGTGCGCAAAGCAACTAATAAATCAACACCACTCAACCTGCAGAAGAACAAAGAAATGTTTCAGTAAGCAAAAACTTTCTTTACTGAACCTATAGCATCAGGATCGTAGGTACTTCCATGTAGGGGCATACTGCAGCAAGAACCTTGTGGCATTAGTCCTGTGCAGATATCACAGGCTACCACATCAGGAAGATGCGAAGAGGATGAGTCGACAGGAAGTGTACAATCATTCCTGCGGAGCTACTTGAAACTCATTAGAAATGAGAAAGCTATCGGAGAGATTCAGTGCATCATAGATCAGTGTCAGCCATCTTCTTCCGTGAGCAGTGCCCAGCGTGCTGTTCATAATATTATGGGACATACAAGAACAGGAAGAGAGATGAGACTCACAACACAAGTTGGAGAATTTGAAATGGATGAGGTAATCCTAGATTTAGGATCAGAGGTAAATGTTCTAACTAAGAATACATGGGAATAGATGGGTAGCCCTAAGTTATCCATATCACCTATCCATCTGCGCTTAGCCAATCAGCAACAGGTATCACCACTAGGTTGATTACCGCAGGTACCAGTTGATATTGACGGATTTCACATCTTTGCAGATTTTGAAGTTATAGAGATCATTGGCGATAGTAGACCATACCCATCTTTACTAGGTATTGATTGGGCAATCGATAACATGGCTGTTATCGACTTAAAGAAAAAACAAATGACCTTTGAGGATAAGCAGATCTGGGTCATCGCACCGTTGGATCCTTTCCAAGGTCCTCGCTACATTGAACCTATCAGGGCAGAGGAGGAGGTGTGCAACATGGAAAATATTTATCACATGACTGCTAATCAGAGTGATTACATCAACCCTACCACAGAAGGAAACATTAGTTGGTGATGCGACAGCTCATGCGCATCAGACACGGATGTTGGTCTAGAGAACTGGCAGAACAGACTTTACGAAGTCTCACCTCGTAGATGTGAATTTATGACTAAGTCACTGTGATGGATTGGCACAGAGATCATTGATATTCCATCATTTCATGGATTAGTGGATGTCAATGAATTTTTACAGCAGTTTGAGCAGGAAATTCCTCAGGAGAAAAGGTTGACAACTATGGACCTTGCAGTAAAAGCCACACCTACAAGATGGTGGCATGCACATAAAGAACATATCGCATCATGGGATGATCTTAAGATACTGATGGTGATCATATTTTCTAATGACAAGGGGCCGTTACAATAGAAATACACAAGAGAGAGTGACCCCAGGTCACATATTTAGATTTGCGAATAAAGTTGGTCGGATATTCCATAGGATGAATGGGTTCACTTATTCATTCACACTTTAGACACAATTCCAAGGAATTGGTACACTGAGACAGAGTTGCGTAGAGGAACCATCACATGGCCACTTATTATAGACAGCTTCCTACTCACTTTCACTTTTGAATCTGAGTATCCAAGCCTTGATTAGGCTCTAGGTGTTTTAAAAATGAAGATATTTGATGACTGTACCCAATCAGTGCCTGCTCAGCCTGATTGGGCCAGCCAGTTGGAACATGCGCTAAAGTGTTACAACTTCGCAGCAGAACCAGATGATGAGGATGAGAATCCTCGTAGTATCAACATTCCTAAGTTAGAAGGGACTCGCGACATTGATGGACCCAGACTAGAAATTCCAGCTATCACAGAACCTATCAAGATTAAAAAGATCAATATTGGCACATAAACAGAACCTAAGTTTGCCTCTATTGGAAAATATTGGGATGATGAAATAGTAAGACACATCGCAAATCTCTTACATGACTATCAGGACCTATTTCCCACTAATTTCACAGAGATGAAGGGAATAGTAGGAGATTTGGGAGTCATGCGCATACCATTGAAAGAGGATGCTAGACCAGTTAAGTAGCGTCCATATAGATTGAATCCTCGCTACAAAGAAAAATTTAAGGATGAAATTGATAAGATGCTAGCAGTAGGAATCATTGACCCAGTAGAAGAAAGCAAATGGGTTAGTTCCATGGTTGTGCAGGAAAAGAAAACCAAAGGAGAAATCAGGATTTGTGTCGACTTGCGCAAACTCAACGACGCATCACTTCATGACTTATTTCTGACACCTTTCACTGATGAAGTGTTAGACAATGTGGGAGGAAAGGAGGTCTACTCCTTCACTGATGGCTTTTCAGGCTATCACCAGATCAGAATCCATCCAGAGGGTTGACACAAGACCAGTTTTGCGACAGAATGGGGCTCATTCCAGTACACGGTAATGCCCTTTGGTCTTAAAAATGCACCAGCTATCTTTTCTAGAGCAGTAGTTGTTGTATTCAAGGAATACATCCATAAATTATTAGAAGTCTATTTTGATGATTGGACTGTATTTGGATTAATGGACAAGCATATAGGATATTTAAGGCTCATGTTAGAGAAATGTAGGCAATATCAGATTTCTCTTAACTTGAAGAAATGTATATTCTGTGCACCATTTGGTATTCTGTTGGGTCATATTGTTTGCAGACAAGGCTTGATGGTAGATCTTGCAAATATTGCCATCATTGTACATCTCCCAGCACCCAACTCACTTAAGCAATTGAGAACAATGCTCGGTCATACCGGGTACTATAGAAAATTCATCAAAGGTTATGCAAAGATCACAGCACCTATGGAAAAGATGTTAAAGAAAGACGTGAAATTCCTATGGAATGAGGAATGGCAGCAAAGTTTAGACACACTTAAAGAGAAGATGGTTACAGCACCCATATTAGTATTCCCAGATTGGAACAAGCCATTTCATGTACATGTGAATGCATCTGGCATCGCACTGGGGATCGTCTTAACACAACCAGGAGAAGGAGGTATTGATCACCCTATCGCATACTCAAGCAGAAAGCTATCTACCGTGGAAAAGAACTACACCACCACAGAAAGAGAAGGATTAGCTATGGTGTATGCTCTACAAAAGTTCAGGACTACCTATTGGGTGCCCCATTCAAGATGTTTACTGACCATTCTACTTTAAAGTAGTTGGTCAATAAACCAGTATTAGGAGGAAGGATCTGTAGATGGTTACTCTTATTTCAGGAGTATGATTTTGAAATTATTGTAAAACCAGGAAAATTAAATGACGGACCTAATCATCTATCGTGGATCGATTCAGGAGAAGAACCAAGTAATTTAGAGGACAATTTTCTAGATGCACAATTGTTTTCTGTCCAGATTCCAGATGAGTACTATGAGGATATTATTCACTTTCTCACTACAGGGTGGGCACCAGTTGACTTTACTAAACAACAAAAGAAATAGTTAGTTGTGAAAGCATCAGACTTCACTTTGATCGCAGGACATCTATATAAGTTAGGTATAGATGAAGTCTTGCGTAGATGCGTGATGTCGCACGAGAAAAATACCATTATCAGAGAAGCACACTCAGGTGCTGCAGGAGGTCATTTCGCAGGAAAGCGGACTGCTCAGAAAATCCTGACTGCAGGGTTATGGTGGCCTACTTTGCATAAAGACACTAAGGAGTTTTGTAGATGTTGCGATATCTGCCAGAGGGTAGGAAAACCTTCGTGAAGAGATGAAATGCCACTGTGACCTCAGATTACGCTGTGAGCATTTGACAAGTGGGCTATAGATTTTGTGGGTCCTATCAACCCACCAGGGAAATGAACTGGTGCGAGATACATCATCACAGGAATAGAATACCTCACCAGGTGGGCAGAGGCTAAGGCAGTAAAGAATTGTGATGTTGCTATAGCTGCATAGTTCATTTTTGAAAACATCATAACTAGATTTGGATGTCCAGTAATTTTGATGAGTGATCAAGGAAAACATTTTCTGAACCACACTATTGAGGCCTTGACAGAGGAATTTCAGATCCAACACCATAAGAGCACTCCCTACCATCCTCAAGTTAATGGTACGGTGGAGGCATTTAACAAGATTCTAGAAAATGCTCTTACTAAGATCTGTGACATCCAAAGAAATGATTGGGACCTCAGGGTTAATGCTGTATTATGGGCTTATAGGACTACATGCAAGAAAATTATAGGACACACACCTTTCAGCTTGGTGTATGGATAAGAGGCTGTTATGCCTATGGAATACATTATTCCCAGTTTAAGAGTTGCTCAAGTTACCGAGATAGCTGATACAGACACGATGAATGAAAGGCTAGCGTAGTTGCTTTCCTTAGAGGAAGACAGATTCATCGCAGGATTTCATCAGATAGTGCAGAAGGCACGAGAGAAAGCTTGGCATGACAGGCACATCAAGAGCAAGAGTTTTCAGATAGGAGACCTAGTGTTCCTATATGACAGTAAGTTTATTAAGTTCCCAGGGAAGTTCAAGACGCATTGGTTGGGGCCATATCAGATTCAATATGTTACAGAAGGAGGCGCCATTCAGCTCAGCAAACTGAACGGGGAACTTCTTCCTACGTTGATTAATGGCAGTAGGCTTAAGCTCTATAGTGACAGCCACTCCACCCTTCTTCCCTAACCTAGACAACTTTGAGAGTGTAGATGCCCAGTGTAGTTGAAAGGAGGCATCGCACAGGTAATTAGTATACACCGGAAGGTATAGAATTTTAAGTATTCTAAGTATAAGGAATTGCATGAGGAAAGTTTATTTTGCGCAAGTCATAGGATGCTTGCGGAGGTGAGATTTCAAAAAAAAAATAAAAAATTATGTTGCGCAAGTCATAGGATGCTTGCGGAGTTTTTGAAACGTTGCGGAGTTTCATGCCAGCATGTTGGTTCAGAACAATGCGGTGTGACATCGCAGCAATACCATGCTCCCCATGCCACGTAGACAAGTTCGAATAGAGACAGAGGGCCAGTCACTTCACACTCTGACAAGCAGTTAATCCAGAAATGACCGGTATACGTTACCCTCGATTTGACAACAATATAATGATTTTTCCAGAATTGCTAAATCTTGGTCGAGACCAGCGCCTATACACAAGATTCAAGGGAAATTTGATTGGATTTCAACAATTAATGAGGATCAAAACTACGGGTATTGTCTTTTCCATGCAATTAATACCACCGACGGGTATAGCTAGATGACTGTTGCTTGGAAGAGTATCACTTTCATTATAAAATCAGAGATCATTCACTCAGAAGGGTTACTTTTGCGATTTCTGAGAGTTATAGAGGAATTTGTAAGAGTTTCCCCTGCGAAGAGATACTGCAGTTACAGAGTGCTCGTTTTCCCCAAATTCGTAGCCATTGCCAGTTCAAAGTATTGCACCGAGTGGTTTTTGTCCGAGACAGAACCTTTAGAAGACATTGTGCAGAGATTCCAGCGTGGTGGCCTTGTGTCCGCTATGACGACGACGCCCAGGGTTGCGAAAGTAGGTACATCACAGACAAGGATGAGGAGTCAAACCCAGGATGTAGAAGATGTCATCAAAGTCTTTACTGCAGAGAAGCAAAAAGATGAGCCGATCACTGAAGATAAGAAAACAAAGCAGAAGAATGATGAGAGGAAATCTCCAGCCAGGAAGAAAGTAAAAATGAGAAAAAGAAGGCAACAGGAGAAGGAAGATGATCTATCTCATCACCTAAGAGAAGAACAAGAGATTGCAGAGGCAAAGAAACAAAAATATGAAGATAAAGGCAACATGAAAACCTGGAGTGATTTGCTGAGGAGAAAAGTGAAAGGGAAAAACAAACCAACAAGCAAAACTTCAGAATGCAGACAAAGGCTTGTTCTCGGAATGGAATTCATGGTTTGTATAGTTTTCATATGAAAGGATCTAGACCGAGTGAAATGTTTAAGAAGGCTGGAAGATATAGATTTATATTTTCTTTCTAATACAAGTTCTAAATCCAGCTAGAGAGGAGTTCTCATGATACCAGGGATTTGAATCCTTATGATGAACAAATGGACGGTACGTCTTGAAAGCGATGAGAATGAGAGCATGACAATAGGGAAAGGAAATCTAAGAGAGACCGGCGAACTAAGTTTATAGAAGATTCCAGCATTAGTCAAGCTATGCTTGAAATGACACAAGAGTGTGTTGATGTTATGAATAAACAAGTCGCAGGACTTCGTGAGAGACTTACAAAGACTTCGCAGGAAGCCAAGGAGAAGCTACAGCAGGAGAATCCAGCTGTTAGTGGCTCAGTGACAAGCCACAAGTAAGTGTTAGGGGACTGTTGGAGTAGGGTCCCGCAGCTATAGGAAAAGCTGATACATCAGGACAGGGAAGTCAAAGAAGAAAGTACCTGAGTGGCCAAGAAGAGAGAGCTCAACCACTGCACTTAAGGTAGCGGCAAAGACAGGAGGGCTCAGCTACCCTCATAAAGGAAAAGGAGCAACGGGCCGAGGTATTGAAGACAAAGGATAGCAGGAAGTGGCACCCATACCCATGATCAGCACCGGGAAGCGTGGAAGACTGCAGGAAGCTATGGTGTGACGGTAAGCGGCAGCCCACAGTACAGACTCACCGACTGTCACAGTTAGGGTTTTTGGGTTACTGTTGGGAAAGGTCCACAATTTTTTAATGGCGAGACCTTTGGACTACCTATATAAGCATGTATTTTGTAATGTAAAAGGTTGGATAGTGAGACACTTGGGTAGCTGCTTAGACAGTCAGACATAAGGTAGCCATTGAGTCATTTAGCAAGTTAAGTGTCTCTAGTGTCTCAGTATTGTAAGAGTTAAGCTCTGGTTCTGTTATTCAGTCTGTAGTTATATTACTGTAACCAGTAGCTGGCTCTTAGAGCATGTACGTAACAATCCGCAGGGATTGAGATAGAGAGAGGAGGAGTATATTGTAAGAAGGAAATATAAGAAGAAGAAGAGATCTAAGAGAGAAGGGCTCCCAGTTGTGTGTGTGGAGTTTCCCATAAGATCTTAGGTTGCATAGTGGGTTGCAACGGAACTGTGTTTCCCTCTCAAGATATAATATAAAAACCAGTTCCCGTGGACGTAGCTTCCCCACTGGAGGTGAACCACGTAAAATTCGTGTGTTGTGCGACTATTTCATGTGCTTGTGCTTTGCTTATGTGTTATGTGTTACCTGTTACATGAATGTTACTTATTAGTGATGAATGTATGTATGTTATGCTTCAGTTATAGCACATAGAAGGTTCACCGCAAGTTGAATGTATCAAGTATCCTGTATATGAGTTTATCAGTGCTTGGTTCATGTTAGTTGATAGTTATTGTGTTAAGTGACTCTGGCATATGAGTTCCACGAGTTCAATATAGTTGATGTTAAGCATATTAGACTATATGAGTCTAAGTGAGGCTGTTAGCTTAACTAGTATACTAAGAGAGGAGCCTTTGGACCGAGAGAACCATATTGAAGTCTAACCATAAAGGATATCGCAACATAGAAAGGCGGTATCGCATTGTCGGAGGAACTGCGGTGTGAGATATCATAGTATAAGAGGGTAGCTGAGGAGATAGCTTGTGCATCACTCTAGAGGCAGCAATGCGATAAGAGACCGCTCGCTCCCAGAGCCAGCGTGTAAGAAAGGTCGCCATCGTAGAGAGAGATCCTGCTGGCTAAGAAGAGTTGTGAGACCGATAGGATGCTACAGAACCCAGTTGAGGACACTTGAGTCTTGAGCCACCCCATCTAAGATCACTTCGGGTGAGACTTCAGGCTGCTCTGCAGTCTATCGCCAAAAGGGCCAGTGAGCTAGGGGTTTTGTTGGTACATAATAAGGAAACCCGGGTCTACCCCAGAGAACCAACAAGAATGTTCTCAAGAATAATCTCGGATAGTAGCTCGAGAAGAGAATATGGGAAGTGAAGATCAAGCTCTCACAGTACAATACAAGAAGTCCAGATCGAGCCATCATAGAAGTAAGTACTCTCATCATAGAAATAACTCTAGAAATCCTAGAGATAGGTCTAAGTACATTTTCTATACATGTGATGAAAAAGGACACTTTGCTAGAGAATGTCCTAAGAACAAAAGTAGCTCTCACAAGAAGAAGGGACACAAGAAAAGACATCATGCTCATGCTGCAGAGGATGATGAACCTTCATCAAAGAGAACCGGATATGAAAGTGAAGATTCTTCAAGTGAGGATGAATATGTTTTGATCTTCGCTCTCACAGGTAACATTACTCATGGAAGTGATGATTGGCTTATAGACAGTGGGGCTTCCAAACATATGACTAGATTCAAGGAATCCTTTGTGAAACTCTCAAAACATGAATCACCTCACAAGGTGAAGCTAGGAGATGACTACCAATATCCAATAAAAGGTAGTGGGGAATCTTCCTATAAGCTAGACTCTGGAAAGTCTATAATAATGAAGGAAGTGTTGTTTGTGCCATAACTCAAGAAGAACCTTCTCTCCGTATCAGCATTGGATGTAAAAGGAATGAAGGTTTCATTCATAGATGGTCAAGTCATCATGTGGCCAAAAGGAAAGACTATTGATGATGCAATAGTGATTGGTGAACAAGAAGGAGGTTTGTACAAATTGAAGGGCCATCCAGAACAAGCTTTGGTCAATGACATAGTAGATCCAAGTGAGCTTTGGCATAGAAGGATTGCACATGTGCATTACAGAGCACTACCTCTTGTAAGCAAAGATGTTGAAGGTCTTCTAGAAATGCAAGAAAAACATGACGGGGTCTTCAAAGGATGGGCGAAGGGAAAGAACACAAAGAAGACATTTCCAAGTAGCGAAAGCAAAGCAAAAGGAATCTTGGAAATCATCCACTCCGATGTATGCGGTCCTATGTAGCTCACTAAGCAGGTATGCATATCATGTTTTTTTTATTGATAATTTTTCTAGGAAGACATGGGTTTACTTCATGAAGAACAAAGATGAAGTATTCAGCAAATTCAAGGAATTCAAAGCCTTGATCGAGAACCACACTGAAAAGAAGATCAATAATTTTTTATTAGATAATGGCAGAGAATTCACTTCAAATGAATTCAAAGAGCTATGTAAAGAATTAGGGATTAAGAGGGAGTTGTCCACTCCTTATAATCCTCAACAGAATGGGATTGCGGAACGGAAGAATAGAACTATCATGGAAGTTGTAAGAGCTATGCTTCATGATCAAGATATTCCTATGCATCTTTGGGTAGAATCTGCCAGAACAACGGTGTACGTACAGAACCATACTCCACATAAAGTACTCGAGAACAAGACTCCTGAAGAAGTATTCTCCAGCAAGAAACTAGAAGTCAGCCATCTCATAATATTCAGTTGTCCTGTGTACATACACATTCCAAAAGAGAAGAGAACAAAATTAGATCCTTCAGGAAAGAAGGGTATATTTGTGGGATACTCTGAAAGCTCGAAGGCTTACAGAATCTATTTCCCAGGATACAAGAAGATTGAAATCGGGAAGGATGTGACATTTGATGAAGACACAGCTTACAACAAATCTAGAAAGAGACCTGCTGAAGAACCTGAAGAAGAAGAAGCACCCAGAATTCATGACACAACCATGAACAAAGAAATTCAAGAAGAAGATCGAGAATTTGAAGAACCACAAAGACCTATAGATCCACCTCTAGAGAAGAATCGTCATAAGAGGAAACTTGCTTGGGTACGAGAACTTATCCAAGGTGCAGAAAGATATGGGGCTTCAGAAGAGAATCACAGAGAAAGAAAGAGGACCAGATCCTGCTCCGGGTATGTAGCTTTACTATGTGATTTCATTGACAAAGAACCTTCCAGTTATGAAGAAGCGGCAGAACGAAAATAATGGAAGGATTCTATGATCGAAGAATATCAATCGATCATGAAGAACGATGTTTGGGATGTTGTCCCAAGACCAGAAGGGAAGTTAGTTGTAAATTCCAAATGGATCTACAAGATCAAGCATGCTGTAGACGGTAGCATTGAAAAATATAAATCAAGATTTGTGGCTCAGGGTTTCTCTCAGAAATAAGGAATAGATTATGAAGAAACCTTTGCACCTATAGCTAGATACACTTCCATCAGATCAGTACTAGCTCCAGCTGCAGTGATGAAATTGAAGATACACCAGATGGATGTCAAGACTGCTTTCTTGAATGGTGTAGTAGAAGAGGAAGTGTATGTGGAGAATCCACTCAGTTTCGAGACACATGATAGGGAGTCTCATGTATGCAGATTGAAGAAATACCTGTACAGTTTAAAACAGGCACCCAGGACTTGGTACGGCAGAATTGATAGCTTTCTATCCAGTTTGGGCTTTACCAAGAGTAAAGAAGATTCCAATTTGTACTACAAGATTGAAGATGGCAACCCAGTGATGCTTCTACTGCATGTAAATGATATGTTTGTAATAGGTATGGATGGGTTGATTGCTGATACGAAGAGAAAGCTTGCCGCTGAGTTCACAATGAAGGACTTGGGTATGATGCATTATTTCTTAGGTATGGAGGTGTGGCAGAGTACAGATGGAATCATCCTTGGACAAGGGAAGTATGCAGTAGAGATCCTGAAGTGGTTTGGGATGATGGATTGCAAGGCTATGGCCACACCTATGGCATTGAACCTAAAGCTATTGAGTGATGCTTCATCAAAGTTGGTTGATGCTACAATGTATCGTTAGATGATTGGGTCCTTGATGTACTTGATGAACATGAGACCAGACATTTGCTTTGCTGTGAACACTTTGAGCCAGTTCTTGACAGATCCAAGAAATGTTCACTTGATTGCTGCAAAGCATATTCTGAGGTACCTGAAGGGTACAGTTGATTATGGGCTCAAGTATGAGTTGAATAAGAAGATTAACTTGGAGGGTTATGTTGATTCATATTGGGCAGGCAATGCCATCGATAGGAAGAGCACTTCAGGATGTTTCTTCAGTATGGGATCAGGTGTGATCTCTTGGTTTAGCAGGAAGCAATCATATGTGGCACTGAGTACAGCTGAAGCAGAGTATGTCGCAGCTTGTTCAGCTAGTTGTGAGGTAGTATGGCTGTGGAATCTACTGTCTCATATATTTGATCTCTAGTTGGATGCTACTTGTATACACTGTGACAACTAAAGTTGCATGAAATTGTCAGAGAATCCAGTGTTCCATAACAAGTCGAAGCATATCAAGATCAAGTATCACTATATTAGGGATATGGTGTAGAGGGGAGTAGTGAAGCTCTAGTATGTTGTGACGGAGGAACAGATAGCTGATGTATTGACGAAGCCATAGCCATTTTGACATGGTGACAGGATTGGTTCCTTCCATGGTTAGATGTAAGGGCTGAGCCATTCTATCATGGTGAGAGGATTGGTTCCTTCCATTTCAGATATGAGTGCTGGCCATTCTGTCGAGTAGGATAGATGTAAGGGAAACTACCATTCTGGGAATGGAGGTACCTAGTCAGTTACCAAGAGAACTCATTCTAGGACTGAGAATCCTTTTTGATGTGATAGAGGGATGTGTTCCCACTTGATCAGATGTAAGGGCTGGACCATTCTATCATGGTTAAAGGATTAAGTTCCTCCCATGTCAGATGTGAGTGTTGGCCATTCTGATGAGTAGGTAAGATGTAAGGGCAACTTCCATTCTAGGAATGGAGGAACCTGGTTAGTTACCAGGTAGCTCAGTCTGGGACTGGGGGCCATTCTGATGCGATGGCAGGATTATTTCCTCCATGATAAAATGTGAGTGCATGCCCTTTCCGATGCGGTGCTTCGTGCATGGTCATTTTGTAAGTGCTGAGCCTTCTCGATGCGGTGATTTCGAGCATGGTTGACTGTAAGTGTTGTGCCTTTATGACTGTACGAGGTCAGTTGTAAGTGTAGAGCCTTTCCAATGCGGTGTGCTTGCACATGGTCGAATATAAGTGCTGATCCTTTCTGACAAGATGAGGTCATATGTGAGTGCTGGGCCTTTCTGACAGGATGAGGTCAGATGTGAGTGCTAGGCGTGCCTTTCTGACAAGATGAGGTCAGATGTAAGAGCTAGGTGGGACATTCTGACTTAAGTGTCATATATAAGCACTAAGGAATACCTACATGAAGGGTAGGCCTACAGGATTGACTCTATAGAACTTCCTGTGATGAGAAGAATTGATATAGCACCATTATCAGATAGCATATGATGATGATCCAGATCAAGTGATCCAGAAGAGATGATCCATACTTGATGATGATCCAAATCAAGTGGCGATCTAATTGTGATGATGATCCAGAATCGATGATCCATATCATGTGATCCAGATGAGATGACCCAGACTTGATGATGATCTAGATCAAGTGCTGATCCAGCAGTGATGAGCCAGTAGTCATGATGATGCAGATCCCATGATAAAGAAGAAGAAGATGACTTGAAGACTCGAAGACTTGAAGAAGAAGATGACTTGAAGACTCAAAGATGAAGAAGAATTGAAGACTAAGAAGACTTGAAGATGACAAGATAATCCAGTTGATGTAGAGAAGAAGACCAGTGCTGAAAATTGTGTCAAAAGAATACCTTCCTAGTTAAGAGGGAGTGTTGATGTATTTGTAACTTCAAAATGTATTCATCTATGTATCTTGTGTCTTGTAACCCGATGTTTATTCTGAGATGTATCTATTATGTAATTGAGCCATGTTGTCATGCCCCGATGTTTCGATCGGAAGGATCTATAATGTAAACAAGTCCTCTCAAGTCATAGTGGGTAACCCTTCGATTGTCTAAGGGTTAAAGTCCCTGTAGTTTCGGGGCACTAGGGTTATTAGACTCTCCTAGTAGAGGTTGGCCCTACTAGGGTTTTAGTCATGCTGGGATTAGTATAAATAGAGAACTGGAGTCTCTATTTATCACACAACTCATACACACTCAAGTGTAGTGCATAGTTGAGGAAGGAGAAGACACTGGGGCTAGATAAGAAGAAGGATATTGCTATCGGAGATCACTTACTGTTTTGGGATTTTCTATTTTTGTGCGGATTCTATCTCTAAGGAAGTTGCGGGGTTTTCTCCATTTATGGTTTCCCTAAGGAAAAACACTGTGTTCATTGTCTCTTGTGTTTGATTGCTATGCTTGTTATTCTTTCAGTTAAATATCCTAATAATGCTAGCTTAATGTTGAAAAAACTAACAACAACGACTGCGACTGGCTGGTCCATCCATAAAATCCTTCCATGGAAGCACACCAAGAGCTTCTTTTTGCATGAATTAGCTTCTATCAACCCTCCAAAGTGTGGCATGTTGATAAGGCCCAATAACCCTGATCTCTACAAACCGTGTACCCAGTCCCATGGAATGTGCTCTACTAGGCCTCCGCTCACAGTCACTTCAGGTACATATGGATTTGTAGCAATCTCCATTGACGCAAGCATATAATGATCCTCATACCTCATTCTCAATCGATGACATGATGTCCATGGTGCATACCATACCATGTGGTATCACCGACAACCTGACCGGGTACCTCTGATTCTTCATGAGCTTCCTTGGATTTTCATTGGGTCGACATGGAGGAACATAGTCAGGGATATCCACAGTGGATACTTCTTTCCAGGTTGTGGATTACTTAGCCCTAGAATTTAATGGGACCGTCTATGCAGGTACCTCCTTCTATGCATGCACAAAATTCCTATTCTGTTGCTTCTTCTAAACTAAGGATGTGGGCCGTTGTGCCCCCCTATTCTTCTTTGGAACTGATGATGAACCCACTGACATGATTTCAATCTCTTCTTCGATGGTTACCCCAATAACTGGTGAGTCCCTCTCACTTGAAATTTATACTATGACCAATTCACTCAGCATGACGCATAAGCACCTCCAAGGTCTCTATGGGAAGCTCAACCTTATGGTGCTCAACAACTCAAAGACTCAATGCAACACAAATTATCAATGAAACTAAGCTCACTGGAAAAACTCTACAACTCTATCAACAACTCAAGATTTCACAATGGTGAATTTTGACCGCGTTCTTCCTCTTCTTATAGTGCCGAGTCGATCACTCGATCATCATGACCAAATCATTACTATCCCTTTTAATTGTTTGAACCAAATCATGCATTAATAAATTGAATCAATCATCGATCCTGTCAATCTAATAGTCGAATCCCCCACTAAGGAACATCTTGTCCAAAAAGTGTCACCGACTAACTGCTTTAACTGTTATATTTATTGGTGATTTGACTTTTGTGTGGCCCTGCTGTCATCATGACATAACTCCCTACCCATGATACTAACTCCTCTACTTGTGCAACCACTTCCTCCTGGTGCATCGTCCTCCTAAATTCCATCCTATGCAAAACACACATATATATATATTTTTCTCGCAGTGCCTCAAGCATTGCACAGCTTCGGGCCCATCCTGTAGGGATTCAACCTATTGTCATTTACCATCTTAGGAAACATCGCACCATATAATTGTTGCAGTTGTATTTCACCTCCTAAAGTAATGGAATTCATGACATATGGACCTAGCCAATGCATCTGTAACTTACCTGGATATTTGGTGAACTTGCTTTCATACAGCAGTACCAAGTCTCCTTACTAAAAATATTTGTTCTTGATATGCCGGTCACACCATAATTTTTGTCAATCCTTCTCAATGCGTTGGTGAAAACCTACAACAAAGCAACCTTCCTCTAGCTGCACCAACCATGATAGGCACTATTCTAATGATCCCTCATCATCCATGCATGTCATTTTTGCAATGCGCAAACTCAAAATAATGTACTCCATTGGCATGACTTCCTCCTTCCCATATACCAACTTGAATGCAGTCTGTCCTATAAATATTTTACATGTGGTGCGATATGCCCATAAGAATGCTGGAATATTCAAATCCTAGTCATTGCGGTTGACATTGCACACCTTTGTTAGCACGTGTTCCAACACCTTTTTAAATGCCTCAATTGTCCCATTTTCCAATGGATGGTATGGGGTACTCTTATTATGTTGTATTTGAATTTATTCTTTCAATGCACAGGAAATGCAATTGATGAAGTGACTCCCTTGATCTCTCATCAATATCCTTGGGCACCCAAACTGAGTAACAACGTTATCAAATAGGAACCTTGTTGTTGTTGTAGTGATGGAATCTACAATTGGGGTGGCCTCTGCCCATCTTGTTAGATAATCGATTGTTGTAATAATATACTGTTGGTCATTGGGAAGACCTGGGTTTACTATAATGTACCAACAACACCCCTAGCTCATTGGCCCTTTCAGAAACAGACCGCGGAGCGGCCTGAAGTCTCACTCGAAGTGATCCTAATGGGTTGGCCAAAGACTCAAGTGTCTCAACCAGGTTCTGTATGGCGTCCTGTGTGTGTCTCAAAACTCTTCTTAGCCCGCGAGATATCTCTCTCCTCTCTGCAATGCACAGTTTCTTGTTACTCACGATGAATCTAGCCCTTATTGCCTCGCCGCGCCCTGGGCAACATGTAACTCTCTCCTGCGCTCGATCCTCAACCTGTGGTATCACGTACCCTAGCTCCTCTGATGGTGTGATATCACCTCCCTGCGATATCCTACCGCTGTGACTCAGCGTACTTAGCGTACTGGTGTTCAACTTACAGGACTCAACACACAAGGATGTTTTAAATTGCGAATCTTAACTGTTTTGAGTGAAACTTAGAAAAACTCTTATACAGAATACTTAAAGACTTCAACTTGCATTTATCCTTTTTAATATGCTGTGAACTGAATAACACATACATACATTTACTGTAAGCAAAGTTCTTGTAACGAATAATAGATATAACAAGTAAATACAATCACATAACACTCTAATTTTACGTGGTTCACTTCCAAGGTAGAAGCTACGTCCACAGAACTGTGTTTCTATATTATAACTTGAGAGAGCTACACAGTTCTGCTACACCACATATGCGGCTAGAGATCTTCTGGGTAACTCCGCACACAGCCTGGAGCCCTTCTCTCTTATATCTCTTCTCTATATTTCCTTCTTACAATATACTCTCACTCTCTCTCTCTCTCTGTCAATCCCTGCGGATTGTTACAATAAAAAATAACAGTGAGCTAACATACTACTAGACTCTCAGACTTGTTGATGTCTGAATAGCTACAAGTTACCCTAATAGCTCCAGAAGGACTGACTAGCTAACCTTTTACAATACAAAATACATCCCTTTATAGACGGCCCGAAGGTCTCGCCATTACAACACTGTGGGCCTGTCCCAACAGTAACCCAAATCCCTAACTAGTGATAGTCAGCATATCTGTACTTGGGGTATCCACTTTCCATCACACCACTGCTCTCTACAGTCTTCCATGCTTCCCGGTGCTGACCATGGGTACTATGCACCTCTTCATGTCTTCTGTCCTTCGTCTTCAATACCTCGGCCTCGTCGCTCCTTTTCCTTTATGAGGGTAGCTGAGCCCTCCTGTCTTCGCCGCTGCCTTCAATGCAGTGGTTGAGCTCTCTCTTCTTGGCCGCTCAGGTACTATCATCTTTCTTTACTTCTCTGTCCCAACAGTCACGGTTTTCGGCTTTGCTCTGCAGCTAGAAACATGCTACAGTGTCGTAGATTTACCTTATCTCTTCGTCTTCGCCAAAACTGTCTATCTGCCAAAATGGCAGCTTTTCCTGTAGCTGCGGGACTCTGCTCCAACATATACTGTGCACTAGTCCTCTTCCTAGGTGGGTTGATTGGTCCCACAAATTCCACTGCCCATTTTTCAAATGGGTGGAGTGTCACCTGAGTTACTAATGGCATCTCATCTCTCCTTGATAGTTTTCCATTCCTTTGATAGACGTCGCAATTTCATGCATAGTTTGTTTCTTCATTATTGAGAGTCGACCATCAAATCCCTACACGGAGCACCTTCCTGGAAGTAGCGTGACCTCTGTAGTGGCCACCTGCAACTCTCACATGTGCCTTTGCCAACACTTTCCCCTCTTCATGTGATATAACACATTCCCTTAAGATCTCATTTGGTCCTAGATTATAGAGTTTTCGACTGATCAACTGGAAATCCATGGCTTTAACAACCAACTACTTTTTCTAACTTGTAGTAAGCTCATCTGGTGTTGTGCCCCTCACCAAAGACTGAACTATTTTCTCATAGTTTTCATCAACCATCTCAACTATGAATAGTTGCACATCTGGAAACCAATCCTCAATGTTCGTCCGTTCCTCACCTGTCTCAATTCTTGATAAGTGATCTGGGGCTGCATTCAAGTGATCCGGCTTCACAATTATCTCAAAATCAAACTCTTCAAAGAGAAGTATCCAATGACATATCTTACCCCCCAACACAGGCTTATTCACCACGTATTTCAAAGAAGAGTGTTTTGTGAACATCTTGAAATGGCCTCCCAATAGGTAATGTTGAAACTTATGCATGGAATATACCATTTCCAAACCTTCCCTCTCTGTTGTAGTGTAATTATTCTCTGTAGATGATCGCTTTCGAATAGAAAAATCAATCAGGTGATCAAGATCCCCTTCTCTTGGATGTGCTAGCACCACTCCTAGCACAATTGATGATGCGTCTACACGAACATGGAACTCCTTATTCCAATTAGAAAAAACCAGAGAAAAAACCAGTATTGGTGTGGAATCCATATTTTCCTTTAATGTATCAAAACTCCCTTGAGACTTGTTGAGGCCTGGAAATTCACAGGAAACAACAACAAGGGATTCTCCCCAGTCAACGTTCCCAATTAGCTCATGACTGTTTGATATGGGGAATCCATCCGGTTTGCGGTCCGGCTACCGTAGGTCAAGTAACAAAAACAAAGGTTTTACCGATTGCGGCCCGGTCCACCGTGTATGTTTTTGTATATGTCGACTTAATGTATAATATGCACGTGCCTAATTAACAATGCAGGGTGATAAAGATGCAAAGAGTAGTCACAATGTGATGCGTAGGTTCTTACCTCTCGTCTTAGAACTCACAAGCATCTAAATCATATATGCAAGGAAATAAATACTAACTAAACTATCTCTAGAGAGCTGGATATTAATTCATGAGTAATGCATCACTATCCATGTGTTATGGCAAGTCATAGATAGTTGTTCTTATAAAAAAATATATAAACATGAATAAAAGTTTACATGATAAGATAGCTCATCAACAGTTAAAACTCCCATTACTCATAGTGGAAAAAACATCATAAATGTACTGAAGAACATTCAGACAAGAACATAGGTTGAGGAAGTTAGAACGCTCTTACAACTAATGAGACACAGTTGAAAACGAAATAGTTCACATTCAACATTGCTCATTTAATCACATTGATACATTCCACATAGCACTTTCTCCAATAGGCAAAATTTGCAGTCTCTGGTTTGTAAAACGAAATAGTTCCTCTTACAAGCAATAGTTTACAAGTTTTTGAGTGGGAAAAATCCCCTATCCATTCTAAATTTCCAATATTTAAAATAAAAAATCCGACCGCTTGGCCTCCCCCAAACATCTAACCTTTAGGTCCCTCAAAACGTTTCATATTCCCATTTTACTTTCTGTACGCATTCATGATTTGATCAGTAACTGAAAGATCTTTCAGGTTTGTGCCTTTGTCGTTATTCATTTTGTCTTTAGCTTCGCTTGTCCTCCTTGCGATCCTGCCAGTTTCAGTCCGATCTTTGTCAAACTACCCAGCTATGTTTTTTGCACCATGGTAATCTCAACAGTCCCTTGAGTTCTACCTGTAATTAATTACTGTGCATCATTCATTGGGATTGCATTCTAAAATAAAACGTCAAAATATATCAATCGAACGGCTACTCAACAAGAAAGATCAAGTGCATAACTGTCATGAAGCTTAACAAAAGCTGGAACCACTATCTCATTCATCTACGGGTGCGAGAGAAAATACCAATGATGGAAAATGAAAACTCATCGGCGGCTTAGACGCTAACATCGGCAAGGGAGGCCCATTCACAGCCACAACGGCGGATCTTAACAGGCGACGAGTATTGCGAAAACACTTAAGCACATCGGATTCGGAAGAGTTAAGACCAAGCGGTGGCAGGAAAACTTCCAATCAAAAGTCGAAAATACATCGACTTCAGGAGCTTAGTTGCTTTTGGAGCCTCAACTACAGAAGAGAAAAGACCTCAGACATGCGACTAAAATCTCGACACGCATCGGTGGTCGAAGCACTTTACACTTCGGGTGCTTAACCGCTTCCGGAACCGCAACGGTGGAGAACAAAAATACAACAACCTTCGATCAAACATAATTTGATGCCCGATCTATGAAAAATATCAATTGTTCGGAATAGCTTTAAATTTGGCGACAGTCAACAGCCTATTTTACTTCCGAAATAGTGGTCTTTCGAAGAACAAATGATCTAAAAGACTAGCAAAACCAAATTCAAAATATGCGACCCACAAATCTCCAAACAAGAAAGGACAAGAGTTCAACTTAAAAAATCATCCAAAATTAAGGCACGACCAAAAATTCACGGATCCAATTGATTCAATGCAGCATCAAAATCATAAAAGGGGGGGGGACCAAAATTTGAAAACGTTTGGGAAGAACAGTTGCAGCTGCAACAATTGGTGACTACCTGGTGAACCTAGATCTCTAGACAATTTCTTCATTAAGTAACAGACTGTTTAAAAACCAACATGTTGAATTCCTCTAGATGTATGGATTTCCCAAATGGAAGATATATGTACTTTTAATCATTGAGGGTAGTCCAATTTAGGAAAATGGAAACCAAGATTTCGAAGTCAAGATAATTGTTTCGAGGCCAGAAATATGAGTTTCATTTTTTCCTCTGTCTTCGGGTAGCTTCCAGCTTGGACACCACAGGATCGTAACATATGGTAAACATGAATATTCATTTGTTCCTCATTCCCATGCCATTTTGCACCTTTTTTTGTGCTTTTGGACCTTTTGTCCTTTTGATTCCTCCTCATGCCTTTCTTTCTGAATTTTTTATTCAGGCTCCTCTATCCATAGTGTCCTTTCGTGTGAGAGATGCATGTAATTTTCAGCTCATGGACGGAGAAGAACTTTTGGCAATTTTATACTCATATGATATAGTACTTTGTTTTGATACATATTGTTTTCTTAAGAGTTTTGACTCTTCTTAGCGTTTTGGCTTTCAATTCTTGGCATGGGATCATTTATATATAATATATTGTTTACCCCGCTTCCTTTCCATGGGTCTTTTGCTTTCTCCCCCTAGGACATTTTTAAGTGTGAGATGGATGGAGCCTCGAAATAGTATTCCAGACCTTTTAATCTTGAGCTACTATACAGGGATTAAGAAGGACTTCAATGCGTACATAAACATTTAGGAAAACTGCTAAACTAGAAGAAATTATATCAGATAAAACCATAATACACAATCTTATAATTAAGGATTTTAGTTAGTCCAGAATTCTAATGCTTCTCCATGCAACCAAAGCTTGCTTCTTTTTATTGAAATAAAAAAGAAATCTAAACCAAAACAAAACAAAACTTTATGACTCAAAGACTCAAAAAGACGGGCAAGCCAGATTATTTATATACAAGATAGAAGAAGACAAATGAAACTCAGGAAAATTAAGGCTTGAGAACCAAACCATTTACTATGAAGTTCTCTTCCCACCCTTGCAGATCTTGTAACTTATAAGTGGAAGGGCCAAGTTTCACCACAATCTGGAAAGGACCTACCCACAACTGCTAGAATTTCATGTGTTTTCCTTTCTCATCATGGGGGTGATTCCACTTGAGAACCAAATCTCCCACCTCAAAGTTTTTTGTTCCTACCTTATGTTTGTTGAACCATCTCTTTATAACCTCTTGCTGCTGCTTAAAGCGCTCTCTGGCTTTAGATCGAGCCTCTTCTGCTTTCAGGAGATTATATATCCTGATTTGCAAAATTTCATCATCCGACCCTCTGGACTCTTGAGCCATTATGGAAGAGGGTAGCATGATATTGGGGGGAAGAATGGATTATTTACCATACACAAGGGTATACAGAGACACTCCTATCAAAGACTTGGGGGCGACTCTATCGGCCCAAAGGGCGTTTGGTAGTGCTGAGTGCCAACTCCTCTAGTTTTCTATCACAATCTTCTTTAAAATTCTAATCAGATTTTTGTTAATAGACTCAGCCAGGACATTTCCTTGTGGATAGTAATTAGCAGAATAATGCAACTTTATTCCTTTCTCATGAGTGAAAGCAGTTAATTTAATTGATGAAAAGTAAGTAGCATTATCAAAGACTAAAGAAACTGGAACTCCAAACCTGGTCATAATATGGTCCTACAGGAAGCTGATGACCGCGTCCTCATTTATTTTGCACAGCGAGATGGCTTCGACCCAGCGAGTGAGGTAATCGGTAGCGGTCAGAATGTACTTATGTTGTAGGGAAGACTTTGGATTTATCTCCCCAATAATATCCAACCCCCATTGCTCGAACGATTCCGTGATCATTACAGGATTCAATGGTGTGGCCACTTTAGATTTTCTTCCACTACACCTTTGACAAATGTCACATTTCCTGACATGGGCGTGTGCATCTTTAAAAAGCGTGGGCCAATAGTAACTGGCTCTGAGAATTTTGTGAGTTGTAGTATCTCCTGAAAAATGCCCTCCGACAGGCCCGTCATGTAATTGTGTCATTACTTTCATCGCATCTTCTTTCTCTAAGCATCTAAGAAGAACCCCGTCGTAATTTTTTCTGAATAATACTCCTTCAACAATTTGATAGGAGGTTGATTTGAGACGTAGCGCTCTTCTTTGCTTAGAATTCCAATGTTCTGGCAACAACCCTGCCTGCAGGTAATGCATGAGGTTTCTGTACCAAGATTCAGGAGCTGTAAACAAAGGACATACATCCATCAAATGTAATTAATCCTCATCTTCCCAGGCGTGTTCTTCATTGTTCCCATTTTCAGCCATTAATTTTCACAACCCTTGCCCTTTAACTATAGAAGCTGGCTTGAATTCAAGGTCATACTCTTGAAGGGATATTACCCAATTGCCCCTTCTTTCTCCTAACTCCTTCTGTACAAAAAGGGACCTCACAGCTGGGTATGGGACGATCACCTTGGTTCGATTTTTTAATATGTAGGGCCTGAATTGTTTCACTGCTTTGAATACTACATAAGCTTGTTTATCGATAGCTGGGTAATTTAATTCGGCCCCTTGTATACCAGTGCTCATGAAATATATTGGGAAATCATCCCCCCCATCTTGTTTTTGAGTAAGCATAGCTGCTAGTGAATCATCGGATGCAAAAGTATATAGGATAAAATATTTATCAAAATCTGGGATTTTTAGGGAGGGTGCATGTGCAACAGCAGTTTTAATCTTGCTGAATGCATTCTTCTCAATTTCAGTCCATTTGAATTGTGCATTTTGCTTCACCATTTGCTGCAGCGATTTGACAATCTGGGCGAAATATGGCACAAATCTTCGTACGAAGTTTATGGTTCCCATGAAAGATTGCATCCCCTTTTTATTATGGGGAAAGGGGATCTGTTCAATGGCCTTGATTCTTTTTGGATCAATAGAGATTCCCTTCTTTGAAACTACGTGACCCAGCAGCTTACCCTCCGTAACAACGAACACACACTTCTTGGGATTGAGTGAGATGCCATATTTCCGACAGCGTTCGAAAATATGCCTTAAATGAAACGCATGCTCTTCTCTCCTCTTTGAGAATATCGTAATATCATCAAGGTACACTATAGCACTACGGCCAATCAGTCCGTAGAAAGCTATGTCCATAGCCCTTTGGAATGTGGCTCCAGCATTGTTAAGCCCAAAGGGCATTCTTCTGTAAGTGAAGGTTCCCCATCTGGTCCTGAATGTTGTCTTCAATCTGTCTTCTTCGGCTACTAATACTTGATTGTAGCCGAAAGAACCGTCTAATAACGAGAATAGTTTAGAACTTGAGACCATTTGTAGCAGTTGCTCCATGGGTGGCACAAGATAGTTATATTTATCTAAAGCGTGGTTTAGATTCTTGAAATCCATGCATAGCCTGATTTCTATAGACTTTTTCCTCACTGGCACCAGATTTGAGACCCATTCAAAGTGTCTAACCTTAAAAATGATTCTAGCATCCAATAATTTCTTAACTTCACTCTGGATCAGAGGTTCCAATTTGGGGTGCATTTTCCTTAAAGGTTGCTGATAAGGTTTGACGCTAGCTTTGATTGGGATAACATGCTGGATGATGCTGGTGTCATATGTCTTTAAATCTGCGTAAGTCCAGGCGAACACATATTTATATTGATTAAAAAGACTGATGAACTTATCTCTTTCTACTGGTGAACAACATTTGCCAAGATTCACATATTTAGGATTTGTCTCATACCCTAAATTTATCAGCTCGTACTGTAGAGATGAGCTGTGAGTCTTCACGTTTGCTAGTCTTCTGAACTTTTCATTTAAATCGAACATTCTTTCTAAGGTTCTGACTCCTTTAGGGATGAAATTATCATACTTCAGCTCGTCCTGATGTTCTTCATCATCTATATTTGCTCCTTTAAATACCTTGTCATTGGTTAAGCATTCTATAATATGATAATCGTCGTCGAACACTCGTAAGTTGGTAATCATATCAGGGATCGAGGGCCTGAAAAGAAATTCAACGGAGCCTGAAAAGAAATTCAACGGAGCATCGATTATTAGTAGGCACAATCCTAGCAGCTGATGTGGCTAACAAGTCAGCCACTGCATTTTTAAGTCTTGGAATTGAAATAATATTAAATGAGTTAAAACATTTGAGTAGGTCCCATACCTCATTTTGATAAGCCTTTAAGTGAGGAGAAACACAATGTATTTGATTCCGGATCTGTTTAACAATTATTTCAAAATCTCCAAAAACTTTTAGATTACTTACCTTTAATTCGATTGCTTTCCTTAAACCCTGCACGAGCGCTTCATACTCAGCCGTGTTATTTATACATTCAAACTCTAATCTACATGAAATAAAGTGTTTATTATTCGTGGGGTCAATCAAGACACAGCTGACCCCTGACCCTTCTAACATTTTAGAGCCATCAAAAAGCAATGTCCAGAAATCGCTAACTATTGCATGAGAATATATTCCTACTGTTAAGTCTACTATTTTACAGTCGATTTCATCAGCCTATGAGAATCGAAGGAGATCAGGCTGGGTGTTTGACATGTTGCTGGCTTCTTCTGCTTGGTAATTTCCTGGTTCCAACTCAATAAAATAATTTCCCAACATAGAATCCACTGGTTCATTCTTCTCCTCAAGTCGAGTAACGTTGTATTTCATGTGAGGCTCCCTCAAAATCTTAATTTGGTTTAGACTTCCTTTATATGGCAGCCACAGATGTGACCAATCAGAGGAAAAATATCCATTTAGTTTCGCTGACCAATCTCTGCTAAGGACAAGCCCATAAGCGTATGGTATATCGGCTACCACGATATCAATGACTTGGCACACTTTATCATTTGATGACAGGCGTACTAGGACATCCTCCATCTCACCAATTACCTTTACATTCGTCCTGTCCAATTGAACAACCCTCCATGTGGATGGCTTAGGCTGCCCATTTATCTTTTCACAGATTGATATTGGCATGACGTTAACCGACGCCCCTGAGTCTACCAGGAAATTATGTATGTTGTGATTAAAAATTTCAAAAGTGAGGAGGAAAGGTGGATGTTTGCTCTTAGACTTACCTCCAATGCTGGTTTCTCTGATTTCTTCTTCCATTTTAGGCTGATTGTCAGTGGGTAGCCTCTCATCCGATGCTTCAAGTGATTTCAACAGTATTTCCTTTTGCTGCGGCACTTTACACATTTCAAAATAGTGAAACATTTGGCTTTACCTTCTTTATATCTTCCACGATGTCATAATCCATCTGCGGTTCAATGGGGTGTGGTTTATCAGCATTCATTTTTTCTTCATTGGGCTTGTCCAGCGTATCATTCTGCCTAGGATCTTGGCTGGTAATGGTGAATTCAGGAATTTTATTAGCTGTGGAATTATTTTGGAATTTCTTAACATTTTTCTGTAGCCTTTTGATCTTTGGGAGTATGAGACTGTCTTCTTTAATCGACCCTTGGCTCCTTGTTGTTACGTTGGTTTCCATGACATCCTTATAGCCCTAATTCTTTTCCTCTTCAGCATCAAATAACGAAACAGAATTCCATAGAACCATGGTTTCCTCTTCTTATTCATTTGTTGAAGTAGTACTCTCTTTTCTTTCTTCATCTCCATCTTCTATTAATTTAGAATCCAATAGCTGATTCATAACCAACATCATTGAGTTTATGCATTGAGGACAATTATTTTCCGAGTGTGGTTGTTGAAGGAAATTGCAAAAATTGTCCATGCCTACCTCTGTTAAATTCATAGATGCCGAATTGTGTGGAGGAGGTTGGGATTGATTGTTATCCTCCCTCTTCTTATAATAGGGCTTGTAGAACTTTTGAGCTTCCTTTTCTTTTTCCAAGTCTATGATTTTGTTGGAAAGCTTCTGCATTATTTTTACCATACTCTCGAAATATGGTGATTTTTCTTCCTTAGGCTTAGCGAATAAAAATTCTTTCCTTCCCACACTTTTCTCTCCTGATCGTTCTAGATAATCTTCAATACTTTCTCTTTCAGCCTCTACCTTTTCTACCTCCTCATACGTCTCTACCAATGTGGGCTTGGCCTTTATTTTGGAAAACATGGCCAGCTCGAGTCCTAAAGCCGAAGTATAATATTCAATCAGGAATTTATCTAAAGGTTTGTCAGCTTCAGAAAAAATCTTGAGGTATGCTGCAAATCTTTGAGTAAAGCTATGCACCTTCTCCTTTCTCTCTTTCTTCAAGGCGCATAGTCCTTTCATGAGGGATGCATGAGTCTTTTGAGTCACATACTTAATTCTGAAGATTCCCTTGAAGGTATCCCAATTAGGGATAGAGTTTGCAGGAAACCCAAAATACCATGATGCTGCAGCTCCTTTAAGGGTGTGCAGGAAAAGTCTGAAAACTACATCCTCATGCTCCCCTGCCCTTAACCCTTCTATGGCCAAGTAAAATCTTTGCAGGTGGTCATCTACTAGTATCTTCTCACTTGGGTCGAATTTGGGCAGCATATTTTCAAAGGATTGAGGTAAATCATGTAACGGAGGTGTTAGGTTTAAAGGTGATCTGGCTCTCCAGGCAGGTGGTGGATTCGGTGGGTTGGGTGGTTGATTGGCGTTCACGCCTGCCATTAGTCTGGGTGGAGAGTGAGGAGGTGAGAAAATAAGAGTGTGAGCAGGAGAAGTGTGAGGAGTATCTGGGCCTTCTTGATTCAAAGGTAGTACAACTTCTTGTAAGGCTGTTTCTACAAGCTCTTCCCAATCCTTGACCAGCACTGATTCTTCCAATATAGGATGGTCCTTCCTTTTATATTCTCTTCTGGGCAATTCAGGGATGATCGGCTATCCTCCAATCTTCTTCACATATGCCCTTGTGTGTCTTCTCATATTATTAACAACCTCGTTGTCAACAGAAAACAAATGTTCTCTAGTCTTTTCTTTTGGAATTGGATTATGAAGCCCACTTCTTTCAGAACTGTTACTGGTGGAATAATATCGGGAAAACGGGTTTCCTCGGCCAGCCATGCACTGGTGGGCCTCCTTCTAGTGCCAGTTACTGTTGAGGCCTGGAAATTCACAGGCAACAACAGCAAGGGATTCTCCCCAGTCAATGTTCCCAATTAGCCCGTGACTGTTTGGTATAGGGAATCCATCCGGTTTGTGGTCTGGCTACTGTAGGTCAAGTAACAAAAACAAAGGTTTTACCGGTTGCGTCCCGGTCCACCGTGTATGTTTTTGTATTTTTTGACTTAATGTATGATATGTACGTGCCTAATTAACAATGCAGGGTGATAAAGATGCAAAGAGTAGTGACAATGTGATGCACAGGTTCTTACCTCTTGTCTTAGAACTCACAAGCATCTAAATCATATATGCAAGGAAATAAATACTAACTAAACTATCTCTAGAGATCTGGATATTAATTCATGAGTAATGCATCACTATCCATGTGTTATGGCAAGTCACAGATAGTTGTTCTTATAAACAAACATATAAACATGAATAAAAGTATATATGATAAGATAGCTCATCAACAGTTAAAACTCCCATTACTCATAGTGGGAAAAACATCATAAATGTACTGAAGAACATTCAGACAAGAACATAGGTTGAGGAAGTTAGAACGCTCTTACATCTAATGAGACACAGTTGAAAACGAAATAGTTCACATTCAACATTGCTCGTTTAATCACATTGATACATTCCACATAGCACTTTCTCCAACAGGAAAAATTTGCAGTCTCTGGTTTGTAAAACGAAATAGTTCCTCTTACAAGCAATAGTTTACAAGTTTTTGAGTGGGAAAAAGCCCCTATCCATTCTAACTTTCCAATATTTAAACTAAAACACCCAACCTCTTGGGCTCCCCCAAATGTCTGACCTTTCAGTCCCTTAAAACGTTTCATATTCCCATTTTACTTTCTGTACGCATTCATGATCTGATCAGTAACTGATAGATATTTCAAGTTTGTTCCTTTTTTGTTATTCATTTTGTCTTTAGCTTCGCTTGTCCTCCTTGCGATCCTACCGGTTTCGGTCCGATCTTTGTCAAACTACCCAGCTATGTTTTTTGCGCCGTGGTAATCTCAACAGTCCCTTGAGTTCTACCTACAATTAATTACTGTGCATCATTCATTGGGATTGCATTCTAAAATAAAACATCAAAATATATCAATCGAATGGCTACTCAACAAGAAAGATGAAGTGCATAACTGTCATGAAGCTTAACAAAACCTGGAACCACTATCTCGTTCATCTACAGGTTCGAGAGAAAATACCAATGATGGAAAATGAAAACTCATCGGTGGCTTAGATGCTAACATCGGCAGGGGATGCCCATTCACAGCCGCAACTGTGGATCTTAATAGGCGACAGGTATTGCGAAAACACTTAAGCACATCGGAGTCGGAAGAGTTAAGACCAAGCGGTGGCGGGAAAACTTCCAATCGGAAGTCGGAAAGACATCGAATTCGGGAGCTTAGTTGCTTTGGGAGCCACAACAGCGGAAGAGAAAATACCTCAGACATGCGACTAAAAGCTCAACACGCATCGGTGGTCGTAGTGCTTTACACTTTGGGTGCTTAACTGCTTCCGGAACCGCAATGGCGGAGAACAAAAATACAACAACCTCCGATCAAACATAATTTGATGCCCGATCTATGAAAAATATCAAGTGTTCAGAACAACTTTATATTTGGCGACAGTCAATAGCCTATTTTACTTTCGAAATAGCGGCCTTTCGAAGAACAAATGGTCTAAAAGACTAGCAAAACCAAACTCAAAATCTGTGAATATCCAAACAAGTAAGGACGAGAGTTCAACTTAAAAAATCATCCAAAATTAAGGCACGACCAAAAATTCATGGATCCAATTGATTCAACGCAGCATCAAAATCATAAAAGAGGGGGGACCAAAATTTGAAAAAGTTGGGGAAGAACAGTTGCAGCTGTAACAAGACTCTTGACTCCATACAAATACTGCATTTTTATTTAACAAATTCTCCATATGGGCTGTGATTGTAACATAACCTATGATGAAGTTTCGATAATATACAATATGATCCAATGTCTCTCTAAGATACTTCACATTTGTATGTGGTGGAAAACTCAAAATCAACACAATCTTGGCTAAGTCAACCAACAGTCCTTGCTTGCAAACAATGTGTCCCAAAAACATCCCAAAAGGTGCCAACAAAATGTACTTCTTTGAGTTCAGCACAATCTGATGCTGTCAACATCACTCCATCATTAGTCCTAGGTTCGCTAGATGGTCCCTGATTAGTCCATAAACCATCCAGTCATCCATATAACCACCAAAAATTTCTGAATAAAATCCTTGAATGTAACAATGACAATCCTGAAGAATATCGCAGGAGAATTCTCCAGTCCAAAGGGCATCATAGTGTACTAAAAACATCTGGCATTTAGTAACAAGTGTTGTCTTGTGGAGATCTTGTTTCACGATCTTAATTTGGTGATAGCCAAAAATCCATCTGTGCATGAGTAAATTTCTTGATCGCCCACTCCTTCTAGCACCTCATCAGTGAATGGTGTCAAAAATGGATCATGTGAACACAAATAATTCAATTTTCTAAGGTTGACACAAATACCAACCTCACTTATCTTCTTTTCTTGTACTACCATGGGATTGATCCATTCTAACTCCTCAACTAGTTCTATTGTCCCAGCATCCAACATTCTGTCTAGCTCAGCCTTGACCCTTTCCTTGTATCGTGGATTCAAATGATACGGCTTCTACTTCACTGGTTTTAAATCTGGCTTCAGCAGGACATTCATCTCTCCCAGATCTCCCAATACTCCCTCCATCTCATAAAAATTTGTAGGAAACAAATATTGGAATTCATGCAATAGATATGCGATCTTCACCATGGTTTCTTCATCCCAGTAGTCCCCAACATTCACAAACTTTGGATTCTCCTCTATCCTGATGTTGACATTTTGAATTTTCAATGGAATTTTCATTGGTCTGTTGGTACATCAGGTGCTACAACATCCCTACTCCCTTCTGTCTCTTAAATATTGATGTTTTGTGGATCATCTCCATCATCTAGTCCTCATGTCCCATTGTAGCACTCCATCATTGATTGCATTAGACACATTTCATGTGGATCCACTGGATATGCGATTGGAACTACCTTCAGAACAACATCATGGATGTACTGCACTGCACTATGAATAGCTGGATTGGTATCCATAAAAGTGAATGTGTGAGTGAAGCAAATTGTCAACTTTTCCCAAGTAGTGATCTCTCTTTGTAACTCAGCTAATACATACCATGACCATGGTATCACATCCAATGTGTGGAGAAAATCATGGACCCATTCATCCTTTGGTCTCAATTCCCACAAGGTATGACACTCAATCAAATGATCTCCAGGTTTGTTCCTCCCATCATACCTTTCAGTGTGGTACTATTCTGCATTGCCAAATAAAATTGTCATCAATATTCAAAACTGCGACCATCTGTTGATCAAATTCTTATATGTCTCCCACCAACATGTTGGAGTATCCTTCAACGCTTCATCCAATGCCAACAATCATTGCGCTTTGAATACCTTATCCTAAAATTCAATTAAAAACTTAGGAAACTCCAACAGTCCTTCATATACTGGTAAATCAATGGTCTTAGTTGTGACTCAGCACAATGACTGAATAATTAGGCCACATTTTTTAACCGATACCTCATGCATCTGATTCTGCCAATTTTCTAAAGCGTCATTAGAGTCCGAAGACGCAGAGCTAGAGTTGCACCGTTCAAGTTTGTCTTCGGTAGTCAGATGGATGTAATCCTCTAAAATTTTATATGCATGATCCCATCCTCTTCTAGTCTCATCCTTAACCAGTTCAAAATACCTTCATCCTTTAGTTGCGTCCATCAGAGCTATGACTCTGATGTTACAATTTTCAAAGGTCATCACACGCTTCTTAAAATTAATCACTGCCAAGCTGTCATTGGCCCATCCAATCCCCAGTAGTGCAGGATATGAGCCTACACCATCAACAACTTCAATAACATAAAAATAGGCATAACTATTCATCCCTTCAACGTCCACTACAAGACGTGGAACTCTCCCAATCGGTGTTACCCTAGCCTGGTTAGCCAATCGTAGCTGCACAAGGGACCATCCCAACTATGGGATCCCCATATTTTCCCATGTATGCTTTGTTAGAATGTTCACATCTAATCCTAGATCCAAGATGACTAGATCTACCTCATAGTCCCCAATCTGAATATTCATTTGCATATATTTTCCCTTATTTTTCTTGTGCAAAGGGTTCATCGCGGACCCCTTTTGTCCCTTGGCCAGTCGATGCAACAGATTCTCAATATCAGCGAGAGAATTAGGATCTCTTTCTAGTGACAACCAAATTTCAAATAATTTCTTCAAGGTACCATGTTTTCGCAATGAACCTTCTACCAAAGTTGAATAAAAATCAGTTGGCATTTGATAAACATGAAACTTACTCGGATCTCATCTTATGACATCTCATGCTTCTAGGAATGTGTCTCTCTCAGCATCAACATCAAACTGTACTTTCTTCTTTCTAGGAAACCATATTTGTGGGAAGGGGCTATCTTCTCTCGCCGTCGCATCTCTGTGAGTGATAACATCAACATCAACATCCTGCATCCTGGGCTCTATTGAGATCGTCACAACCGTCATCCCTTGGTTTTGGTTCGATGGTGGATTCACTGGTTGGTTCACATTCTGATTTGCAGGTTGGGTTCAATTCTTAATCTAGTTCTAGTTCTGCAACCATGGTGCATTTCCTACCTGCCACTTCATGACCAGTTGTGGACATTTCTCAATAGTGTGATCGAAAGTGATGCAATAAGTACAATGTGCTTGTAATTGCGATAAATCTCTCTGATAATTTCCTAACACTCTGTAATTATACCATTGCATCGATTCATGACCTCATCCTCCTCCTCAACCAAAACCTCCACCTCATCCTCCATATAATCCTCCTTGTTGCTGATACTGCAGTTGATTGAATTATTGTTGTGGGGGATTCAGATGATGCTGGAAATACTACTGCGGTTGAGTATGCTCTGGCTGCGATGGAGTCATATGCATATGATTGTACTACAGTTGTTTCACAAATTGTGGTTGCAACTGTGGTACAAACATATCTATGGTACACACTACATCTATGGCTATGACTGCGGTACACAATGCATCTTCGGTTGTAGCTGTGGTACACACTGCATCTGTGATTGTGACTGTGGTGCAAACTGCAGTTGAGGTGATGGTTGTACCACCTGTGGCTATTGTTTCTTCACCATTCGATGGTCTTCTCCCTTCACATAGTACATATCCATTTTTCTATCCTAAAGTAAATCATATGTCGACAATCCTTATCCTCCTACCCAAAAGACTGACAAAATGTGTAGTATAAATTCATCGGCTTCGTGACCATTTTCTACATATATCCACAATCTTCATGTCAATTCCCATAAACTTGGAAGATATGCCACCATGGAATATAACCATAACTTAATGGGTTTGGTGCTCTCGACAATAGGTAGTTTCATAAATAATGGAATTGATCCTTATGATGTCCCTCTGCGCGACATCGAGTACACCAAAATTCCTCACAATTTTGTTTTCCCTTCTTAATATCTTGCAACTAGAGTGTTAGATTCACCAATTTTATTTGAATCTGGTTCATACAGACTGCATTCTCACCAATAGGTGAAGCTTCCAATTTCATTGCAATCTCCAGAGCCTCTATCTATGTCACAATCTTTTTTTCATCAATGGTAGTCTAATATGAGGTACTAATGCCGCAATGAACCATTCTTTATGTTGAACATCACTCATCTCAAAGATGACTCTTGCCATCAGCATCTTGATTCACTGATTGAAATCCCAAATAGTTTCATTTGGATATTGCTTAATCTCCTTCCATTTTGTGATATATTGTGCCTTAGACATCAGTTTCCATAATTCTTCAATCAATCCTTTTCTAATTTCAGTAAGAGTGTTCGCTAGAATCCCCATAGGAGCTTATGGAAACTTCATGAACCAATCCAATGCGTGACCTCGAAGGGTTGTCGTCAATTGGACCTTATTAACATCATCATCTGGAGTTTGTTTGAAAGTACATACTGCCTCACATGGGAAATAATATTGCTTGGGATCCTTAGTCTCGTTCCCATAAAACATCGGTAAATTCACATCATCGCCCGCCATCCTGGGCCTTCTTCCTATAGTCGTCAATCTACTACTATTAGAATGTTGTTGACACGTCAGACAAGTTAATGTCAAACTCATGTTTCTTCCTGAGTGTGGGTACTTTGTTTCTTTAGGTCAGTCTTTCCTCTATCTCGGGCATAGCCTGGTCGTCTCCTTCATCGTTGTAGGGTCGTTTCATCCCGTGTGGTCTTCCTTCATGGTCTCGCTTCTCGGTCGCAGTAGGACTCTCTCATCTCCTCTGTCTCTTCTCTTGCCAGACCCTTACTGCTCCTCTCATAAGACCACTTCCTTCCTCAACTTCCCTCATAGTCTCATCATAACTTCCATCCATCTACCCCATATCATTCCATCCAACCCTCGTCTCCGCGATACCCGCAGCCTCCACACACCAAAGTTATACTCAGCGGATTTCATCTTCAATATGCATTTTTCATAGATGAGCATTGTAATTGAAAATTGTACAGACAAAAGAAACCTACCTTGATGTCTGTTGAAGAACTCCCTTTCTGCATCATTGTAAGATTTAACAGTATCAACTATGAACTCAGTGATGTACCCTCCAAAATGTTGTCGATCCAAACTTCAATAGCCCTTAATGCTTTGTTATCTACCTCCTACAACTGCTGGATTAGTTTAGGNCTCTCCATGACCTACACCACCCAAGGACACCACTTCACGACCCTCCATTAGACCCCCACACCCTAAAAAATGCTTAAGGATGAAGAAAAGGGCTTAAAATCCCCCAAAAGGAGCCTAAAATACTCTCCTAGGAGCTAAAACCCCCAAAAGGGGGCTAAAAACCTAAAAGGAGCTAAAATTAGGGTGAAAGGGGCTAAAAGCCCAAAAAAGGGGCTAAAGCTCGGACTAAGGGCTTAAAACCCTAAAACCCCAAAAAAGCTATAAAAGGAGGTTAGGGGGTCACTCTCAAAACACTTCTCCCTTGCATATTGTTATGCTGCCCATGGATTCCTTGAGACCCTTTGTCTCTCAAGCCACCCACACTCCCTCTTTTCCATCTCCATTGAGCCATAGCTCCCCCATCCAAGAGAGAGGTGCTTCTTCAAGCCAGGGCATGGTGGCCCATTCCATCCAAAAAGAAGGTATAGCTTATTATTTTTTGTTTTTGCTTAGTGATTTCTTTTCTTTCTAATCCATGGTTTATTTTCAGGCTTATTGCCTAACCTGTTTTGCAGGTTTCTAGCCGCTAACAGTTGTTTGCAGGTTATTGGAAGCGGAACCCTAACCCATTATTTGCAGAGGGGTTCTCCATCATTTCTCTTCTTTTTGTTCTTTATTTTATTTCTGTCTAGTTTTATTTCTGATTTCTTTTCAACATTTTTACAAGTAGGAACCCACCCTTCTATCCTATAGATAGAAGGGAGCCATTCCTACCCTTGTAGTAAGGACAAATCCCTACTACAGAACTGGCGACCATACCAGGTCGATCTCATAGGATCCCTGGTCCAGATTTTTAAAATTTCAAGTTTTTTCAATTTTTGTCGTAGTTTTTAAAATTTCATGTCAAATCCAGTTTAGATCTAGTTTATTTCCAGTTCTTAGTATTGATGAATCCTCTGCTAGGAAAATTCGAGTCAGTTTGGCCACAGTACAAGTTACTGTCAGCTAGATCTGACTCAAGATCAGAAAAACCCCAAATCCGAGGTAGGTCGTAGTTATTGGGCTTGAACAAGGGATCAGGTCACCCTTTTTTTCCTAACAAGCATGCCCAGTTCACACTTAAACCCCGAAAGGTGTGACTTCACTCAGAAACATAGACTACTTCTGTCTGTGAAATCTGTGCGACCCCTCGCCTGTTTTTGAAATTTTTTTGCAACCCTCTCACCAAATTTGATAAGAAATGTGCGGTTTGTCAATCAAAGGTTCAATTTCAGTTTAATAGGGAATGTTAGTGTGGATCAACCACCTCTGTCTAGCACATAAGTTTAATTTCAGTTTCTGTTTTAATTTCCTGTAATTGCATCAACAAACAAAGTGTAAATTCAAAGTAAATTTTAATGGCTTAATTAATGAACATAGCTTAACTAAAATTGACTTAAAATCAAGTCTTGCTCACCCTTCCTCCTCTACCCAGTCATCACCCTCTGGGGTATTATGGGATACAACGAATGGAAAGCTCGTATAGTCCTAGGCCCTTCATTGAATATTGTTCTAAACCATTAAAACTGAATGACCTAGAAGGTAGAGGGGGTAGAGAAGGAGGGATTCTCATGGTGCTAAGCATCCTCACTATTGACCAACCTTGCATCTAGGAGGTGACCTGTGGATCTACGAATGGGCTTAGTCCCATTGTGTTGAGAGCCCAACACCTTCTCTTGGTTGAAGAGGAATATCAGTGTGAGGTAGTCATTTAGTTAGGCCATCAATATTCAGGGTTAAAAACCGTATCTGTTTACAAATTTTTTATTATTCAATGCTTGCATACACAATGACATGAACTCTACCACAATATGATGAATTCATAAACCATTTACAGCTACCAAATACTAGAAATACAGACAAACAAATACACCATACCAAGTAATCAACCCAAATCAGTTCATGACGCTGAGAGAGCCTTAAAATTTATCAATTTACACTAAGTTCAAACAAATATGCAGTCTTTGAGGACATAAGTCCCTAACTGGTTCAACCGTGGGAAGTACTTGGGCTCAGCCCAGAAACCCATTGTGAGGAGTACCACGGGGACCCCAAAGTAGCCAGCTGCTGACCCGGCAAAAACCCCCACCGATTGAGCAGAAACACCTATGAGGAAAAATCCAAGCACTGTCTTCTGGGAGTCTTCGTGGTTGAGTGACCACCTACAGCCAATATAAATCCATTGAAACCAGGGTCCAAACATCATTCCCATCAGTTTGATAAATATCTAACACAATTGATCCCTCACGCTCTTCCTCACGCCTAAGAGGCAAACCACTAGAATTCAAAACACTCAACTGACACCGTCGAAACTGTTCTCAGCAATATCCCACACCATTAGAAGTCCACATAGCCTTTGATTTAGATTCAGACCCATATCAGTCTGAACCAGACCTCCATACTGCACCATCAAGCCCCATGGCTGGTGCCAACCTAGATCCATTTTTTGGCATAACCATAGCTAGTGGACCCATATCCACATCACAAACTATCACCCACAACCTGGTAGGTGGCCTAAGCACAGTCATGCAAACTGTCATCAGTCAGTTGCCACCACCTATAGTGACCACCCAAGCTGGCCCACTTGTAACATACGGGGGCAGTGTCCCCTCCACACACACTGCCCCTCCTACCACATAGGGGGGCAGTGGACCTTCCACTTACATTGCCCCTATTTTCATACATGGGGGCAATGTCCCTGCCACCCATACTATCACCCCCACAACACTTGGGGGCATTGGCCCATCCACAATGGTGCCACCGCAAGTACCCCCAGCTGTATAGATGCATTATGCACCTGAAAATCCCACCACCATCTTAGCTCCATCCCACATCAACTTGGGGTCAAACCTGCCTTTCATGGCTCGTCCTAACTTGCCTGATTTGGCGTGGTTAACAAATGACCCCATCTGCCATCAAGCTTTCTGGCCACCCATGCCAACCAAGATGCCATCAGACATTCCCAACTTTGAAGGCAAAGCAAGGGAATGTCCCCAAAACCACATAATGACATTCCATCTATGGTGCTTGTCAAACAACATCGTAGACAATTCCATCAGACTGAGGCTATTCCAACACACCCTCACAGGTGTTGCAGCCAAATGGTACATTGAGCTACCACAAGCCAAGTACCCTGATTTCAACTCCCTAGCCTTCATGTTCCTATAGTATTTCCAACTCCCCGTCAGATATGACAAGGGGGTGGAGATCATATTATCCTGCCGTCAAAACACTGCCACTCATATAACTAACCATATCCATGAGTGGCGACGATGTCATAGCCTATGTAAAATACAACTTGATGACAGGATCTTCTTGGATTGGTTCCTTAAGACCTTGCTCCCACCCATAGAGAAGGACGTCGCATCAGAACATTCCCAATTCGAAGAAGAGGCCATACTAAAAGCTCAATAGTTTGACCTCATCTATGCTCAACCTGGATACCTATACACCTTCATCCCAGACGCTCCCCGCGTAGGAACCTCCTACCGCGATGCACCGAGGGCATCCCATGCTACATGTTAGCACTCATAATGTACCCAGGTTGTAAAAGGTAAATCCCAAGGTAACAACAAAAACCACTTTAGAAAGAAACTGGCTTTTCTTTCCAGAGAGGGATCTCTCAAATACAGATTTAACAAGGCCAGATATAAATCAACACTCAAAGATTATATAAATGGTTGAAACATTACACAGGACCATTGGGAAATGGAGTCACATATACATAAAGATATTACAAAGACATATGCATGAGATTTTATCAAAGGCAAGATAACCATTCAATCACAGTCATTCATTTAATTTCAGGTGGGGCAGAAGAGATAATGAACAGTCCATCAATACAGAGCATCAAAAGATGAGTTCTATATCAACTTTAGTAGAAACATTCATAGAATATCTGAGACAATGATCAGATCATAAATAATATGAATTCCAACCATTCAACACTATGTTCCAGATATGAAGAAAACAAAATGGAGTGAAACACTGGAAAAACAATCACAAAGGAAGGGAAAAATAGACTGCCATGTAAACGGCACGAGAATCTCTGATAACCGCATGTATTCAGCTTTGTTATTCAAAAATATCTGTCTTCATAAAATATTCATCAACAAGATGGGTTCCAACCCCCATCACATAAAGTAAATGCAATTATATACATAAAATAATTTCTTCTTCCAAGAAGATTTATAACTGAATAACCCGCTTAATCAAAGTCTTGTAACTATATTCCTAACTCCTAGGAATAAACTACTTGCTTTGATCCTAACAGATTATTAAATTTAAAATCAACTCGGTGACAAGGCCCGTCCAAGCAGCTCCTCAGCGCGCAACACCTGTTTTCATGAATGAAGGATGTACTTTGTCTTTCCAAATCTTTCTATGGCTCTCCATTGCTCCGTGCTTGGAATATAATATTCAATCATCTCCCGAATAGACACCTCCAGCTCCATGTAGGCTTCTAAAGACACTTTTGGCAACCCTCCCCTGATGATTAGGAATTTCTGTAATATTTCAAAATCTTCTGTCAGCTTATCTACTATGAATTTCCCTGTCAGCCCTTTTTCCAAATCGTCAAATTTAGAATGATCCATACGGCTTCGTACCAACAGGCTGTGATAATGTTCTTGAGAAAATATCCATCCCTCCTCCTCCCAAAAGGAAGGAAGGCCATCTTCAAATAATTCTTTAAAATCCTGTTTGAAGTCATTAACCTGTGAGATCATTTCATCAGCTTTGTCTTGTATTGTCTTTATTAGGTGATGTTTATGAATAAACCTGTTTTCCCACAGTACCATTGCCACTCTGTATTTGACTCCTATGTCATGTAATTTTTGGTATGTTCATGAATTTAAGAAATTTAATGCATTCTGAGCTGTGCCAAGGGGTTTCCTCTCCATAGTTTCATTTACTAACTTCAGTCTTTGATTGGCCCAATTGATCAATATGCTTTGATCATCAATGAAGTTCAAATACTACCTAAAATTAGTAATTTGTATGGATAATGTATCCCAAATTATGTGCTATGCTCCCTAGAGAGGACCCTTTCCTATGTTCCTTTCTTTCAATTCATTGAATTTTTTCTATAGCTGACTTTTATCTTGCAATATCTTATTCTTATTTTCAATCACTTTGGCTAGCTCAGATTTGACTTTTTCATTTTCCTCCTTTAATTCTCTTATCTCTTCATCTTTCAGGCTGACTTGGGACATGGGCACTAGTAAGTCATCTACAGAAAAATCATTTAAAGGTTTTTCAATGTTTACAATAGCTAAGTCCTCATCAGTGGGAGTTTGGCTCATTAGTTCCTCCGTGATTTCTTTTTCTTCATTTTGATCCCTTTTCAGCAGTGAAATCTGTGCTATTAACTCATTCTGTTCTGCTTTCCACTTATCCTTTTCTTCTTGTAATTTTATAGTCTTTCCTTTATACTCCATCATATCCTGATGAATCTTGTCCTTTTCCTCTTGTAATTTTAATAATTCGGATGATTGAACATGTTCTGTACTTGGGATCTTTAGCCTTTTCTTCAATACTTGGAGGGCATTGTATTTTTCTTCTAGGAGTCTTTTGATTGCATGGGTGTTACCTGTTTCACTTCTTGAGCTTATGATGTCTGCTTGTAGCTTTTTTATTTGAATGGAATTAGACGTATTTTCAACTTTTTCATGTTTTAACTGAACTTCCAATTTGTCTACCAAAACTTGTAATTTATTAACTCTCATCATAGCATGCAATAAATCTGAATAAATAATGTCTCCTGTTTTTTATGTAATTGTATTTTATCTGTTACACTGATATTGTCTAACCTTACTTCCATTTCTGACATCTTCTTATCACTTACCATGGCCAACTTAAAAGTATTTCTTTCTACGTCCCGGGTAGAAATCAAAGAAGTTTTTGGATTGTTTAAACTTATCACCCGCGGGAGTAGATTCCTTGTTTCTTCTAGGGACTACTTTTGCTTCTCCACATAACTAGTCATGAGTTGTTCTTTAGACTTGAAAACTGGGCCAGATTCTGTATTATCTACACCTTCAAAATAAAATTGACTCACCTGTACATACTTTGTAGGAACCAAAGAAACTCTTTTTAAATCATCTGAAATAATTTCACCCAAAACTTTATCATCTTGAAACAACTTGGCCTTTTTATGTGAAACATCCTCATCTATCTGCATACTTTCAACTCCAGAAAGACTTCTTTTAACCAAAATATTAGAAACATTTGTCACTTGAGAGACTGCAACCGGTCTACTGCTTGTATTTTGATCAGATCCTGGAATTTCCATAAAGTGAAGCAAATTGGCTACTTCATTCAGACCTTCAATAACTTGATGGTCGAATGGATTATTTTTGTTAGCTTGTTTTCTCAGGGAAATTATATGATAAGGGTCATAATTTACCCTTTTCTCCCTTTGAAAATCCATGCTTTCCAACAATTTCTCTATGAACCCCAGAGCACCTTTATTTTTAAAAATAAAAGAGCCAACTTTAAGAGGGAACTTGATATTGGAATATTTATTAAAAGATCCAAAGTGTTCTTCTTCAGCATGCACTCTCTGTCTCATATACTTGAATGCAAAAAATCTGGGAGTAAGGAAAGCAGGAAGCCTATATGGCTCTCCAGTATAACCATATATTCTCATAACGGTGAAATCCTTATACAAAAACCAATCTCTGACCCTATCCTTAGGTGAGGATTGCATCATGCTTTTCATTTCTTCTAATACCCTGGGTAACACTTCATCAAACAACATCTTGTATATTTCTGACATGATAGAATTTGCAAATTCAAACATGTTGATTTGCTTGGGAAAATCTAAAGAGAATATGGTACTTAAGAACTGCAATTCGGTGACATTCGAACATAGGAACATGTTCAGCAAATAAGTTTGAAACTTAAAAAACCTGACTTTTGGAAACTCAATCAATTGGAGATGTATAGCTTCTACTAGATACTCGTCTAGACTGAAGACATGAACTGACTAAGACTCAGGACTCATCAAACTCATTTTTAATAGGAAACCCAAGATGACTTCATTGATATGACAATCATCATCTAGACCCAAGACTTGACAGACTAAGGACACAACTAATTGAACTCCATTTCTTAAAATCTGGATAGGATATGGCAGAAAAATACCATCTAGTGACTGACCTTCGTTCAAAATGCTAGACAAGAATTTGCAACAAACTTCAGTTTCACAATTTTTGTACACTTCAGCTAAAAAGGATTTGTTTACAGGCTCATGACTATTGGGGTAGTTGTCGGGCAAGTTCAAGTTTTCACGAATGACCTTGGCATCAATTTTACACAGTATCCTAGATGTAGAATGACTTACAATAAATCTCTGAGAAGAAGAATAATTAATTGCACACCACTCAGTAAACTCAGGAAAATGCAGGGTCTGCTCAACAACAAAATGATATAAAAACGATTTACAAGCATTTAGAATGTCATTACCCTATGAATTGTATTGCCATAATCTCTCTTTGCTGACTGATACACTTCCCACAGACAAGAAAGGATCACACACCCCTCTATCCCTGTCAACCAGGTATTCTTCTCTCTCATCTAGAATACGGTTAAACCCTTGTAAATCTTTCCCTTTATCCATAATACAGACAACAATGGTAATTCAGCGGATGAATTTTGGGTATTCGGGACTTACCAGTTACTGTGGCTGCATATATCCGAGGTTGACTGTCAAAGGGTGGCGAGCAAGCAGTCCTTTTCATTCGTCTGGTGCAAAATAAAAAATAGTTCTCCGAACAAGTAAACTTTACTTATATAGGATCCCACTCTATAGGTCCCCTTTAGCGGTTTCCACCAAACTACTTTTTCCCGGGGAATGCACCACAGACTGCCGCATGTACCGTGGTTTCCATTCCGCTACCACCTTTTGTCTCCAACCATCGCTCAAATTTCCACTCCGGATCTATCAATGACCATCGATGCATTTTCCCTTTATTTCCCAACCGTCGGATGAGGTTACACGTACCTATTCCGCTGAGATTCTCTGTTTTATCGAACGTGCAAGTTGACAGAGCGGGCTTCACGCTGATCGTAGATTTTGTCGGGATAGATTTGTGACCGTTGATCTTCATATCTCGCTGAATACTTCGTATGTCCTTATCCTCCTCGCATCTTCATAAGGCAGACACATTGTAAGCCGTCGATCTCTATTTCTTAACTTTATGTCGTTGGATATCATGATAATTCATTGCTTACATGCCCCTTATCACACTTTCACACTATTATATTTAACCAAAGTTCTCGAACAACCATTATTTATTCTTTACCATGGTCCCTTCGACCCTCTTCTAGGTAGAGGTGTTAACGACTGGCTCCATCTGGGGATGATATCCTCCCTGTGAGGTATCAAAGAACTCGTAGACCAGGTGCATGTCTTTAATCTTTCATAATAGCTTCCAGAAAACTTGTCTTTTGTTTTTTGTGAATATATTATTTTTATTTTTTAGAAAGGAATGGCATGCCTCCTGAATCTTAGGGCCTTCATCATGGACTTCAAACACATTCAGCTTACCGTCCATATTAATTTGTAAAGAAAAATAAATATTTACAGGCTATAATACAAGTTTTACCCTCCTCCTTAGGACAGGTAATGTTTCAGATACCTTCCATTTACAGGGTTACTATCCAGAGGAACCCCGTTCAGATATTCCATCAGAAATGTGTTTTGTCCTCTGTATCCAGAAACAACATAAGGACCTACCCACATATGATCAAATTTCCCATGTTTGTCTTCTTTAGGAGCATCCCACTTCAAGACCAAATCATCAATCTAAAACTGTTCTTCTTTAATTCTTCTGCCAAAAGTGTTTTTCATTTTTTCCTGACGTAACTGCACCTTGTCATAAGCCTTATTCCTTCGCTCTTCTAGCTCAATAATCTGATTTATCCTCCTTTGCATGTGATTTGGTTCTTCTTTCTGATCTTGGAAATATGTCATAATTGGAACACCTAAGGATGCCGGAAAAACAACTTTAGTTCCATACACCTGTTGAAATGGAGACATGCCAATTTCCCTTTTGGTACTAATCCTATCAACCCATAGAGCATATTTGAGCTTGGTGTGCCATGGATTTTTATTATCTTCCAACAGCTTCCTGATGATCCTTACTAAGCTTTTATTTGAAGATTCAGCTAACCCATTTCCCTGCGGATAATAGGCAGTTGAATGATTGAGACTTATATGATATTTGTGACAAAAATCAATCATTTTCTTCGATTTAAAAGCAGCTGCATTGTCTGTTACTATTCTTTTGGGGCACCCGAATTGAGCCAATATGTTTTCATCAAGAAAATCCATGATTACAGTTTCAGTGGCTCTTCTGGTGGGAATTGCTTCAATCCATGTTGTAAAATAATCCGTAGCTGTCAAAATCCATTTGTGATGTCCTGAAGAATTGGGGTTTATTTCGCCAATAAAATCCAAACCCCACTATTGGAAAGGAGCTTCTATCATTATTGGATTTAAAGGAAGAGGAAGTACTTTTCTCTTGCCATCAAAAATCTGGCATTGATGACACCTGCTGGTTTCTTTATACACATCTGAAAATAATGTAGGCCAATAATAACCTGCTCTTAGAATTTTATTTGCAGTTACCTTCCAAGAATGATGTCCTCCACAATATCCCTTATGAAATTCTTTGACTATTTGTTGAGCTTCATTTTCTAAATGACAATTTAGTAACAATCCCCTGGGGTCTTTCCAATAAAGATACTTATTTATAATACAAAAGTTGGCAGCTTTCAATTTTATGGATCTTGCCCTTGACTTACTCAATCCAACTGGTGCTTGTAAATTTTGAAGGACGTAAACAATATCGGAATACCATGGAGATGCTACAAAATCAGCCATTACTTCCACTTCTGTATCTAACTGGTTAGATTGGTGAGATAAAAAATTGATTTGTAAAGATTCGCAATTTGAATTTGTCATCATTTTTGCTAATCCTTGTCCCTTAACCAGCTTAGTAGGATTTATTTCTATGTTGTACTCCAGTAATGTAGCTATCCATTTTTCCCTTCTGCCTTCTGGATCAGGTTGTGTCAAAATTCCTTTCACAACAGCAGTCGGAACATGTGCGATTATATGTGAATGTAGAATATATACTCTGAAAGCTTTCAATGCTTTGACTAGAGCATACGCCTGTTTCTCCATGATGTCATATTTTAATTCTCCATCCGTCAACATTTTGCTAAAGAATGCTATGGGTTGTTCCAAATTCTCATCATTCTTCTGCAATAAAACTGTTGCTATGGTATACTCTAAAGCATATGAAAATACTGAGAAATATTTGGTAAAATATGGACTCACCAACACAGGAGCATCTGATATTGCTTTTTTGATTTCCTAAAAAGACTTTCTAGCTTCCGCATTCCATTTTATCTCATGACCCTTCTTCAACATATTTGTGATATTCATCAATATTTCAGCGAAACTTGGCACAAACCTTCTTAAAAAATTCACCTGCCCCAAAAATGATTGTATCTCTTTCTTACTCCTTGGTTCACCTACTTTCAAAATTGCAGTCACTCTCTTAGGATCAATTTTTATTCCATCTTTAGATATTATATGGCCCAGCAACTTTCCTTCTTCCAATGCAAAATTGGACTTCTTTGGATTTAATGATATACCAAATTTCCTACACTTCATGAAAACTTTCTCTAAATGATCCAGATGTTCTCTGTCATATTTTGAATAGACTGTGATGTCATCCACTGTAGATTACCACAAAATTTCCAATTTCTCCTGCAAAAGCAATGTCCATAGCTCGCTGGAAAGTATCTCTTGCATTCATTAGGCCAAAAGGCATCTTTGCATACATAAAAATGCCCCAAGGTGTAGTAAATGCAGTTTTTTCTTGATCCTCAGGTAATACTTTGATTTTATTATAGCTAGAAAAACCGTCCAACATTGAAATTCTCTTAGCTCCAACCACTTTCTGCAATATATTGTCCATCTTTGGCAAAGGATAATTATCTTTCATAGAAACTTTATTTAAATTGCGGAAATCTATACACAGTCTTATTTCTCCGTTCTTCTTTCTAACAGGAACCAAATTTGCAACCCACTTTGAAAATCTTAGAGTTACAATGATCTTGGCATCAAATAACTTTTTAATTTCCTTCTCAATGATGGGAAGCAACTTAGGGTTTATCCTTCTGAGTTTCTATTTGAAAGGCTTCTCCCCAGGATTTATAGGAATAGTATGTTGTATGATAGATGTATCATACTCCTTAAGGTCTTCATAACTCCAAGCAAATACATCTGTATATTGTTTCATTAATTTCACATATTATTCCTTTTCTTTTTCAGGCAAACTCTTGGATAATTTTATAATCTTAGGATTCTCTTCAGTGCCAATATTCCTGTCTTCAACAGCATTCTCAATAGGCTTTACTTTAGGATTCTTAGCAACATCATTCTGATCAAAAAAAAATTCCAAAGCGATCAAACCTCTTGGTATGAAATTATTTTTTAACTGAATAATATCCTTTCCTCCCAAGGTTCTCTTTAGTTTTTCAACGCCCTCTTTTTCTTTCTCAGGTTCTTCATCACCCTGAAAGGTCTCATCATCATTATTTTCGGTGTCAATATGAGTATTTACAAATTCTCCTGATAGTTCTAAAAATATTCTGATCTGCATGTCATCTTCGAAGACTTGCCAATATTTAGAATTATTGGGAATAGATGGTCTATTCACAATTTCCACCTGGTATTCCCTTTGTTGGTTAACTATGGGCAGACCTAGGTTTACTGTAATGTACCAACAAAACCCCTAGCTCACTGGCCCTTTCGGCGATAGACCGTAGAACGGCTTGAAGTCTCACCCGAAGTGATCCTAGATGGGGTGGATGAAGACTCAGGTGTCCTCAACCAAGTTCTGTAGCATCCTAGGTTTCTCTTTACTCTACTTAACCAGTTGAGTCTCTCTATAAGGGCTGTCTCTCTCTCCCAGTTGGCTCTGCTTTGAGACTAACTCTTATCGCATCGCGACTTCTCCGACGATGTGCAAACTTTCTCTTCTACTTGACTCTTTACCTGCGATATCCCACACTGCGGCTCCTCTGGCAGTGAGATATCGCCTTTCTGTGCTGCGATAGATTCTATGGTAAGACTCAATAGGACTCTCCAACTCTCAAGGTCCAATGGATTTCTTTTTGTTTATACTAGCTCAGCTAACATTCACAAGGGTGTTAAACAACTTCACTTAGCTTCTATAGTCTAACATGCTCAACATCTATTGCGCTGAACTTGCTGAACTAAATATACTGGAATCACTTGACGCTGTAATTGTTACGGTCTGAATCAAACACTGATAAACTTATATGCATAATACTTAACACATCCAACTCACATCTAACCTTCTACGTTACTGTAAACTAAAGGATAGCATACATACATTCATTGACTGTTAGCGAAGCTCATGTAACAGGTAACAGATTGCAAATAAGTAAACAAAATCACATGAAACAGTCGCACAACACGCTGATTTTACGTGGTTCACTTCCAAGGAGGAAGCTACATCCACAGGAACTGGTTTTTATATTATATCTTGAGAGAGTAAACACAGTTTCACTGCAACCTATTATGCAGCTCGAGATCTTTTGGTAAACTCAGCGTTCTCAGCTGGAGCCCTTCTCTCTTAGATCTCTTCTCTTCCTATATTTCCTTCTTCTTACAATATATCCTCTCTCTCTCAAACCCTGCAGATTGTTACATTCATGCTCAAGGAGTCAGCTACTGGTTGCAATAAGATAATACAGACTTAATAATAGAACCAGAGCTCAACTCTTTCTCAATATCTTACAATACAGATGACTAAACAACTAGCTATCTTCCTCTCCACTGTCTACTATCCTACTGTCTAACCTTTTACAATACAAAATACATGCTTAAATAGGTGGCCCGAAGGTCTCACCCTGATACAAAACTGTGGGCCTATCCCAACAGTAACGCAAAAAACCCTAATTGTGATAGTTGGCGCATCTGTACTGTGGGCTGCCGCTTACTGGTCACACTGCAGCTCTCTGCAGTCTTCCACGCTTCCCGGTGCTGATCGTGGGTATGGGAGTCGCTTCCTTGGTCACTCCCCTTTTTCCTTTGTCTTCAATACCTTGGCCCATTTCTCCTTTTCCTTTATGAGGGTAGCTGAGCCCTCTTGTCTTCATCGCTGCCTTAAGTGCAGTGGTTGAGCTCTCTCTTCTTGGCCACTTCAGGTACTGTTTCCTTTGGCTTTCTTGTCCTGATATAGCAGCTTTTCTTGTAGCTTTGGATCCCTGCTCCAACAGTCCCCTAACACTTACTTGTGGCTTGTCCCTGAGCCACTAACAGCTGGCTTCTCTTGCTGTAGCTTCTCCTTGGCTTCCTGTGAAGTCCTTGTAAATATTTCTCTAAGTCCTGTGACTTCTTTGTCCATAGCTTCGACACAGTCTTGTGTCACTTGGAGCATAGCTTGACTAATGATGGAGTCCTTTGTGTCATCAATTTCACTCTTGCTTGTAGTGAACTCCTTGACCTTCTGCTCAACCGCATCGACCAGCTCTGTGATTTGTTCCTCATATGGTTGAAGTAGGGTATTGAATTGTATCTCTTTTTATCTTAACCGCTGTGCTTCCTGTTGCAAAAGGTTCATCTTTGTCATCCTCTTCATGTTTGCAAGAGCTCCTAATCTCTTGACTTCTTCCTTCATTGCTGCTGTGGCATTCTCTATGTTCTGGATGCTCTGCTGCAATTCCAATCTATCTGGGAGCTCGTCTAGCGCCGACCATGTCTTTGTTGCATCAGCTAGTAATGACTCTGCATCATCTACCATTTTTTGGTTAACTATGGGCAGACCCGAGTTTACTGTAATGTACCAACAAAACCCCTAGCTCACTATCCCTTTCGACAACAGACCGCAAAACGGCCTAAAGTCTCACCCGAAGTGATCCTAGATGGGGTGGCTGAAGACTCAGGTGTCCTCAACTAGGTTCTATAGCATCCTAGGTTTCTCTTTACTCTACTTAACTTGTTGAGTCTCTCTATAAGGGCTATCTCTCTCTCCCAGCTGGCTCTGATTTGAGACTGACTCTTATCGCATCGCGCCTTCTCTGACGATGCACAAACTTTCTCTTCTACTTGAATCTTTACCTGTGATATCCCACACCGCGGCTCCTATGGCAGTGCGATATCGCCTTTCTGCGCTGCGATAGCTTCTATGGTAAGACTCAATAGGACTCTCCAACTCTCAAGGTCCAATAGATTTCTTTCTGTTTATACTAGCTCAGCTAAAATTCACAAGGGTGTTAAAAAACTTCACTTAGCTTCTACAGTCTAACATGCTCAACATCTATTGCACTCAACTTGCTGAACTAAATATACTGGAATCACTTAACACTGTAACTGTTACGGTCTGAATCAAACACTGATAAACTTATATGCAGAATACTTAACACATCCAACTCACATCTAACCTTCTACGTTACTATAAACTGAAGGATAGTATACATACATTCATTGACTGTTAGCTAAGCTCATGTAATAGGTAACAGATTGCAAATAAGTAAACACAATCGTATGAAACAGTCGCATAACACACTAATTTTACATGGTTCACTTCCAAGGAGGAAGCTATGTCCACAGGAACTGGTTTTTATATTATATCTTGAGAGAGTAAACACAGTTCCACTGCAACCTATTATGCAGCTCAAGATCTTATGGGAAACTCCACGTTCTCAACTGGAGCCCTTCTCTCTTAGATCTCTTCTCTTCCTATATTGCCTTCTTCTTACAATATATTCTCTCTCTCTAAATCCCTACGGATTGTTACATTCATGCTCAAGGAGCCAGCTACTGGTTGCAGTAAGATAATACAGACTTAATAACAGAACCAGAGCTCGACTCTTTCTCAATATCTTATAATACAGATGACTAAACAACTAGCTATCTCCCTCTCCACTGTCTACTATCCTACTTTCTAACCTTTTACAATACAAAATACATGCTTAAATATGTGGCCCAAAGGTCTCACCCTGATACAAAACTGTGGGCCTATCCCAACAGTAACCCAAAAACCTTAACCATGATAGTCGACGCATCTGTACTGTGGGCTGCTGCTTACTGGTCACACTGTAGCTCTCTGCAGTCTTCCACGCTTCCCGGTGCTGATCGTGGGTATGGTCTCCGCTTCCTCGGTCGCTCCCCTTTTGTCTTTTGTCTTCAATACATCGGCTCGTTGCTCCATTTCCTTTATGAGGGTAGCTGAGCCCTCCTATCTTCGCCGCTGCCTTAAGTGCAGTGGTTGAGCTCTCTCTTCTCGGCCACTCCGGGTACTGTTTCCTTTGATTTTCTTATCCTGATATAGCAGCTTTTCCTATAGCTGCGGGGCCCTGCTCCAACACCCTCTGACCAGCAACAGGGTTTTTGAATTTTCCAGCAGCCACCGCTAAAGAATCTGCCACAATATTTTCATGTCTAGATACTACCTGAATCGTGTGTTCTGTAAAAAAGTTACCAATCATATCCCACACTTCATTCCTATAAGCTCTCATCTGGGGATTCCTAGTTTAATAACTGTCATTCACTTGGTTTATCACCAATTCTACATCTCCTAAAACTTTATCCTTTGCACTCCCAAATCTTTCAAAGCATGCAACCCCAACAATAAAGCTTCATATTCTGATACATTATTGGTGCATTCAAATGTTAATTTATATGATAAAGCTTTGAAATCCAGAATGGGAGAGATTATATACACACCAGCCCCATCACCTATTTTTGCAGCAGATCCATCAAAGTACATAGTCCACGAGCCTTCCCTTTTTTGTTTTTCCTCCAAAGCATCTTGTTCCATCATTTCTTCTTTCTTATTTTCTTCATACTTTTCCTGTAATGTGGCTTCTAACTCACATGGGACAGTATCATTAAAGAGAATAGAAGACCCCAAATTAGTATCAACAACATATATATGATGAACTTTAGATCTTGACTGCTTACTACATAGGGAGTTCTTTTTTCACTATACAACCTTCTGCTCCCATCTTGGACAGGAATCATAGCATATGACATATCCATCGGTAAACTACCTTTCAACTTTGAAGTCCAAGATCTTGACAACAATACCCCAAACTTAGGTCGAATATCTGCTACTACCACATCCATGACTATAGTTTTAGATGGTAATTTATTCAGAGTCACTACCATATCTTTGATCAAACTGAGGCATTTTACTCTTCTAGAGTCGAAAGAATACAAATCTTTATATGGTCTTGTCACTCCCAGTCCCAAACTTTCAACTACTCCCTTCGAAATTAAATTATGTGATGCTCCTGAGTCTAACATAACATTGTGGACCACCATATCATGCACATTCAAACTCAAATATAAAGGGGGGACTTCTTCATTTTCTAAATTTTCAACCTTTGACCCAAATGAAATAGTAGGATTATCATCATTCAACTCTAAAATATCATATTGCAATTCTCCTTGACCTTTGACCATCTTTATTATAGTATCTCTATATTCATTGTTTCTCAACAACTCGTTAAATGGAACAGAAATTTTTAACTTTGAAAGCTCACTTTTCAAATTAAAAATAGAACCAGCCCTTTCTACATCAACTGGGGCCACTTGCTTCATTATTTTGTCTCTTTGTATCTCATTTTCAATTTCCTTATTTACAAGAGATTCTTTATGTACTTCTTTTCCCTTTTCTACATTTAGGGAACTCGTGGAAGGTTGATTTGGATTTTCCTTCCCTTTATTTATGAAAACTTCCCTGTTTCTCAATCTGATTTTCCTCTGCACATCATCCATAGCATGTAAATAACCCATTTGATACTGCTCTATCTCCCTTTCAAATTCCTCATTTTTACCTTCTTGTTCAAACATGTTATGTTCTTCTTCAGTAAGATATATCTCTAAATCCATTTCTCCAAAAAGATGAATTTCATTTTCAGTAGGGTCCTCTTCGTTAGCAACAAAATTCTCAGGAAATGGTGGTCGAATTTGCTGTTCTTCTTGATTTCTTGGGTTTCTCATGTCTCTCTGCCTATTTTGTGGAAGAACAGGGGGATTTGGTCTTCTAAAATTGGGATTCTTGATTTGAGGGTCAGCTTGTTCTCTGTTGAATCCCCTGTTATCCATAGTTAATATGTCCATCAACTTTTCCATCATCTTCAACAGCATTTCAAATTTGATATCATTAGTAGAAGAGGAAGTAGAAGGAAATTTTTCTTCCTTTTTCCTCCTATCAATATCTCTATGTTTCATTTTTTCACTGGCCATCATATTTGCTTCCACTTCTAGAGCATCTGTAAACATTGCAGCAAGAGTCGCTGATTTTCTCTCTCTCAATGAGAATGCAAAATCATTGTCAAAGGCTCCAGCATAATGTAGTTTGGCAGCGGCCGTAGAAGGTTTTATGTCTTCCGGAATAGAATTATAAACCCTCATGAACCTGCTGGAAAATTCATGAACAGATTCGAAACCTCCCTTTTTGAGACTATTATATTGAGACAAGAGCTGTAAAGGATTTTTTTTATCATCCCACCTATCTAGAAATGCATTCTGGAAAGCTTGAAAATTCATTATAGACCCATCTGGAAAATCTTTAAACCATTTATTTGCCTCACCTAACAAACTTTGAGAAAATAACCGCATTTTAACATCTGGGTAATCAACTTCTTCTAGGTCGATGAAATATTCAAACTTGGCAACATGTTGTTTTGCGGTTATCTCACCTTCTCCATCAAATAAAGAAATTATTTGGGAATAATTCTGAGGAAGGTCATGTAATAAACCGGGCAAACACAAGGGAGCAAATCTGGCTGCCATTGGTCTAGGTGGGTTCAAAGGAACTGAAGACTTTTGAGTATTTTGCACAACAAATGTTTCAACTTTTGTAGTCTGTTGTAAATCTCTCCAGAGGGAATCCAGCAAATAATATTCCAATCTACGAGAATTAAACTCAGTATTCTTAAGATTAGACTCAGACTTAGTTTTCAACAAACCCCTTCCAACATTAACTTCCCATTTTGGATCAATAGGGGAATCTTGAGAAGATGATGCACCAAACAACGAAAAACCTATTTTTTCTTTATCTTTTCTCTTAAATAACTTTTCTGGATCTTCCAAACTTTTTAAGACTTCGGTATCAGAATTACCTCATGTGTGTCTTTTCGAAGCCAGAATGACTCCTTAAGATTTGAAATTTTTTTTACAATGGAGTCTCCAGGGAAAATATACAACCTTTTTTTTTTACTGATAAAAATTCCTGTTTGCCCACAGAAATATTTCTTCAAGCTCTGTCATTCTTCCCAGGGAAAATGTGCACTTTCATTCCCTGGCCACGGCGCCAATTTGTTAGCACTCAGAATGTACCCAGGTTGTAAAAGGTAAATCCCAAGGTAATAGCAAAAACCACTTTAGAAAGAAACTGGATTTTCTTTCCAGAGAGGGATCTCTCAAATACAGATTTAACAAGGCCAGATATAAATCAACACTCAAAGATTATATAAATGGTTGAAACATTACAGAGGACCATTGGGCAATGGAGTCACATATACATAAAGATATTACAAATACATATGCATGAGATTTTATCAAAGGCAAGATAACCATTCAATCACAGTCATTCATTTAATTTCAGGTGGGGCAGAGGAGATAATGAACAGTCCATCAATACAGAGCATCAAAAGATGAGTTCTATATCAACTTTATCAAAAAAATTCATAGAATATCTGAGACAATGATCAGAGCATAAATAATATGAATTCCAACCATTCAACACTATGTTCCAGATATGAAGAAAACAAAATGGAGTGAAACACTGGAAAAAGAATCACAAAGGAAGGGAAAAATAGACTGCAATGTAAACGGCATGAGAATCTCTGATAACCGCATGTATTCAGCTTTGTTATTCAAAAATATCTGTCTTCAGAAAATATTCATCAACAAGATGGGTTCCAACCCCCATCACATAAAGTAAATGCAATTATATACATAAAATAATTTCTTCTTCCAAGAAGATTTATAACTGAATAACCCGCTTAATCAAAGTCTTGTAACTATATTCCTAACTCCTAGGAATAAACTACTTGCTTCGATCCTAACATATTATTAAATTTAAAATCAACTTGGTGACAAGGCCCGTCCAAGCAGCTCCTCAGCGCGCAACACCTGTTTTCATGAATGAAGGATGTACTTTGTCTTTCCAAATCTTTCTATGGCTCTCCATTGCTCCGCGCTTGGAATATCATATTCAATCATCTCCCGAATAGACACCTCCAGCTCCATGTAGGCTTCTAAAGACACTTTTGGCAACCCTCCCCTGATGATCAGGAATTTCTGTAATATTTCAAAATCTTATGTCAGCTTATCTACCATGACTTTCCCTATCAGCCCTTTTTCCAAATCGTCAAATTTAGAATGATCCATACAGCTTCGTACCAATAGGCTGTGATAATGTTCTTGAGAAAATATCCATCCCTCCTCCTCCCAAAAGGAAGGAAGGCCATCTTTAAATAATTCTTTAAAATCCTATTTGAAGTCATTAACATGTGAGATCATTTCATCAGCTTTGTCTTGTACTGTCTTTATTAGGTGATGTTTATGAATAAACCTTTTTTCCCACAGTCCCATTGCCACTCTTTCTTTGACTCCTATGTGTTAGAATAATCAAACCCATAGTATTACCCACTTAGACATTAATTCATTTATTTTTGTCTTATTTTCCTAGTTCATGAGTCCCACCATGTGCAAGTTGTTAATTGCCTATCCATAGAGGTCAAACTTGCCATCTTTGACTCATGTAGTGCTTGGGAAAGCCTTAGAAATCAAATCTGCTTTATTCCTGGCCTCCTAGGCACCCTTCTGCTTTTTCTGCTTTATTGCCTGCTTTTTCAGTGTTTTAAGGCACATAGGAAAGCAAGACTAGGTGAGGTGAACTTGTTTTTTGCCCCGTTCATCCTCCACTCTTTCCTCCATGCAAAAGCATGTATGAGCTGCCATTTCACCACTCATTATCTTTCCCATGCGCCCTTGCCAATTCGTGAGCCTCATGACAGATTTGGGATCAACTTTTTACACCTGTGGGGGATTTTCCTATTTTGGGTAAGCATGCTTTATGCTAGTTTTGGATGCTTCCTCATGCATTCAATTTATTCATGTATTATATATATAAAGCAGCCTATGTTATTATAGGTTTGGATATTGTACACTGAGTTAATATAATTTTGTGTTACAGCTCCATATTCAGTCTCCATTGTTGACAATTTTGCATGATCAATTGTAATTTGTTGTGAGTGAAATTAATCTATTGCTGGTCAGAATTTCTACATGGTATCAGAGCCATTATAGGTTATTACTCTCCTTCAAAAATTGTTTTGCAGGTTCGACATCAAGACTGGGAGCCTTCTACTGACAGCCGGGACAGATTTTCTAAAGCTATGGATTCACAGAAAACTATCCTCACTCCCTTCAACTATTTTGAATGGAAAGCAGAGATGGAGATCTTGTTGAGAGAGAAAGGCCTCTACAGGGTGACTATGGCAACAGAAGTAGATCCCAATGCAGCTGTAGAGAAGATCAAATGGCACAATCGGAGAGATGAGGCTTATGGCCTCCTATGTCTCAGTATTTCCCGAGACCTTCTTTTCCATCTCGATGGATTAACTTCACCGGATCAAGTATGGGAGAAGCTGTCTGAGATTTTTGGAAAGACAGATGAGATGAGGGGACATCAGATCGAAAATGAGCTGATTTCTCTGAGTCCCAATAGCTTTGAATCCCTGCAGCTATATTTCTCCAAGTTCAAAGCACTAGTTTTGCAGCTGAAGCAGTGTGGTATCGAAAAGAAAGATGATCAGCTCGTATTGGCCATCCTCTCGAAGCTAGGACCTGACTACTTAGTCTTTGTTTCGACCTTCTATGCCACAAAACTCACAGCTCGAACCTGGAAGATGCCTAGCCTTGCATATTTCATGGAATCTCTCACACAAGAACAAGACAAGCTGGTGATGATGGGCACCATCAAACCTTCAAAAGACCAAGCTCTGGTTTCTAGAGATTCGAGGGTGGATTCTAAAAGCAAAAAGAAAGCTAAAAAGCCACCTGAGCAAAGAAGAGACAAGAAGCAGTCTCTGGAGGATCAACAAGGTCCCAAGAAAAATACCCAGAAGAAGAAAAACAAAGGTGATATGAACAAGTGCTCATACTGTTCGAAGGGCAATCACACTGAAAGCTCTTGTATGAAAAAGTAGATTGATATGCTGACCAATCTCCTGGACAAGAATGGCATCTCCCTTCCAGAAAGCTGAAAGAAGAGAGAAGGAGGATCAAGTTCCGATGAAAGATAGAGAGTTCATGCTCTAGTTGCTGGCACATCAAACTCACCTAGTTTTATCATAGATTCTGGAGCTTCAAGACACATGGCTTCGACTAAGGAGGCCTTCTCCTCACTGGATATGTCAAAAGGACCATCTATTGTACTGGGAGATGACTCTCTCACTGAAAGTAAAGGCAAAGGAAGGATAGAACTTGATCATGGTAACTTCAATAATGTGTTGTATGTCCCTGGTCTCGCCTCCAACCTTCTATCAGTGTACCAGATGACCCACACTGGGTCTCCTAAGAAAGTCATATTCTCACCAGATGAAGTTGAGATCACAGAAATCTCAAGTGGAAGAATCATTGCAAAAGGAGTAGCGAATCATGCCCAAAAGGTATACATGTTTTCACACTTCCTGCCTTACTCAAAACCCTCTGCTCTTCTTATCCATGATAATGAAGCTAGAAAGTTGTGGCATGAAAGATTTGGCCATTTAAATTACAAGTATTTGTCTGATCTTAGTGAGAAAGATATGGTCATAGGGTTGCCCAAGATAAAATTTTCCAAAGGAGTTTTCCAAGGCTGTATCCTAGGAAAACACCCAGAGCACAAATTTGAGAAAGCCAGCCATGAGAGAACCTCTGCACCCCTCGAGCTGATTCACAGTGATGTTGCTGGCCCATTCCCTCATATGTCCATGAGTCAAGCCAAATATGCATTGACCTTTATTGATTATTTTTCCAGGTATTGTTGGGTTCACTTCATGAAACACAAGTCAGAATTTTTTGGCCTATTCAAAGTCTTCAAGGCTTTGGTTGAAAACCAGTGTGGAAGAAAACTCAAGGTACTCAGGTCTAACAATGGTGGTGAGTATTTTAAGACTGAGTTTATTAACTATTGTGCAGATGCAGTTATTCAGATGCAGCATTCTATCCCCTACACACCACAGCAAAATGGTGTTGCTGAGAAGAAGAACAGATCACTGAAGGAGATGGCAACATGCATGATGGAGGCCAAAACTTTGCCACCAAAGTATTGGGCTGAAGCTATCAACTGTGCAGCCTATATTCAGAATAGGGTGCCTCACAAACAGTTGGATGGCATGACTCCTTTCGAAGCATGGAGTGGGCACAAGCCAGATGTGACCCATTTCAGGATTTTTGGCTCAAAGGCATGGGCTAGAATCCCGACAGAGAAGAGGAAGGCTTTGCAGCCCCAAAGCCAAGAGTGTCTTTTTGTGGGATACTCTGAAGATTCAAAAGGGTACAAGTTGATAAAATTGATCACAAACAAAGCCTTCATTGAAAGGTGTGTTCAGTTTGAAGAAGAACCCCTTGCAGATGTGGAAATTGGTGAAGCCTCTTCACCACCTGAACCTCAAGAAGTAAGTAAAAAGTTTGTTGAACATGCTGATTCTGATTTGTATGATGGATATGAGTTTATTGCAGACCCAAACAGCCCCACAAGGCCTAAATGGGCAGCCAAGACACTACATGCAACAGGATAGTTAGCTGGGGATCCCAATGACCCAAGGAGGACTAGATCTCAATTTGAGAGTGGTCTGTGCATGAAGGATCCTGAGTTTGCTGAAAGATGTTATTTGATGGTGTAGTCTGATCCTAAAACATATGAAGAAGCAGTAGGATATCCAATATTGCAAGATTCCATGAATGAGGATTTCAACTCGCTACAGAAGAGTAACACATGGGAGCTAGTGGATCTTCCTCCAGGGAGAAAACTAGTACAGTGTAAGTGAGTCTATAAGACCAAATTTGCTGCTGATGGTTCACCACTGAAGTACAAGGATATATTGGTAGCTAAATTCTACTCACAGGTTCATGGCATCGATT
>LPNX010962909.1:209417-222549 GCA_001517045.1 Pseudotsuga menziesii | reverse complement strand
TTTGACACATACTCGACCTGATATTTGTTATGCAGTCAGTGTTGCTTCTATATTCATGGATCAGCCCCATGAGATCCATTGGAAAGAAGCCAAGAGGATCCCTAGCTTTGTTCAGGGAACAAGGACACATGGGATTTTCTATAAAGCCAATTCTGACCTTGAGTTAATTGTTTTTACTGACAGTGATTGGGTAGGTGATAGCACAGACAGGAATTCCACTTCAGTTTATGTGTTCATGCTTGCAGAAGGGCCAATCAGCTGGTCAAGTAAGAAACAGAGTGCCATTGCACTCTCATCTACAGAAGCTGAGTACAGAGGAGTTGTCAATGCAGCAACTCAGTGTTTATGGTTGCAGGGTTTACTTGGAGAGTGTGGTTTTGAACCTGAGTACTCAACTACCATCTACTGTGATAACCAGAGTACCATTCGAATCTGCAAAGATCCAGTTTAGAAGTAGAGAACCAGACACATTGAGATTCACATGCACTACATCAGAGAGCTTGTGCATGATGGCACCATTCACCTACTCTTCTGTTCATCTTCAGAACAAGTAGCTAATATCTTCACCAAATCATTTTGTGAGAAGACCTTCAGAAATCTCAAATCACTGCTGGGGATTGCTGATCATGCTGTCAAAGCATGAGTAGAGACAAGATTCTACAATTTTGTTTTACAGTCCATGTTTAAGGGAGGATTTTCCCAAGTTGGTTTTGCCTCTTTCCTTGGTTCATATGGACTTGCAGTATGTAAAAGGGTGACTAAGCCTTGTTGCTAGGCCCTATATTTTGATTTTTTACTCATAAATTCAGGCTTAAGTGGGGGTGTTAGAATAATCAAACCCATAGTATTACCCACTTAGACATTAATTCATTTATTTTTGTCTTATTTGCCTAGTTCATGAGTCCCACCATGTGCAAGTTGTTAATTGCCTATCCATAGAGGTCAAAATTGCCATATTTGACTCATGTAGCGCTTGGGAAAGCCTTAGGAATCAAATCTTCTTTATTCCTGGCCTCCTAGGCGCCCTTCTTCTTTTTCTGCTTTATTGCCTACTTTTTCAGTGTTTTATGGCACATAGGAAAGCAAGACTAGGTGAGGTGAACTTGTTTTTTGCCCCTTTCATCCTCCACTCTTTCCTCCTTGAAAAAGCATGTATGAGCTGCCATTTCACCACTCATTAGCTTGCCCATGCGCCCTTTCCAATTCGTGAGCCTCATGACAGATTTGGGATCAGTTTTTTACACCTATGGGGGATTTGCCTATTTTGGGTAAGCCTGCTTTATGCTAGTTTTGGATGCTTCCTCATGCATTTTATTTCTTCATGTATTCTATATATACAACAGCCTATGTTATTACAGGGTTGGCTATTGTACATTGATTTAATATAATTTTGTGTTACAGCTCCATATTCAATCTCCATTGTTGACAATTTTGCATGATCAATTGTAATTTGTTGTGAGTGAAATTAATCTATTGCTGGTCAGAATTTCTACACTATGTCATGTAATTTTTGGTATGTTGATGAATTTAAGAAATTTAATGCATTCTGAGCTGTGCCAAGGGGTTTCCTCTCCATAGTTTCATTTACTAACTTCAGTCTTTGATTGGCCAAATTGATCAATATGCTTTGATCATCAATGAAGTTCAAATACTGCTTGAACTTAGTAATTTCTATGGATAATGTATCCCAAATTATGTGCTTTTCTCCCTGGAGAGGACCCTTTCCTATGTTCCTTTCTTTCAATTCATTAAGTTTCTTCTGTAGCTGACTTTTATCTTGCAATATCTTATTCTTATTTTCAGTCACTTTGGCTAGCTCAGATTTGACTTTTTCATTTTCCTCCTTTAATTCTCTTATCTCTTCATCTTTCAGGCTGAAATGGGACATGGGCACTAGTAAGTCATCTGCAGAAAAATCATTTAAAGGTTTTTCAATGTTTACAATAGTTAAGTCCTCATCAGTGGGAGTTTGGCTCATTAGTTCCTCCGTGATTTCTTTTTCTTCATTTTGATCCCTTTTCAGCAGTGAAATCTGTGCTATTAACTCATTTCATTCTGCTTGCCACTTATCCTTTTCTTCTTGTAATTTTACTGTCTTTCCTTTATACTCCATCATATCCTGATGAATCTTGTCCTTTTCCTCTTGTAATTCTAATAATTTGGATGATTGAACATGTTCTGTACTTGGGATCTTTAGCCTTTTCTTCAATACTTGGAGGGCATTGTCTTTTTCTTCTAGGAGTCTTTTGATTGCCTGGGTGTTACCTGTTTCACTTCCTGAGCTTATGATGTCTGCTTGTAGCTTTTTTATTTTAATGGAATTAGCCTTATTTACAACTTTTTCATGTTTTAACTGAACTTCCAATTTGTCTACCAAAACTTGTAATTTATTAACTCTCATCATAGCATGCAATAAATATGAATAAATAATGTCTCCCATTTGTTTATGTAATTGTATTTTATCTGGTACACTGATCTTGTCTAACCTTACTTCCATTTCTGACATCTTCTTATCATTTACCATGGCCAATTTAAAATTATTTCTTTCTACGTCCCAAGTAGAAATCAAAGAAGTTTTTGGATTGTTTAAACTTCTCACCCGTGGGAGTAGATTCCTTGTTTCTTCTAGGGACTGCTTTTGCTTCTCCACATAACTAGTCATGAGCTGTTCTTTAGACTTGAAAATTGGGCCAGATTCTGTATTATCTACACCTTCAAAAGAAAATTGACTCACCTGTACAGACTTTGTAGGAACCAAAGCAACTCTTTTTAAATCATCTGAAATAATTTCACTCAAAACTTTATCATGTTGAAACAACTTGGCCTTTTTATGTGAAACATCGTCATCTATCTACATACTTTCAACTCCAGAAAGACTTCTTTTAACCAAAATATTAGAAACATCTGTCACTTGAGAGACTGCAACCAGTCTACTGCTTGTATTTTGATCAGATCCTGGAATTTCCATAAAGTGAAGTAAATTGGCTACTTCATTCAAACCTTCAATAACTTGATGGTCGAATGGCTTATTTTTGTTAGTTTGTTTTCTCAGGGAAATTATATGATAAGGGTCATAATTTACACTTTGCTCCTTTTGAAAATCCATACTTTCCAATAATTTCTCTATGAACCCCAGAGCACCTTTATTTTTAAAAATAAAAGAGCCAACTTTAAGAGGGAACTTGATATTGGAAGATTTCTTAAAAGCTCCAAAGTGTTCTTCTTCAGCATGCACTCTCTGTCTCATATACTCCAATGCAAAAAATCTGGGAGTAATGAAAGCAGGTAGCCTATATGGCTCTCCACTAAAACCATATATTATCAAAATGGTGAAATCCTTATACAAAAACCAATCTCCGACCCTATCCTCAGGTGAGGATTGCATCATTCTTTTCATTTATTCTAATACCCAGGGTAACACTTCATCAAACAACATCTTGTATATTTCTGACATGATAGAATTTGCAAATTCAAACATGTTGATTTGCTTGGGCAAATCTGAAGAGAATATGGTACTTAGGAACAGCAATTCGATGACATTCGAACATAGTAACATGTTCAGCAAATAAGTTTGAAACTTAAAAAACATGACTTTTGGAAACTCACTCAATTGGAGATGTATAGCTTCTGCTAGATACTCGTCTAGACTGAAGACATCAACTGACTGAGACTCAGGACTCATCGAACTCATTTTTAATAGGAAACCCAAGATGACTTCATTGATATGACAATCATCATCTAGACCCAAGACTTGACAGACTAAGGACACAACTAATTTTAATTTCTAAAAATGTGGACATGATATGGCAAAAAAAGACCATCTAGTGACTGACCTTGGTTCAAAATGCTAGACAAGAATTTGCAACGAACCTCAGTTTCACAATTTTTGTACACTTCAGCTAAAACGGATTCATTTACAGGCTCACGACTATCAGGGTAGTTGTCAGGCAAGTTCAAGTTTTCACGAATGACCTTGGCATCTATTTTACACAGTATCCTAGATGTAGAATGACTTACAATAACTCTATGAGAAGAAGAATAATTAACTGCACACCACTCGACAAACTCGGGAAAATGCAGGGGCTGCTCAACAGCAAAATGATATAAAAATGATTTACAAGCATTTAGAATGTCATTACCCTGTGAATTGTATTTCCATAATCTCTCTTTGCTGACTGATACACTTCCCACAGACAAGAAAGGATCACACACCCCTCTATCCCTGTCAACCAGGTATTCTTCTCTCTCGTCCAGAATATGGTTAAACCCTTGTAAATATTTCCCTTTATCCATAATACAGACAACAATGGTAATTCGGCGGATGAGTTTCGGGTATTCGGGACTTACCGGTTACTGTGGCCGCATATATCCAAGGTTAATTATTAAAGGGTGGCGAGCGAGCAGTCCTTTTCATTCTTTCGGCGCAAAATAAAAATTAGTTCTCCGAACAAGTCAACTTTACTTATATAGGAGCCCACTCCGGAGGTCCCCTTTAGCAGCTTCCACCAAACTGCTTTTTCCCGCGGAATGCACCATAGACCGTCGTGTGTACTGTGGTTTCCATTCTGCTACCACCTTTTGTCTCCAACCATCGCACAGCTTTCCGCTCTGGATCCATCAACGACCGTCGATGCATTTTCCCTTTATTTCCCAACCGTCGGATGAGGTTACATGTACCTATTCCGCTAAGCTTCTCCGTTTTATTGAACGTGCAAGTTGACGTAGCGGGCTTCATGCTGATCGTATATTTTGTCGAGCTAGATTTGTTACCGTTGATCTTCATATCTTGCTGAATACTTCGTATGTCCTTATCCTCCTCGCATCTTCATAAGGTGAACACATTGTAAGCCGTCGATCTCTATTTCTTCACTTTACGCCATTGGATCTCGTGATAATTCATTGCTGACGCGCCCCTTATCACACCTTCACACTATTATATTTAACCAAAGTTCTCGAACAACCATTATTTCTTCTTTACCATGGCCCCTTCGACCATCTGCTAGGTAGAGGTGTTAACAGTGTAGATGGCATCATAGGATCAGTCTCCCAAAATCCACAACACTGATCGACACCACCTATAGTTCCATCACAACCAAGCAATATTGCTAGTGTTGCTTACCAAAACCAAACTCTGGACTATGCAAGAATGACGTCCGAGTCCGGAGCAACAACATCCTACGCACAACTTGCAGCACCACAGCAGGCTCATGCCATGGCTTGGCCAAAACAATAGTATGTAGAGAAAAATCCCACATTTGTGGCACTGTAACCTCCACAAATCTACTATGCACTGCCAATGCAAATATTTCAAGCCCCTGCCCCCGCTCCACCCACTTCGTTGGGACAAGTGTTCGCACAACAAAACCATCCCAACCATCCTGCCCCCAATAATCAACAAGGGAAAGATAGAAATAATCGACCCCAGAACCAAGGAAACAACCAACTATAGGGAGTTAGTCAACAACCGAACCCTCCCAACAATGCTGTGGCAAATCGGTCAGCTCAAAAATCCCCATTACCAAATGCACCAAGACGCAATGCCCTGTTTTGCACAAACCAACCATGCACATTATGTGATGTTTATGGGCACTACACATTTGAGTGTCCCCTCATGGGTCTAGCTAAGCAGTCCATTCAGAATAAGGCCCAACAGGATGCCAACGCTACGAACCAAGCCCAACCCAACCCAGCACCACAAGGACCTCCTCCTATCTTGCTTCAAAACCCACTACCAGTCCAAGGGTTGGTGGCAACCACATCGCCTCCCCAAGCCAATCCCAATGCTCTGGGGGCACCTCCCATGACCAAAACAGGTGTTCACCACCTGCTAGCCATGATGACTGAAGAGGCTAACCTAAAAACCAGATGCAACCAGTATGAAACCACCACTGAACCTGCTAACACATCAGCAGAATTCACGTCCAAATCGGTTAATGTACCCCTTCAGTTACCCCTGTTCCTATGCCCCCCCATATGCAGAATTGCCAATAATGCCACGGCTAGAGGTGCTGTCAGCTACAACATCGTGGATGATTTGGCCCAAACACCGACTTCCATGTCCACTCTGGAGGTACTCAAAATGTGCCCAGCATAGCAGAAAGTATTACTAGCCGCCCTTGGGGATGTAGACCCCTTGAACTCCAAGTTGATCACGTTCGACATGGATAATGGAGAACCATGCACGCCATCAACCATTGCCTTCCAAATCCTGGTATCTATCCAAAACTTGGTTGTGCACCGGTGCATAGTAGATGAGGGGGCATCTATGTGCATCATGTCTAGCCTGGTTTGGTAGAAACTAGGATCACCAATTCTGCAACCATCCTCCACAACTCTATGGGATTATGATGGCCATCCCACTAAATCCCAAGGAATAATCCCCCATGTCCCCATCGCATTGGCGCATTGGCCGGTAAGACAGTCCTGATTGACATAGTGGTCGTCAACGCTCAACTGGACTATAACCTTCTCCTCAAGAGAAGTTATATGTATACCATGAGAGCAGTCACATCAACTGTATTCTATCTCATGATGTTCCCCCACGAAGGGAATATCGTGATGGTTGATCAACTCACTTTTCATGATCTATAAGGGTTAACGACACCCGCCAACATTATCCCTACCATCACCACCATTGAGCCACAAGGGACGACTACACATGCTAATGTCGTCCCTACAACCAACACTATGATTGACAACACACCAGCCTCCCCATTATTGAATGTGGGCCCTGGGTTGTTTGTCGATCCCACCATGATAGCTCCTTTCCCCTCAGTGTCACCACCACTGACACAAAATGATACTATGGACTTGTGCATGGTCTCATCTAGCACCGATGTAGCCAAACAACAACCATAGCCATAGCCCCAACCACAACCACAACATCATCTACAGCCGCAACACCAACAGCAACTGTAACATCATTTGCAATAGCAGCATTACGCATAGCCGCAATCACAACCACATCCCCACATGCAACCATCAGGGAGTTATTTGGACTCATCTCCAGTCCATATGATTCCTTTCCTCTTTTCCCCACCTGGCTTCATGAGCAAGCCGGTAATGACCACCTTAAGCCTACCCAATTTTATATTGGGAATTCTAGTGTGGTATCTTGATCCACTAGCTCAACTAGCAATGCCCTAGGTTATTTTATCCCTGGTGCAACCCATCGCGGTCGAGTCTGACCCTCCACCCAGTGCGCAAAATCCAACCACCGCCCCACCCGAGAAAGGCCATGGGAAAGAATACCAAAGCCACCACAGAACTGTGACAAGTCCTGCCTTGCGCCGTCTATGAGCAACAAGGCCATCCAACTCAGAATTTCCCTGAAATCCCAATGATTTGTGCACATTTAGATTCCATGGATACAAATGAAAACACCCCCGTGGTTGAACTCCCAACCACGCTGATAGTTAGAAACAAGGCATTGAGAACAAACCATGCTTGCGCCCTCTACGGTTTGTATGGACATTACTCTCACCATTGTCAAGACTTGCCCGAATTTCGAATGGCTATAGCTGACCTCCGTTAACATTCCCTTGAGTCTGAAATCACCTTGATCGAAGAAGTTCAACCCCCACCTCCTTCTTCAGACACCATGTCAATTTACATGATGTCCGGTTCTACCAATCCTCTTGTCTCCACCATCACTGACGATCCATCAAACATGTCTCTTCCATTGTTTCCCCAACCACAGCCGCAACCTCAGTCGCAACCTTAACCTCAGTTGCCAAGGAAACATTGGGGTCCATTCCCAATCAACATGATCCTTTTGCTTTTCCTTTTCCTACCATCCGAGATCGTCAGTATGTCTATCTTGGCAACCCACAATCTACAGGATTTCACACTGGGAGATCTTGTGTGGTACCTTGAACAACCTACCATACCTCTAAGGCCCCAATATGCGCTGACTCATGTCCAACCAATTGAAATGATGTTGCACCTACCTCCAGGTCCATCAAAGACTCCTCTTATCTCTAGGCCTAACCCTCTTCCTCCAATAGAGACTGGGGGAAAGGCCACCAAAACCACAAATACTACCATTTACATAATCGCTAGCACCAGTTTCCCTTCCGTCTCATCGGCTGTGGAAGATCCACCTAATCTACCGCGACACCACTTATGCGATGATGGAGAGATATGTAAGATTGCCTCTGGTCTTACCCCATTCCCTTTAAACCATAGTGTGGAATCAGTTCTTCCCATAAAATACCATATTTGATCATCCCAGCTTGCCAATGACCTTCGTCTCAGCAAGGGGGAATACCTCTTTGCTGACTCTGATGGACAAATATTGGAGATCCCCTGCAATGGGCTCTACCTCAAGAGATTTTATGCTTAACATCACCAATGAGTTGCTTCATTTTCTTTTCTTGTTTTTTAACATTTTTAGTACAAATCAGGGGCAACACCATTAGCTGCTAATCCAAAGTCACCCAAAACTGGTTCGAGACACCTCTCACACCTTCAGGCTCAAATTTCCATATTCTTATGAGACCATCATCTCATGTTCAATAGATAAATTTCAGGACCATTTCCCACAAGTTGCCTTGATTTACAAGCCACAGCATGATAATGCAAGTGTCCCCAAACCTGTACTTGTATCACTCTTTCCTACCGCTACTCATGCGGGTTTTCGGGCCACCACCCGTTGTTTCCGCCTTACACACACCTGGGTCACGTGGTAGAAATATTCAAGCCACTCGGTGTGTCCTTGGGGTCAAGTCTTGAGTCAAGGTTGTCACCTTGTTCTTGACTCCTATGTTTAGGCTCAAATCCTAACAAAAACAAGGGTGGTAGACCCTATTAAGTTACTAAGGTTAAAATACTTAGTACGGTGATGTTAAACTAAATGAGTTACTTAGGAGTTTGAAATTTAACCATAAACAATCATAGATGACAAGATACAAAAAATGAGTGCATGAAAGCACAATGCTGAGACACAATATAAATATATAGCAATAAAATAACCAGTTCCTTAGAATGGAGTCAAAATAAAATCAATCTACTTGCATGTGCTCAGAGTGAATGTTTTGCAATTGCCTCTTGGTACGTTTTAAGTTAATGTGAAAATATGAGTTTATTAAAATTAGGCGAAGGGGTGGACTCCAGATGTACCCAAGAGTACTTGGAGTATGTCCAAAAATAAAACTTCATGGCTACCCACAAGGAATATGTGGGCTGAATGGAGTCTCTGGGGCTATTGTTCATAACGCACCCGTTAGGGTGTGACAAAGATCAGCGCCCCAAGGTCACTTTTCAGAAGTTCCCGCTTCCTTTGGGTATTTTGCCACCGTAATGGTTTGATCTAGGTGTTGGATTTTCACCTGATGGTTTGTCAATTTGGGAGAGTGAGTCCTAATTATTCTAGTCACTCAAATGCTTTTGATACAGCTTGACTGATCAGATGAACTGTAGCCAAGTGCAGAGCATACACACCGGAGTCTTTTCAATTTTAGTAGATTTTAAAATGGGTGTTCTTGTTAAAAAAAAAACCCTACAAGAACCTCTTTCGATCCAAGTGGATCTCAATCAGGGAATCAAGGAGGGGTTAATTTTATAAAAGCTGAAGAAACAAATGAGGAAAAGGAAAACACAAATACACAATTCCGATTTTCTAATTAGTCCTACCACGCATCTCTTTCCCCTTTCAGGTCAATCGGGAAGTCATGGGGTAAGTATTAATATTACTTTGAAATATCAAATATGGAGTATGAAATTGATAATGGATCAAATTATACTACCTTGTATATTATAGCTACGCTAGTTTGAAAAGATATGAACAAAAAGTAAAAAATTGACACCGGCACAAATCCCACTAGGGGGGATGGGGAGCGGGCTCGAAAGAGCATACTCAAAAGATTTTATTTTATTATTATTGGTTACAATATCAGCAAACTAAAATATCTGAAACCTCTTGGTCCTTATATGGGATAAAACCAAGATCTTACAACTTTGCAAAATTTGTAAATTCTAGCGAAACGGGAGTCCCATGGGGGGATTTGAACACTCTTGAGGCCACTTTCAAACATAATATTCTTTTGTTTTCTGTTACACCTGATAAAAACCAGCAATCATGTTAGAATAACATATTCCCAAAAGCACTTTAAGAGTACCTTTGGATCAGCCTACCTTAACTAAAAAAGATGAAGTTAAAACTAGCTAAATAGGTGAAAAAGGAACCAAGGAAAGCAAGCTTTCCTTGGGATCTTGTCTTGCTGTTTGTGCAGCCAATGAAATATGCGCTTATTTCTGGATTTAATATTTTTAAAACATAAAAGGAAATCTAGAGCATGCAACCTACTGATTTTCTTTAACTTGCCATGCAAAATGGACGATTTCCTTATGCTAGATCTAGAAGGCTTAATGATACTTTTTAGAATTAAGATAAGATCTATACTATGAGCTTTGAAATAGCATATCTATGTAAATTTTAATTTGATATAATAGATCCAAATGATAACAAAGCTTTCGAACACAATAACTAGGTAAGAAAATTGATTTTGAAGGAGGAAAAGGAGAAGAGAAGTGCTTGTTGCTGAAGTAGATCTGCAATGGAAACTTGTTAGTGGAATACAGAGGGGAAATGTCTTCACAAAACTTTTGTATGTGCAGTGGATTCAAACTAGATCCACAGCTCATCCAATCCTCACTACCTAAAAGCTAAACACACAATCCTGCACGAAACCTCATGAGATTTGGATATATATATGAAAAAGAGACAAGAATTACATGCAAATAAACTTATTAAACATGTATAATCTAGATCTTTGAACATATATGCTATGAGATATAATAAAAACATATATGCTAAGACAATGCTTAATCCACACATATCAGAGCATTACACCATTTGGCCTCCAAAGATTCTTTATTTCAACAATCAAAAGATTACAATAGTATTACAATAGCAAGCCCTTCAATCCAACTCTAACTAGCTTGGAAGAGGCTGTTGTGCTTGGATATATACAAAAACTAGGAGATCCAGCCTAGGGGGCGCACAAATCCCAAGGAGATAAACAAAATATGCTGATGGAAAGTCCATCAATGCCTGATCTATGTCTAACTGAGCCAGATCTGAGTCTCACTGAGTGCAATTGTCAATTGGAGAGCTAATCTGACTGACACCTCAACCTGTTGACTGAAGCATCCACCAAAACTCATCTAGATGAGCCAAAACGTGTTGAGGAGAGAGGGAGGGTGACATTCCACATAAAGGATGTTGAAGATCAACTCTGGATCTGATTTGAACACCTCCTTCAGTCAAGGATTTGTCAGATCCAGTTAATCTGGTTCATATTTGACTGATTTCAATCAAATTGGCTGAGAATCCACTGATCTATGATTTTGTATTTTCTCCATTATTCATCAACTTATTAATTAAAATAATCAATAATTGATTTTTGGGGCTTTCTGACTTGAGTGATGGAAAATCACCCAAAACTAGGAAATAGTGGGTCCATGGGTTTACATGGTGCTCTTAGCTTGAAAATGAGCACCTACATGACTGAAACTGATTATTTGGCCCACTTTTATTACAAAATCAATTTTTCTAATTAAACTATTAAAAAATAGCCTAAGTTTTGGAAAAAATAAATTTTAATAAAAAACACTGAAAAAATTAAAAAATTGAAAAAACCTAGGGGGACTTAGACATGTTCATATGACTCGACCATAATGTCTAGCATGTTTATACATAGACACATAGACTCTAATAACCTCAATAGGCCTAAATGCCAAGCCGACCACCCCAACTTTGGAGGTATGGAGTGAAAAACTCAGAAATTATCAGTCGTTTATTCAACAACCAATAATAACCAAGGGAAAAAACACCCTGGACTGATCAGATTGACAAATAAAGTCTAGGAGACCGAGTCTTTTACAAACACTATCATGCTAGAACATTTATTACAATTCCCCCATGGGGTATGAACATGTGATATAGTATAACAAAGCTTCCCAAAAGCAATACTGAAGGTTCTCTGAAGTTTGAACACGTTATCCTTGTCCAGTTCACCAGGCTCACTTGATGAAAACCCACTAAGTACAACTTAGGTGGTAACACCCGTTAAGGGACAACATTTTTAGTTTTGTTTTGTATTTTAACACATAGTTGTCTTCTCCATCCACCGCACCTTATGTGGACCTTTGGATCATTGTCCACAAAATGATTTATTTCTCTTGCATGTATTTGGCATAGAACTACCCCCGACCTTTCACTCACATCACATGTAGTCAATTCCGTTCACCACAACACACACACACGCTCTCCTAACCTCTGTCTAAGAGCCACCTCAGTTTGCATGCCTCTTCCTTACCGACTCGCGAGCCTCTGCTGTGATCTATCCCACACATGTATTGGTATGTTTGAGAGCCTTCTACTCCATCCATACTACGCGGATGACCTTTGGACCTCTGTCCACTGTCCCGACATGGGCCACCGCCTATGCCACTGCAATCGGTTGACCACACTGGAGTTTCATTTAAGCTCTTTTCTGACTCCTTAAAACAATGAAAAGATAGTTGAGCGCAGCTGCTTCCTTTCCCACTCACTAAAGTATAGGAAAGGGCATCTACATCGTCTCATTTACCTCCTTTTGCAGACCATGTAGACCATTAAATGAAAAGGACCACCTTGGCGTATTCAACCCAAAACCATTCCCCCCTGCACACTTGTATGCTTTCTTGAGCACAGAGGCCGCACTTTACGAAAAAGATCACCACAGGTTGTCGTTAAGATCTTTTCCATCCTTCTCATTAAGAAAATATTTCCGAGCAAACTTGGTTTCGTTCATGCTCATAAAAGTATCTGAATGACCGTCCAGTCAGTATAGGTTTAACCTTTTCCCGCCTGAGTGGAATACCAATGGTAAAGAAGTCTCTCATCCCCTATAGGATGGGTGAGCTCTCCTATGTATACTTTTATCCTTTTTCAGGCACAGGAGACTACCAACGAAAAAGAACCCCCACTGAAGTCTTCTTCATGTTTTCAGACTCTCTAAAATTGAAAGCACCAATGAGAATTTACTTTCTCGAGCTCACCAAAAATCCACGAGATCATACCACAATGGTGTCCCTAGACACCGCCCCACAAAAAATAGTTTAGCAGCATTCCCATGTTGGGTTGCCT
>LPNX010962909.1:163648-209195 GCA_001517045.1 Pseudotsuga menziesii | reverse complement strand
CCCCCCCCCCCCGCCCCCAATTCAGTGGGTCAGTCCACAGAATTGCCTCACACCTTTCGGTTATCTCCCTCATGCTCCTGGTCAAGGAAACATAATTGCCTTGACCGGGGGCAGGTCTCCCTCTATCAATGACAACACATATATTCTAGAGGATAGACCCAAAGGTCCTTGTATCTTGGTTTCATTAACCTTATTGATGAGTTCCTTGGACCACTTGAGAGGATTCCTTAGTGCCTCTTGGGATGGTTGTTTCTCACGTGCTGGAATCCAACTACATCATTGCACCGTTGAGATTCATACAGGGTTTGGTCCGCACAATACTTGGTTTAAGACCCCGGATGTCACCTGACTCTAGCATTAATGAGTCTACTCGAGGGATCTAAATAGGTTATGTCTCTTGTGATTTCCGGGTTGCGTTGGAGACAATGTTTAGAAGCCCCAGCAGTGCTTCGATATACCTTTATGATTGATGCATCATACTTGTACCATAGAGACTCTGACTCTTAATCAGTGAGTCCACACAGCTTTGTATCATTCCAAATCTAGCAGACCATTAGTCATGAAGATATAGCATTCCATGATAATTCCATGGGTCCAATGTACCAGACCAGTATTGTATTCACCCTCACATTGAGGCAACCATTATTGTATCATCAGTTGTATATGATCGGCTCTTGTATTTTAGAGCATAGATCAAATTATTCTTTTGACATTGTCATGAGCATGGGGATGCCCTCCTCATCCATATACATTTCACACATTATTTGTATCTCACCCATTGATGGAAACCATATTAATACAAAAACCAAAAGCCACCATGCCCCAGCCCCGGAAGCACCACCTCACTGCAGCAAATCCTATGATGTTCGTCAGCCATACAATGAGCTCCTACCCTCACACATTAGGGGGCAATCTGTTAACCCAAAAAATCCCTCACTAATCTCTCCATGACCTACACCACCCAAGGACACCACTTCACGACCCTCCATTAGACCCCCACACCCTAAAAAATTCTTAAGGATGAAGAAAAGGGCTTAAAAACCCCAAAAAGGAGCCTAAAATACTCTCCTTGGAGCTAAAGCCCTCCAAAAGGGGATAAAACCCTAAAAGGAGCTAAAATGAGGGTGGAAGGGGCTAAAAGCCCAAAAAATGGGCTAAATCCTGGACCAAGGGCTTCAAACCCTCAAAGCCCAAAAAATCTATAAAAGGAGGGTGGGGGGTCACTCTCAAAACACTTCTCCCTTGCATACTATTATGCTTCCTATGGATTCCTTGAGACCCTTTTGTTATACCAAAATCCTATCACCATCATGTGATAAGACATTTGACATACCTACTTGCCCTGAATCCTAGCTTCTGGAGTGGAAACTAAATGGTTTTTCATCAATCTTTCATACACATTCCCAGCACCACGCATGGCCCTTTATCCAAGAGCGGTGCCCCTGCTCACACCGCCTTTCATCGGTTGTCCATAAGCGGTGCCACCACCCATTTCCCTTGGTCCATAGGAAATTATTACTAGAACCGCTTTGTCATAGAAGGAGAAGCATGGTACCCTGGGTAAAAAGGGAAAAAGAGAAGTTTTTTGAGGCTTCTAGATGATAAGCCTCGTGTACTGCCTTATCCCTACTGTTGTGGGTTGGTTGAGCTTGAGATCCCTCCTTTTAGGATCTTAGAGGCCACCTCACCCACTAATTTCTCAATCATCTCTATCCATTAAAGCCCTATAAATATGAGCTCATAGCCATGGTTGAGGAGAGAACATTGAAGGTATTGTTATGCTGTTGGATCGATTCTTGGCCCAAGATCATTTGGAGAGAGAATAGAGAGCTAGAGTCGAAGATTTTGGGGATGAAGAGTTGGTTTCATGGAGATGCATGTCAACACTAAAGCTTGGTTGTAAACTTCTTCATATTTCTAACGCAAGTTGATTTGTGTCCCACATATGATGTTTTTGTTGTGATTTCGCATGTGTATGTTGCTAGATTCCTTAGTCACTAGCATATATTAGTAGATCATATTCTGGTTGCTTTGATTCGTTTCGTGCTGAGTTTTTTGCAGGTACATAGGTGAACTGTCAAAGCCTTGTATTCCATATATCTACAACATCTAGGGAGATTCTTCAATTTCTATCTTCTATTTGTTCTGGATCTAAACCATTCAGACTAGTGGAACACCTTGCTGTCCGCAGGAGGTGAAATATTCCAGCTAACAAATCTAGCGATTCTGCTGGGGAGTAGAGTATTCAATTGTTCTGATCTTCCTCAGTCTGCAACTCTTGTCTGAATCCAGGTTCCATTTTCTTCAACTCTTTTCAGTCAGATTACTTTCTGATTTGTATTATTTGGGTTTGAAATTTCCAGATCTGTTCAGATTTGAGTCATTTCGGTATTTTATGCTCTGTTACCACATTCAATTCTACAGTATTTTCCTTGATCTAGTCTTTTCTGACTTGATCCATCGTTCTTTTTTTTGTTTTGGCCATCTACAGGGAACCACGCCCATGCTGTGTATGAGGAGCGGTGCCAATGCCTGAACATAGTGAGCAGTAAGTAGTGCCACTGCCTGTATTTGGTTTGCAAGGAGCGGTGTTTTCTTGGAAACTCTCTGTCAACACCTACGAAACACGGTGCCAGGTAGGCATTAGTCCAAAAGTCTGTTTCCTCATTTTTCTTTGTAAAAATTTGGAATTTTGATTGCTTTCAGTTCTGTTATCAGGCTTGTGTTATTGAATCTGATGTGTGTGGCTTGCTTCTTTGATGGTTTAAGATTGATTTGAGTGGAATTTCAAAAGTTTATTTAGTCTTTTTATTGCTCATCCGCTTCTTGCTTGTTGGTTGTGCTTAAAGAAGGATTTCTTGTTTTCTGAAAGTTAGGGTGCTCATTGAAGTCTCTTTTCGTTGCATATACTGAAAGAAGAACACTGGATTAGCTTCTAGATTTCATTTCTTGCTTGCATAGTAAACTTATTTTTCTTTCCTTCAAAAAAGAAAAGTTTTGCTTGAGATTAGGACATCATATTTGAGCGTTGGATTTGGGTTTTCTGATTGGCTTTATATGCTTTCAAGACCTTTATGATCTTTCATCTCTCTTGCATATAGGACTATCTTGATCGAAATATATAAAAAAATGGTAGTTTTAAGTTATAATTGCTTATGTTTTTGAGAAATTTGAAAAGTTAGAGTGCATTGGCATATAGGTGTGCTTGGTGTTGTTCTTTTAGGAAAAGAGATTATCACCCTTCTCATTTGCTTTCGAAAAGAATAATTTGGTTTGTAAAATTGTTTGCTTGTCTTTGATTTGATGTTCATGACTGTTTATTAGAATGATTTTTGGTTTTGAAACAAAAAGAAAAACAGTCTCTTCCCTCCCGTAAGTAGCCATACCGAATGGTAAAGTGAACATTTGCATAAGCATATTGCATGGTTTTACTTTTCTGTCAAAACATCATGCATTCACCTAACCATACAAGTTAAAATTAATGGTAGTTGTAGGTTAAAATTTACGTAGTAACTTGAGTGATAGGTTAGAGACATGTTCGGGCGTCGTAAAACATAGGAGCTATCGTTATTTGTCAGCATTACATTCCGGGACTCGTGCGGTTCTTACACGTACCATCGGTATATCGAACGGCCTTTCACGTTCCCTTGAGGTATATATAAAGGTACTTCACATAGTCGATTGTATATCAGAAGGCCCCTTATGTATGGTTATGCATTAGACAACACTACTACCGATTCGAGCTCCCATGTACCTTGAGTATATCGGGAGACCCCACTAGGGTACCTTATCTATCTGAGAAAATACCTTTGGCCATCTTGTTTAGAGCCATACACCGAAAACAACATTCGGGGAGATTACTATGCATGTATCCTCAAGGTATATCGTGAGTGGCACCTTCTTGACAATCCTAGTGAGAGACCTGACTTTTGAACTCCTCCTGTCATTTTAAGTCTGCTTGTTTTGACCTATAGTTTGAGTAGGGAAGTCTTTTGGTGTGTTTTTTTTTAGATTTTCAGACCCTAGGTTAGATAGGAACTGTACAAACTAGTTGAGTTAAGACAATCCAGAAGAGTATGAGGCTTGCCACCTGATTTTATTCCTATTTCAGGAGAAAATCCAATGGAAGCTATCGACCAAGGAGCTACTACCACCTCCCAAATAGGAGATAATGTGGTGGTGGAAAGTGGAGTACCATATTCTTCACACTTGCCTCCCCTGGTCCAACAACCTTCTCTTGGAAATTCATCGTTCCATTCTCCCTTGGAAGGTCATGTTGATGACGCAACCCGTCCGAATTTTGGTCCTAATACTCCTTTTTGGGAGACACCTATTGGACAGGCCATTACCTCATTTGGAACCCGCTCTCCTGATGATGAAGAAGAACACAGGAAATACCATGTGTTGTAATCTCATAGATCACATAAGGTTACCAATAATACATACTAAAACATAACAATAAATAAGAGACAAGAGACAAGAACAGATAGGAAACCAGATTATATTAATGTAATGAGTTCATACAAGGCAGAGAACTGAACTAAGTTCTTGCTTGGCTCAACAGCCTAATATATACAAGTTACAAACAGTTACAAAATAACTACCTGTCGGTTCGGTGAGCCGACATGACTATTAGTTAAGTCGACTAATCTTTTAGTTTATTCGGCCGACCGACTTAGTCGGTTGATCGACTAAGTTGGCCCATCGACTTAGTCGGCTGATCGACTAAGTCGGCCCATCGACTTAGTCGGCTGATCGACTAAGTCGGTATTCATTCAAGTCGACTTCATCGACTTGCTCCTTCTACATCTCCCCCATGAACAAAAAATTTCTTCATCCCGAAGAAACAGGGAGGTACAAAAAACAAACTCTTGTCGAACCATTCAAACTTGCTCTTGCCATGGACTGTGCAGACGGATGGTCGGTCTCCTCTGGACACAGACTTCGACGATAGCTAGATCTGTGATGGCAAGATGATGCTGAAAGTCAGTCCAACTCTGCAATGCCTTCTAGATATCGATTATTAAGGTAGTGAGACTTGAAAGGATTGACATCTTTTCAGACATGGGCATTTCTGCGATATTCTCCATGTTGGGACCCAACAATTGGTTTTACTCTTCTGCAGCCTTGATGAGTCGTTTCATCTGTGGGCAGATGATGTCAACTTTCTCTAAGTTGGGAAGGGCCTGTTCACCCATTGATGTGCCTCTCATTCTAGCTTCTGCAGTTTGTTGGTCTCCATCGCAATTTGTTCTTCAATGGTCTGCCTCAGTTCTGCCTTTGTGGACTTCCGGCCCTCCAAAGCCTGAATGCCCTATTGCGCCTGCCGTGTCTGCTGATAGACCTGCCCATAGTGATTAGGTCAGTATCGTAATACTTCCTCAGTGACAACTGATTCTTCCATATGATCCTGTAGAACCTTGTATGCCTCCGAGAATGCAGTGTGCTGGGCCAGGAGCAGTCGAACAGTCTCCTCCTTTTGTTCTTCCTTAGTCTCTTGCATTCGGGTCTGGACGGTCGATACCATCATCTCGAAGAGCTGATATGCTCTTTCAAGTGGTTAATCTGTGTCGACTTCGATAGGGCCTGGTATCATGGTCTGTGCTAGTGCTCTGCATCTGCTGAGAAACTTGACTTCTTCTGCATTTTTGGCTATAAGCTCTTTATTTTTTTGATCTGTCCTTTTCTTTGACTCTTTGGCCACAGTTTTAAGGAGTTGGCCGACCTCTGTGTCATCCAAGGAACTTGCATCCCTTAGGCTAATCCGGAGACCAGATGTTCTATGATTCTCTTTCTTTTTCTTCTGTTTTTCTGTCTGTTGCTCTTGGGTATCTGCAGCAGTTGAGGTTGGGTCTGTGGTTGGTGGATTGGAGGTCGAGGGTTTTTCTGGTTGGGGGGTTGGTCTGACCACTTTTGGCGGTGAAGATGAAGGTGGTTGTGAAGGGTTTTCCTGTGCTTCCGGTGGTGTCGGGTGGTTTGACGGTGGTGGTGGTGTTGAGGGAGGTTTTGAGGATGGAGGTGTTGGTGATGGAGTGGGGGTATGGACAGGGGTCGAGGGATTGGTCGGGGTGTGTTGTGAGCTTTGGTCGGAATAAATATCATCTTTCGACGGTGTAGTGGGTAGGTCATCGGGGCTGAGTGGCTCTGTGATAGACTTTGATGCTCCTATTACATCACCTTGTTGGTCTCGGGTGAATGTCGTCGTAACAGTTGCATAGGGATTTTTGCTTGCATAGAGAGGAGCTTTTGTTTGTATTTTCTGGGCTGACTTAAACAGTGCAGGAAGTGTCACGAAGAAAGCTTTAAGCTCAGCATCCTGGTCGACCCTGGCTTTGAGTGCCTCCGGGATGGCACTTTGATATTCATCATGGGGATTGTCTTCCTGCTGTACTGGTGCTTGCTCCTCGACTATGGTTGTCGGGGATGGGGGGGGAGGGGTCGACACAAGGTCGACCACATTTTCAGGTGTCGGTGCCATTTTTTCTTTCTTTGGCCGACCCTCCGGATCTCTTGCATCCAGATACCGTTGAAACTGAACTTCAACTGATACTTTATTTGCACAAGCATCCTCGACAACGTCGACGGCCGCGGCTGCTAGTTCCTCCTCATCGTCGGACGAGTCAGCCAGAATAAGCTTGCGCTTACCCTTACCTTGTTGTAGTTTTTGGCCCTTGATTCTTTTCCTGGCGATAGCTATCTCCTTAGCCAGCTTCTTAATGATGCTTTTGGATAAAGCATATTCCGGGTCGTTGCCTTCGACTTCACCTGTCGGTTCTTGAGTGGGGTCGACGGTTGCAGGAGCCGAAGGGGTTGTCTGTTGCTGTGGTTGTACTATTGGTTGTTGTTGTTCTGTCGGCCGGGGGTTGACTACCTGTGTAGTCGGAGGTTTGACAGTGATGTGTACCCGACTAGTGGGCACGGTCGGGGTATCCTTCGACACAAATGTGCTGATGTATAAGTTGAGCTCGTAGTCTTCTTCTTTTTCCTGGTCAGTGAGTGGCTCTATGATGGAGAAGTCGACCTGTTTGGAAGCCTCTGGAATTGGTATCCTTGTCTGCGCTTTTCAGGTCAACTCCCAGAAAATATGGTCGACCGTCGGATAGTAGTCGAGGTCCTAGACTTTGGGGTCCTGACCTCGCATGTACCATACTGATGTATGATCAAGTTCTAATTGTATATGAGACTCAGCAGGGAGATTTTGTCGGATGTTCTAGGGAACCCTCCACCTCATCGTGCGAACCTTCAACTGCTGGAACCAGTTTTCCAAAAAGACTTTCCCCTGTGCTAGCTCATGCAGGGTCCATTTTTGTGAAAAAGGTTTAAAGCGGTGCATTTGGAACTTGGTCGGCTCCCGAAAGACTGGACTACCTTCCGGACAAAAATGATACATGAAAATACAGAGAATAAGGGATGGGAATTTGATGATACCTCCCATATCTTGAAAGCATTCGCAGATGGTTTTGATCATGTCGGCAAGATAATCTCCCCATCGGTAGATCCGACCGTTGGTCGCGATTGTGTCGACAGCTTCCAGCATCTCCAGTTTAAGGTCGCTACCCCGACCTGCCAATGTAAGGGTGATTGCTATAATTTTAGCCACGATTTGTGGCGTTCTTGTCACAATTTGTATGATCATCAATCCTTTTGAATTCTTTCCCGACGGTGAGCCCGTAAGTTCTTGGACTAACCCGTCTTTGATCCCAATAGGTACAGGGCTTCCTTGGTTGGACAGACCCGTAAGCTTGGAGATAACATCCCCGGTGATGTCAATCGGCTGGTCAAAGTAGAATCAGCCATTGTGGTAACGACTGATAATGAATTTAACAGCTGCTTCTTTCATCCCACCGAAGCTTGCCATCAGTGGTGCGTTAGGGTAGTTGAAGATGGAGCTCTTCCAAATTTTCTCAGTGGCCTGGGTCATTTTGTTGTCGACATAGGCCCACTCTTGTATCTCTGTCCAGAGTTTCTGGAAGGTGCCCTCCTGTACCTTTGTATTTTTGATGTTATTTAAGCAGCTGAGCAAGGGGGTGTCCTCCGCTTGCAGCTCCTTTTCCTTGGTTGTGGCTCGGGTTAGTTTGGGTGCCATTGCGTCGGAATGGTCGGGTTTTTGACAGGGTTCTTGGTCTTTGGTCGACTGAAATTGCAGGTGTGCTGAGGATAATTGGTGTGGTGAATGAACCTTCAACTGTCCATTATTTATAGGCGTGGGTGTGGTTGAGTGTCGAAATGGGTGTATTAATGGCGGACTTGACAGTCCAGCTGCAATACTTGAGTGCAACTTAATGGAGGATCTGTTTCGGTGCTCTAGGCCATCAATGTGTGATGCGACTTTTGAAGTCGATGATCGGTGTCGTTGGTGAAAATGGTTGGCCTGACTGGTCGATGAAGATGGTCGATGGTGGTGATGTCGGTTGTCGAAGTAGTGAGTTGCTGTCATGGCTTGTTGTGTCAGATGTATTATTTTGTTTTGGAATTTTTCTATCGTTTTATGGGTTTTTATTGACGGTTAAGGTCGTTATTTGATTTATTTTTTCCAGTTTCTGTAAGGTTTGAGTCGGGCTCCATTAACGAGCTTCCGGAATACTAGGCCCTGTAATGTCTTTAGTCAGACTGAGCCATTGGGGTTTATTTCTTCGACAATGTAAGGTCCCATCCATTCTGTATGTATTTTCTTGGGTTTTCCCTTGACTCGACTGTTATAAAGTAAAGCAAGGTCGCCGACCGAGAGGTTTTTGTTTTTGATGTTACGGTCATGCCAGGATTTCTGTTGTTGTTTGTGAATTTCCTGATACTGGATAGCCATGATTCGATGTTCTTCTAGCTTACTGAGTTGAAATAGTCGGTCCTTTATTGCTTGTTCGACATCAACATGGAGTATCTATGCAATAATAGGTGTCTGTTGTCGGAAATGTAGAGGGACGACTTCTTCCTGCCCGTAGACTAGTCGAAAGGGGGTTTGGTCAGTCGACCATTTATATGCTGTCCTATATGCCCAGAGAACCGCAGGGATTTTCTCATCCCAGTCATATTTTTCGGTACTACATATTTTGGTTAACCCTTTTGTTAGTGTTTTGTTAAAAGCTTCAATCACGCCGTTCGACTGAGGATGATATGCAGTGCTTCGTCGGTGGTCGATGTGAAACTGGTCGGTCAAATTTTTGATGGTTTTGTTGATAAAGTGTGATCCTTGGTCACTAATCAATGTGAGTGGGCATACAAATCGAGTGATAATGTTTTCGTAGATAAACTAAGCAGCTAACTCACTTGAACATGTATTGACGGGTTCAGCTTCTGCCCATTTGGTGACATATTCCACTGCCGTGATAATATATCTTGCACCTGATCGTTTGGCTGGGATAGGAAAAGGTCCTATGAAGTCTATAGCCCAAAGTTCGAATGTGAGACTAGGGTTTATAGATATCAAGGGAATTTCTATGCTCGAGAGAGGTCGACCAAGTCGTTGACATCTATCGCATCGACTAACAAAGTTTTTGCAATCTTTGTGGATTGTCGGCCACCATAAGCCCGACTGTTGGATTTTTCTTGCAGTTGTATCCACTTGAAAATGTCCTCTGGAAGGTCCATAGTGTGCTTCATGCATGATTTTTTCTCTCTCATGGTCGAGTACACAACATCTGAGAATGTCGTCTAACCCCATTTTGTACAAAAATCCATTGATGAGGCTGTAGGGTGCAGCCTTTATAGCTAAGATTTGTTTCTTCTTAGTGTTCAGACCTTCTGGTGCCTGACCTATCTCTAGGAACTGAGCTATTTCTTCTAGTTCTTCAGGGACTGCTTCTATGCGGAATAGATGTGCATCTGGCAAGTCATCATCGACTCCGGTCGGTTCCTCTCCTGTGTCTATACGTGATAGGTGATCGGGTCCGACATTTAGCTTTCCTGGTCGGACCACCACTTCAAACTCAAATTCTTGAAAAAGAAGTAACCATCGACAAATTCTTCCATGATGAAGGGGTTTATTAACAAGGTACTTCAAATCTTGATGGTCGGTATAAAATATGAAAGGGTTGGCCAATAGGTAATGTCGATACTTTTGGAGAGCAAAGACCATACCTAGGGCTTCTTGTTCAGTAGTCGAGTAGTTCCTTTCAGCCTTATTTAATTTTCGACTGCTATAGACTATAGGGTAATCCATCCCATCATCCCCTGGTTGAGTCAGGATTGCTCCAATGGCAATTCCTGATGCATCAATATGCACATGAAACTTGGTCAATTAGTTTGGAAATTTAAGTATGGGAGCTTCGACCAGTTTTCTTTTCAATTTGTCGAAGGATATTTGGCATTCTTCTGTCTGTGTAAACTCTTGATCTTCTTTTAGCAGTTCTTCCAGAGGGTAAGTCATATCTGAATAGTGTCTGATGAATTTCCTATAGTATCATGTATGGCCCAATAACACCCGGACCTGTTTAGGGTTTATTGGGGGTTTTAGGTCGAGAATGATTTTTATTTTGGCAAAGTCGACCTTTATACCGTCTTTGCAGACAATATGCCCTAAGAGAATGCCTATGGGAGTCATAAAAGTACATTTCTTAATATTTAGGGAGATTTGTATCTATCGACATCTCTCCAGCATAAGTCGGAGCCATGTGCAGTGATCCTTTAGGGTGGAATATATAGTCCAATCGTCGAAGTATACTGCCATGGTATTATAGATATACTCTTGGAATGTTTTGACAACAATTTGAGAGAATACTGCAGGTGCATTCTTCAACCCAAAAGGCATAACTCTGTAGGCAAAGGACCCAAATTCACATACAAATGTTGTTTTCTTTTGATCCTATTTTGCTATGGGTACTTGATTATATCCTGAAAATCCATCTGTAAATGAATAACATTCATGGCCTGCAACTTCATTCAGGATTTCATCAGCATAGGGGGTGGGGAATGGATCTATGAGTGTGACTTTGTTGAGCTCCCTAAAGTAGACACAAATTCTTAACCTGGTCGGGTCATGTTTCTTGGGCTGTACGACCATGGGACTTGCCCATTCCGACTGGTCGATAGGGTAAACGATCCCTGCTGCTAACATGTTGTCTATTTCCTTCATAACTATCTCGTTATACTTATGAGCTAGTTTGTAAGGTCGTTTCTTGACAAGTTGGACATCAGGTTTAGTATCTATTTTCATTTCTCCCATTTCTTGTACTAAGCCTTTTAAATATTTGTATTCCCTTGCAAAGACATCTTGGAACTCTCTAAGTAAGTTCACTATTTCAGTGGTCTGCTGTTCATTCCAGTAGTCACCAATCTTAGCTATTTTTGGACGGTCGCCATTTGAAATGTCGACCTCCTTAGTTTTCACTTTGGCATCCAGCCACTCTGGTGCTTTAGCTTCATTGATCGGCCGAATTCCTTCTTTGAACTATGAAAATATAGCCGGAAATTCGGCTGCAGTCATTCTATCAAGGTCTGGTTTGTCAGTGGTCTCGACTTTCAGGATTGAATAGATCGATTTGGTTGTTTCAATGTGGTAGGTCTTCCATCTAAAGCTCTTACCTTCTGTGTGTTCATTTTCTAAGTGTAAATGTGTCGACTGTGATTTTGATTCAGCTTGTATCTTGTTACAGTCCTTGATTTGTTGATGGTCTTGGATGGGTTGTTTTTCTGTCGGTTGAAGAAACTGTTTGATTTGGTGTGCTGTCCCAGCCAATTTTTCGTTTTGAGGTATGAACTGGAAGTCCTTAATAAAAAAAAATTTAAGTTCATGCCAAAAGAAGGTTTCTCCTCTAGCTTCCTCCATCTTATACCATTTATTAGGCAAGTCGGCTAGGGTTGAAGGGAACAAATGTGGCCAGGATCGCTCATCTTTGTATCCAAGCCGTCTCCACTCCTTTTCACAAAGCTTGATGTGTTCTTCTGGATCTTGGCCTTGGACAAAGATAGGGATTTGAGCTTCCTGGGTTAAATTTTTCCCACCAAATCGTTTGACAAAGAAAGTTGAAGCAGTTGTCCAGGTCTGCAATTTTGTCTGATGGGTGTTCCACCATCTAGCTGCTTGACCTATAAATGTTTCCACTAAGCTTTGAAGTCTGCCATATTCTCCAATATTTTTAGATACTTGTTCAAGATGCATGATTGGGGATTCTCTTTCCTTATACCTAGGCAGTTGGGTATTATGTAAGTTGGTTGGCTGTAATGTAGGTCATTCCCTGATTTTTTTCCAAAGACTTTAGGGATAATTGATACAATGAAGCACTGCCGGGTGGGTTTTTTCTGTACTTTTTGTATAGTCCAGAACCCTCTTGCTTGTGTTTCATAATTTTCCATTTCCCAGTCATATAATTCAGCATCTGAATTATAACCAATTGAGTCTTGGTTACCTAAGTGAAGCTCCCTATAGATGTTTGGCTCAGTATAGTCCATATTGTTATGGATCTGGTAAAGCTGTCTGACATCAAATTCCTTATCAATCGGTTCGGTCCAAGGTGCTCCTTGGGAAGGATTAATGGGTACAATGACTTTTTGACCATTTCCTTTTAACTTAATTCGTTCTTTGTCTAAGGATATGGATGCTTTCATCTTCCATCCCCAAGGTCGACCAACTAGCACTGGGAAGGAGCTAGATCCTTCTTTTGGGTCGATAATTTCGAAATCAACCTTAGTCGAGATTCCTTTTATGGTCGTGTCGACATCTTTTCAAACCCCAATGGGTTCAATGAGGCCTTGGTCGGAAATTTTTAGGTAAATTCCTGACTCATAGAGGCGAGGTCGGCCCATCTTTTCCCATGTATCCTTGGTCATGATATTTACCTGAGACTCGAAATCAAGCACCACTTGTCGGACGTGATAACCTTCGATTTCCAGGTCGACAAGTGGGTCTACATTGTTTTTGTCTTTTTTATTTAGGCTACAAATGTTATTAGTTTGTTTTCCAAAGTTAGTGCTTTTTATTTCGTGTAATAAATCAATGAACTGGGCTACAGATTTGTTTGTTTGGATGAGATGAGTTAATTGTTGTGTCGTGCTAAGTCGATTGGTAATAATGTCTGCTTGATGTGCAATGTCTTGAAATATGTGGGTGGCTTCTTGATAGGTTTGTTTTTCCTTTAGAGGATCCGGATAACCATTTGTGTTTTTAATTTTACTAATTTGGGGGTTATCAAGCCCTGTTTTTGTGCCTTGGCGAGTGAAAATATGCAGATTTTTAGTAGTTAATACATCATGCTTTTGTACGCAAGACAAGACATTAACATTTTTCTTATTATTGATTTTTTCTAACATGGTAGGACAATCCTCCAGAGATTGATCGCCTACTCCACAATGTGTACATAATTTAAGGTCATTTCTGTCCTTGTACGAACAGTCTACGCATTGGTGCCCTTCTTTATAGCAGATGAAGCACTGGGTAGATTGACACGGTCGTATGTCACAATTCTCCAAACCCTTGTCATCGATTGTCACACCGGTGCTCATATCGTCAGCCTTCATATCGTTTCCCGTTCTGGTCATTGGTATTATTTTGCTCATTGCTTTGCACCACTGCATTCGTCTGGTAGACCACCTGATAGTTCTGTCTGTTTTTCAGGTTTAATTGACATTCGGCCGTATTGTGACTTTTTGTCTCACAGATGGCGCACCAGGAAGCTTTTGCATTCTTCATGTTAAACAGACATTCTTTCGTAGAATGATCTCTGGCCTCCTGGAAAATGTCGCAAAATGCTTTAGTTTGCACAAAGCGGACGTCTTGTCGACTGTATTCGTGTCAACTATTATCTTTCGAGTGTCCGACTGTCGAACATTTAGTACACTAGATTTCTTGATTTTTGAGGGTCAGTTCTTTCAAGGACTTCTGCACATTCTCAAGCTGTTCTTCTATCCTATGGTCCATCGGATAGGCAGGTATGTCTTCGTCCATTTCCACCTGCAAAGCTTTGGTCAGCGCATCTTCATATGTCTTGAACGTTTCCAGACTGATGTGTCGGCGTACTTTTTGTGATAATCCTGCAAGGAACCATTGAATTAGTATTTGTTCATCAATAACATAATATAATTGGCTCAATAGGTCCTTCCAACATTTGTTGTAGTCACGGACTGTCTCCCCTGGCTTTTGCTGCGTTGTCTTGAGCTTTTTGGCGGCCAGGTGCTTAGAGTCTGGGGTCTTGAAAAAGGATAAGAACTGTGCTTTAATCTTAGCTTTCATTGCTCTGGGTTTCCTTTCCGAAAAGGTCATATACAATGTCAGGGCCCTTTTCCGTAAGGCTCCTGTGAACTGAGCCATCTGTCGGTCTTCATCTGTCACCTGGTTTGCATCCTAGATCGACTCACAGATGAACCAATGTCGTCTGGGGTCTTCATCCCCCTCGTAGAGAGGAATGGGAGCTGATCCGTGACCCATGTCTGAGTCACTTTCACTGCTCTCAGAAGTTGGCGGGGTCAGAGGCGTGGGTGGTGGTGAAAGTGGTGGGATTGTTCATGTAGTCGCTCCTATGGAATTTTGGTCGACGAAACTGGTGCCTCCGTACAGTGGGTTGTTGTGGATTTATACTGTCGATGGTCCACTGAAACTCTATGTGCACAGGACTGCGTGTTCAATTCCTTCAAAATTTGTACTTGGCGGGGGGGGTGCTCCTTCATGTGTCGGTAAGAGCAAGTGGATACTTCGGAGGGAGGGTGCCGCTTGAATTGTCACCTAGTTCCCTTCGAATGGTCGACGTATGACAAGATGTCTTCCGATGTACATATCATCGCCTAGTCGACTCCAGATACTATAGTCCCTAGCTCTTAGTCGGAGGTCATCTTCGACAATAGTCTGTATTCTGGTATGTGGATTTAATGGGGAAAGGGTCGTTCCTTCACCGGGAGCTATTAATTGGAGAGCTTCTGGCTGCTCTATCCATACTTCTTCCTTCGTAGGGGACACCTCTTGTTCTACACCCTCTTCCTATCGGCCATGACCCGACTCTGGTGGATTCTCTTCACGGTCGGTCTCCCTAGGGTTTTGTTCTCTGTGCATCCCGTCGGAACTTTCGCGTCTTGCTTCCCTTCTCTGTTGTATTTCATCCCTTTCTTGTTTCTGAATGTTCGACATACTTCCGTACAGTACTATTTTATTCAAGTCTTCTACAGTCGAATTTTCATCATTGGTGACGTCTATCCTCTTTAGGTCGACTAGGATCCACTATACTCTACCTCCGACATAAGACCAGCTACCCCCCCATAGCCTACCCGACGCTTTTTAGAAATCCCGGATAGTTTGAATCACTTGCTCAGGAAGTATTCCCACTCCCTTTCTGCAATAAATTTCTCCCACTTCCTCTGCTTTTCTGCCCAGTTGGTGTTTGGTGGCTATTCGCACAGTGGTGGTCTAGGTTCGACGATGTAGCCTGCTCCGTTCTCTATCAAGAATTTGAACAGCAAGGTCGGCAGGGAGCACAAGAATTGTTCGGTGAAATCTGTGTAGAATTTCACTTTGACAGTTTCTACCGATGTTTTGTCCTCAACTGCTTACTCCTCATAGAATTTGTCGGTGATTTTCTCAAACCACTCTGACAAATTTGTTCATCCCCCTCAGAACAGTTTATCTAGCAACTACTATTCTTTAGTCGCATCCGGTCTTCTCATCCAGAAGCTGCTTCAACAGGTGTGGCACAGACTCAACGAATTTTTCATGTGTCTCTGTGAAAAATCCAGCTCTAGCTTCAACGACTGTTAATCGGTTTCGTCTTGCGTAATTTTGCAAGTAGTTCGCAACTTTACGGTCCCACCAGTCCTTGATCTCCTGCTCTGGTATCATATGTGAGTATATATTTTAGACATGTACTACCAGCAATGAAACCAATGTTGTAATCTCACAGATCACATAAGGTTACCAATAATACATACTAAAACATAACAATAAATAAGAGACAAGAGACAAGAACAAATAGGAAACCAGATTATATTAATGTAATGAGTTCATACAAGGCATAGAACTGAACTGAGTTTTTGCTTGGCACAACAGCCTAATATATACAAGTTACAAACAGTTACAAAATAACTACCGGTCGATTTGGTGAACCGACACGACTGTTAGTTAATTCGACTAATCTTTTAGTTTAGTCGGCCCATCGACTTAGTCGGCTGATCGACTAAGTCGGTCTTCATTCAAGTCGACTTCATCGACTTGCTCCTTCTACACTGTGCTACTATCCTCTGTGCACAGGAGGTAGAAAAGTAGATTGATAACCTATTAGGATCTACACCAGTACGTTCCACATCTCTTCCTGTGGGATATCATTCACTAGCCGATTCTATGAGACCCATTGAACCGATTATAGATCGTCCATTAACAACCCACAACCCAGGTCAAATTTACACCCCTCTCACCTCTCATGTTATGTCTGTTCCAAATCCTCCTAGGTATTTTGCATTTGGGGCCCAACCTTCAATTCCTATTTTGTCAGTACCTTTAAATGTCAGGCGGCAACCCTCGGTACGACCTATGTTATCTGATACCGGAGTTGTACCTAGTCAAGGGCAGACCTCTAACATAGAAACATCTACATTTTTTGTCCCTCCCACCCACATTAATGTGTTAAATCCCCTATCTAGTTCAAGTTAGTATTAATTCTTGCACATGATCTAGGAACTAGGAATCAAAATCATCAAAGAATTATTAACAAATACTCATGAATTGGAAAATAACTGGAATCCAAATAGGTTTCCTCTCTGTATATTATATAAACAATTAAAGGATTACAATTTCCATGCTGAGCAATGGCTTAAATCCATGAATAATTCGAATACCTAAGGGACAATTTAATTCAGTGAATGAGTCTAGCTTAACTGACTCTCAACCATGCAATCTCACTCAGTTAACCACTTGACCAAAACCCTAATTGACTCGCCAAACCCTAACTGAAGTCTGAGTGCAATAAATGACTGAATCTCAACTGAAGGAGATCAAACACATGTCATAGCAATCAAACCATCAAGTGCTAGTCCTGCATGACTCCAATGAACCCTGATGAAGTTAACTGAAGCTGAACTTACCATCAGAAGTTGGTGGAGGCGCCTTGTTGACTCCAGTTCATTAAATAATAATAAATAATCATTAAATAATCATTAAATAATATATTTAATGAATGGAGGCACCTTAACTGACTGTAACTAACTGGTTGAACTGATTGTAACCACCAGTTAGCAATTAGGTGCATTAATATCACTCGGATCACCCCCTGAGTGCTCTAGTTAGCCTCCTTGACTGTACGAGAAGGCTAAGTTAGCCTACTTGACTGTAGGTAGGCGTAGGTGTGACTGGATGATGGCAATTAATTCTCCACTGATGTCAATTAAACTTAAGATAGTGGTTTAACTAGGCCAATTTGACCGAAAGAGTATGTATGATGGTAGATGTCTCCAACACCCCCCCTTAAGCTATACTCAGGAAGAGTTAGAAAAGATATATGCATAAAATGCTAGGGCCCTAGAAACAAAGGCCATAGGTCACCCTGTACAATAAAGTAACTGCTTAATATAACTAAGGAAATGGGGAAAACCTCATGGGAAAAATACCCCCCCTCAAACTAAGCAGTAAATCAAGAATTGGTTCTTCTATGCAGCAGCATCCTGAGACTGTGCATGTGAACCTCTGAATCCAAACTAAATGAATATGTCTGGAGGAATCTTCCACTTTGGAATAAAAACAATGCACTCAACTGAATCATAAATATAAGTAGCTACACGGTGAAAACTGGACCCATGTAGAGCAACTGAAATCATCTGAAGAGAGAGCAAAGGTTCTTGAGGATTCAAACCATGTGTGGAACACTCAAGAAACTGATATGTTTCAGCCCTAAACAGAAAACACTCTTATAATCTGATATTTCTTCCAAAATATCCAATTTTTTACATATTTGCACACCAGCAGCAACATTAGAGGAAGAAAATTCAAATTTCTCCTCACTTTCAGAAGCAATTACTGGTAAATTTTGCATAGAATTCAAAGGAAAATCACCGGTGAATGTTTGCATGGAAGTGCAGCAGTGTTTTTCTTCAATATCAGAGATTCGAATGTCTTCTTTTGTTTCAGCAATATGAGAAGATGAGATATCAGATATCTCATGAACTTCCATAGCATCAGGAGAAGGAGTCACTTCATGGAGACTTTCTTCAATTCGATTTGAATGTGTAGAAGATTCTGCTTCATCTTCATCTTGAACAACTTCATTAGGGAGAGTATAGGCTGAGACTTTTGAGTAAAGAACTCTTGTGGTGCTGGCTGTAATCTCCAAAGTCCTATTATGATCCTCATTGTGCTTGCCAAAGGTTCTATCAAATTGTGTCCAGAGTTCCTTTGGGTATCCAGCAGAATCAATAACAAAGTACAAGTCATCATCAAGGGCCAGACCTATTGTTCCAAAATCTCTATCACAGTCATTTAGCCAGTCATTCTCATTCTCATAAGTCTCTCTTCCAACTCAAATAGACACCTCATAGAGACCTCATCTCTTCAGAGATGCAATCATCATCAACTTCCATTCTGAATAGCTTGTGAATGGGGTGAGAAGAGGGATTGATGAGTCCATTCGAATTTGTACCTGATAAAACTTGCAAATCAAAACAAAAGAGGCACCGTAAGGTCGGACAGCCTGCACATTTTAGGCTTTCATCACACCCATCATAGTCAATCAAGCAAGCTTGATCAACAATTTCTTTACTTGGGGTACTAAGTGGTAAGCCTTGGCTTCTGCTGCAGTGCTGGATTTTTGAGCTATTGCTCAAATTTCATGGAGAAATCTGTCAAAAATCTTGTTTTTGAGAGATTGTTCTTCGTCCCGCCGCATGCTCTGATACCATATTAATTCTTGCACATGATCTAGGAACTAGGAATCAAAATCATCAAAGAATTATTAACAAATACTCATGAATTGGAAAATAACTGGAATCCAAATAGGTTTCCCCTCTGTATATTATGTAAACAATTAAAGGGTTACAATTTCCATGCTGAGCAATGGCTTAAATCCATGAAGAATTCGAATACCTAAGGGACAATTTGAATTCAGTGAGTGAGTCTAGCTTAACTGACTCTCAACCATGCAATCTCACTCAGCTAACCACTTGACCAAAACCCTAATTGACTCACCAAACCCTAACTGAAGTCGGAGTGCAATAAATGACTGAATCTCAACTGAAGGAGATCAAACACATGTCATAGCAATCCAACCATCAAGTGCTAGTCCTACATGACTCCAATGAACCCTGATGAAGTTAACTGAAGCTGAACTGACCATCAGAAGTTGGTGGAGGCGCCTTGTTGACTCCAGTTCATTAAATAATAATAAATAATCATTAAATAATATATTTAATGAATGGAGGCACCTTAACTAACTGTAACTGACTGGTTGAACTGATTGTAACCACCAGTTAGCAATTAGGTGCATTAATATCACTCGGATCACCCCTGGAGTGCTCCAGTTAGCCTCCTTGACATTAGGAGAAGGCTAAGTTATCCTCCTTGACTGTAGGTAGGCGTGGGTGTGACTGGATGATGGAAATTAATTCTCCACTGATGTCAATTAAACTTAGGATAGTGGTTTAACTAGGCCAATTTGACCGAAAGAGTATGTATGATGGTAGATGTCTCCAATAGTTAGCCCTTGGGGGTACAACCTGTTACCATTCAGTCTTCTAGTGGTTTTGGTTATCAAATACCTGTAGGTAATCATCCATCTAATCATATAGGAATGCCTTATATTGGAATTCCATACCCTAGTAATACTTTTATGCCATGGGGGAAACCCAACTGGTCTTACATGCCATCCATGGGAAGGACACCTATACATACTGCGGGAAGTGCGGGAGGACAACCTTATGGAGGTCCTCCCCCTATGGGACCTCATGGTCCCAGAGGATCTGGAAAATTTCCTCCTTATGGTCCTAGGGGTCCTAGTGGTCTTGGGGGACCTGGTGGCTTTCCTCCTTATGGCTCTAGAGGGTCCGGTGGCCCTCCACCTAGTGGTTTTAGTGGCTTTGGAGGTTTACCAGCTCCTAGAGGCTCCCTGAGGGTCTGGTGGTCTACCTCCTAGTAGTCCTGGTGGTCTTGGTGGTCCCGATGGTCCTGGTGGTCCCGGTGGCTCTGGTGGTCCTCCTCCTAGAGGCCCTGGTGGTCCTAGCAGTCCTAATTCTGGAAATCAACCTCCCATGGGTGGATCCTCTGGTGGTTCTTCCTCACAGCAACCTGTTTATCAGTCTACCTATGGCCCTACTGGTAACTATATCTCATATCAATATTACCAGTATGTGCAACCAAATAGACAGTTACCTTTCCTAGCAACTTTGGACTTTCCTGATTTGTCCAAGTTGATTAATGATCCCATTCGACACAATCCCTCATGGCCTCCCATTCCGGTAAAGTTACCATCGGATATTCTAAAATTCGATGGGAAGTAGGGTGAAGATCCGTAGAACCATGTTATGACTTTTCATTTTTGGTGTTCCTCAAACTCCCTCATGGATGATTCCATTCGGTTACGACTCTTTCAGTGAAATTTGACCGGTACAGACGTGAAGTGGTACATTGAACTCCCACAACATTCGTTTGTGGATTTTGGTTCGTTGGAAACTGTATTTCTTACACACTTTCAACTCCCTATCCGTTATGAAATGGGCACTAAAATTTTAACTTCTCTGCGACAAAAAACCTCCACCCACATTTCTGATCATATTCATGAGTGGAGAAGGTGGAGAAGGCTTATTAAGGCCCCTATTCCGAATCAGTTGTTAGTTGATTGGTTCACTAAGTCCTTGTTGCCTCCTATTTCCTGAGATGTGTCCATGGGTGATGCTATTACTGAAGAGAAGGCTATTATTTGGGTTCAGTACCTAGACTTGGTCTATTCCCAGTCTGAGACTCTTTATGACCTGATTCCTCAAGCTCCTCGCCCTAGCGATGACCCTGCCAAGCCACCAGCAGAAGTACCTGTTGATAATATTTTTGGTTCAATCCAGTCCCCATCCATAGCGAAACATTCCAAGCAAACCCAAACCACTACTCCTTCAACTCCCAAGGTTTCTACCGGGGTCAATTCTATTCAAAGTACTCAAACCTGGGGTAATAAAAAGAAAGGTAAAAATCGAAATAAAAAACCTGGAAACCAACAGGAGACCCCATGATCAACCAATAATGACAATGAAAAAGGGAAAATGAAGGTTAAATATCCTTGTCTGTTATGTGGTGGTGACCATTTTTCAAAGGAGTGTCCCCATCGGGACGAAATCTCCCAGTTTCTAAAGTCTAATCCCACACCTGCAGTACTGACGGATCCCTTTCCCTCTCAACAACAACTGGTAGACCACATGTCTAACCAAGGTAACTCTAGTTCATCGAAGGAAATTCGTATGATGTCCTCAGATACCATCCATCTGCAAACTCGGAGCTGGAATTATGATAAACCCGTAGATAAGAAAGAAGATCAATCTTCTCCAGGTAAAGCTCCCTCTACTAGTTCTCTGAAATCCTCGTCTACTGTTCCCTTGTCTATCAAGAAACCTACTCTCGACATGATTTTGCGCCCACAAAATATTACTCTTTGGAAGGCTGTCTTTAATCCCAATACCCGAGCTGCTCAATTCCATAAGGTAGTTGAATATATTGCTCAGGCACCTTGTGCGATGTCTACCCTAGAAGTACTCCAAAGCTTCCCCACACAGCGCAAGAAATTGTTGACAGCTTTAGGAGCTTTAGACCTAGATAACACTAACTTGATTCACTTCAATGTTGAGAACTATAAACCTAGATTACCGCATAAACTCGCTTTTCAGATCATTACGAAAGTAGTGGGAAAGAAAGTCTTTTGCATGGTACTAGATGAAGGAGCTTTGACCTCGGTGTTATCTCTGACTTGTTAGAAAGCTCTTGGCTCTCCCGAGCTTGTTACATCACTGACGACCCTTAAAGCCTTTGATGGATGGGGTTTCCAACCCCATGGTCTCATATCAGCCCTCGCGGTCGAGCTGGGGGGGGAAATTGTTTCGATCCAAGTAGAAGTGGTAAACGCCCCTTTGGATTAGAACCTCCTTTTAGGAAGGAATTGGTTCTATGCCATGACTACTATTGCTTCAACAGTATTTTGAACGGTCCAATTCCCGCATCTTGGGAGAATTGTTACCATTGACCATCTTGATTTATGTACGTCAGATGTTACTACTTCCACGGATAATAACATTCCCATGTTAGGTCAGTCCCCTCCTCCTTACCAGTCGATTGGGATTCATCCCTTATGGGGATTTTTCTGTCTACTCCTCCTAGCATGGATACTGTGACAGTACATATGATCGCCTCATTTGATTTTGAGCCCAAGGGAAAAATTTTTGTTGAGTCCACCTCGTTGAGCCTGCACGAAGCTATGTATGACACCATTCAAACTTGTTTCGATAATCACATTGATGACTTTCATTTAGTGGCTTCAGATCCTTACCATTTACCATACTGGTTAGAACCTTCTCTTTCGATTCTAAATTATCTCTTCGATAATTTTCCTTCTGACGAGTCCATTATAGAGATCATGAGTACAGATGAGCCCATTTGGTAGGATCACCATCATAGATCCATGTTCCTCCCCGATACCAGTTCGGGAAGCCATGATTTTGCATCCTTGTTTCCTACTGATATTTTCAATGTTCCACAAAGTCCTATATTGTTGCAAGATACAGATTTTGAAGGAAACCTTTGCAAAATTACTCAAACAAACCCAATTGACATATCAGCCAGGCCTGATGTTATTGAGCACGTTCATGTTGGGCAGAACTGCTTCGCAAATGAATCTAAAGCATATAAGGCACTTTTTAAGGAATTCCGTGATATTTTTTCCTGGTCCTATGAAGAGATGTCAGGGATTGACCCTTCCATTATGGTCCATGAGATTAAAACTTATCCCACGGCTAAACCTGTCAGGAAGAAACTTAGGCAAGTCCATCCTAGGAAGTCCGCAACTATTAAAGCTGAGATTGAGAAACTTCTGAAAGCTGGTTTTATTTATCATGTACCTTTGATGGAATGGGTATCAAATGTTGTCCTTGTCAATAAAAAGCAGGGCACCATTAGAGTATGAATCGACTTTAGGGATTTAAATAAAGCTTGTCCCAAGGAAAACTTTCCTACCCCGCATATTGATCAAATTATCAACAACTGTGCTGGAAGTGTCATCTTTTCATTCATGGATGGCTTCTCCGGCTACAATCAGATTGAGATATTTCCCTCTGATCAGCATAAGACGGCATTCATTTTCCCATGGGGAACATTTGCATATAATAAGTTACCTTTCAGCTTGAAAAATGTTGGAGCCATGTTCCAGCGTGCGATGTCCTATGCGTTTCATGACATTAAACATATTGTTGAACCATACCTTGATGACCTCCCTGCTCATTCACAGCAATGGGAGGACCATCCTGGTCATCTTAGAGACATATTCCTGAGATGTCGTCATTATAATATATGGCTCAATCCACATAAATGTGTTTTTTACGTTGAGACGGGACGTCTTCTTGGCTTTGTGGTATCCAAAGATGGCATCCGTATCGATCCTTTTAATATTTCCGCTATCATTAATCTACCAACCCCAACCAACATCCTTGAAATCCATAGTTTGCAGGGGAAGGCAAACTTTCTCCGTTGTTTCGTGTGCGATTTCGCTGAGAAAACACACGGTTATATGCGTCTCCTCAAGAAGAACACTCCATTATCTTGGGATGACCAAGCCCAATGTGCCTTTGATAATCTTAAGCACGCTTTGACTCATTCACCCATGATACACCCCCCATATTATTCAAAGGACTTTCTCTTGTATATTGTTGCCTCTGCTACTACCATCGCCATGGTTTTAGTGCAGGACAATCTCCACAGTCAGGAGCATGTGATTTATTACGCTAGTAAGAATCTTATTGATTCTAAAACCCATTATTCACATGTGGAGAAGCTAGCTTTGGCCACGGTCATTGCCGTGAAAAATTTTTGTCACTACATTCTGCTTCGCACTACCACCATATTGGCAAACCAGAACCCGATGTACTACATTCTGACTCGTCAGGTACTTGGGGGAAAATACTCCCATTGGATTGTCATCCTTTAGGAGTTTGATCTCGAGTTTTCCAAGTCTACATCAAAGAAAACCTTGGTTTTTGCTGACCTTATGTGTGACCTTCCCTGTGCTACCACGGAATCTGAGCCCAGTGATTCATTTCCAGATGAATTCCTATTTTTAATTAGCACTACTAATCCTTGGTATGGATATTTGCTGAGTTATCTCCAGACCCAGCATTTTCAGCCACATCTATCTCGCGATGATCGTCGCCACATACATCACCACGCGAAGTACTATCTTATCTTAAATGATACCTTGTATAGATGTGGGATTGATTCTATTCTTCGGCGATGCCTCACTCATGAGGAGGTTGAACACGTGTTGAATGATTGCCACTCTGGAGCATGTGGTGGTGGTCATTTATCTGGGATGGCTATAGCCCAGAAAATCCTTCACACTGGCTATTTCTGGTCTTTTTTCTTCAATGACTATTATGACGATGTTAAGAAATGCCCACCTTGCCAACATTTTTATCCCAAAAAGCGCACCCATCCTGCTCCACTTCACCCCGTCATTGTCGTTGGCCCTTTTTCCAAATGGGGGATTGACTTCATGCATTGTAATCCTACCTCAACCGAGGGGCATGGTTACATCATCGTAGCCATGGATTATTTCACAAAATGGGCTGAGGCCATGCCTACATATGCAGAAGATGGTAATACTGCCGCTCTCTTCTTGTTCAATCATATCATAGCTAGATTTGGAGTTCCACAATCCATCGTCACTGATCACAGATCTCATTTCCGTAATCAAATGATGGCAAAATTGAGTTCCAAGATAGGTTTTTTCCATGAAAACTCTACGCCATATTATCAGCAAGCTAATGGTCAGGTAGAGGCCATTAACAAGGTTTTGAAAACTATGCTTCATTGGATGGTTGGAGATCATAAATCCAATTGGCATCTCGTTATTTTTTCCTCTCTTTGGGCTTATCAAACTTCCATGAAAACAACTACTGGTTTCACGCCATTCCAACTTTTCTATAGACTTGAAGTTGTCTTGCCGATCCAATGTCAGATCCCATCTTTACAACTTGCCATCGAACTTCTCCAAGACACTTCCGTAGAGGAAGTGAGACTTTTGTACTTAAATAACCTTGATGAGACTCATAGAGATGTTGCCTTGGCTAATGAGGCGCATAAGAAAAGCATCAAGGTGCAGTACGATAAATCCGCCTGCCTCGTGTTTTCAATGAGGGTGACCTAGTTTTGACTTATTACCAGAGATATGACAAGCTAGGGAAGGGTAAGTTCAATTCCATGTGGTATGGACCTTTCGTTATTTCCAAGGTCTTAAAGAAAGGATCCTATGAGTTAGTTGATTATGATGGAATCCCTTTGGGGAAACCTTGAAATGGGTTGTACTTGAAAAGGTACTATGCCTAGGTTTTGTTGGATGGTATCTTGTATATATGTATATTGATTGACTTTCAATGTGATTTCAGTATTTTCAAGATGGTTTTGAGTTTTAGTGTCCGCATCTGTTTATACCAAGTTTTGTTCATGTAGATGGATTTCTACGGCTTCGCTAATGGTGCTTGCCACCACACCTTGAATCTATCCTCGGCTGCTTGGGTTCTCTATTCCCTAGCTGAAGATTTGGTCAGTTCAGGAGTGGTTTGTTTAGGTCCCGCTACTAATAACATCATTGAATATGAAGCAGCCATCAATATTCTGACTGAAGCTGCCTCCTAGGATGTCCGTGATCCAGTAATTTTGATGGACTCTCAGCTCGTGGTTTGTGATTTAAACCATGTCTACACCATAGGAACCCGGTGCTCCTCCACCTCTTCCGGAGGGTACGTTTGTTAGAAATATCATTTGGAACCATTACCTATAGTCATATCCCTAGGGAACATAATGTAGTTGTTGATTCATTGGCTAATTACATCCTAAATTGGAATATTTCCCATTCATGACGTTAAATCAAACATGGTATATTGTAAATAAACATTTAAAGACACATAGAACTCATAGCAAATGCATTTATCCATTTGAGACATATAACCACCGTGTAAAAGTTTGTATATATATATATATATATATATATATATATATATATATATGAAAAAGTTTTACAAAAATAGGTCCCGAGACCTCATCTAAAGCATGTAGGTTTTCAGGAAAAATCATCTTACAAAAAATCCTGAAGCTATCAGCTTTCAGTATACATGTCTCATCCACTAATGGTGCTCATGGTAGCACATCACTGCTCGAGCCACCCTACGTAGTAGCCTGCTGAATCGGCCTAGTCCTCCCGCCATAGATCTCTGATATCTAGTCGAGAGTTCATCTATATCAGCATCTGGGATGTCTAGAGTCAACCTCTCTAGGTTCTCCTCCAACTCCCTGGTGATATCATCACCCTGTGGTACGAAGCAAGCTCCAGCTCGCCTATCTGATGGAGATTCTCCTCCAAGCCTTGCTGCTCCAACATCTACATGAAGACAAACAGGTCTCATCACTTATCATAAAAAATATAAAACATAAAAAACATAAAAAAAATTTCCATTGTTAGGGTTTCTTTCTTCTTACCAATGTCACCCCACTGCCCTCCAGGTGGGAGTGGTAGGTCAGGATCACCTGTAAAATCTATGCCTGAATAGGCATAGTCCTCATCCATGAGCATCTAGTCCCCACAACCATCTGAAGAATGGATCATCGAACTTCACCCTACCCCTACCTGCTCCTGTGCAAGCCATGACCTGGACCCACCTCAGCATACGGGGGTCCCGTGCTCTCAGAATTTGGAAAGTCACCTAGGATGTATATGTCCTCTACCTCCACTGTAAGTATGTGTGCCCCCACCTCGAAATACTGTTGTTCTGAATTCCACATTCTCAGTATGTGTTCCAGTAATCTCTCGTGGGACACCATGCTTGGTGTCTGGAAGAAATTTAAGAGCCCATAGTCCCGGAGTGTAGCAATTCAAACCACATTCCTTTCAGCAGCAACATCCTCATTATCATGTGTTCTTTCCTTCCATATCACCATTTTTTGGGACACCTAGACCCGCCAAAAACAACAATGGTATGCGTTAATATCATCCTTGAGTCATTGTAAATCAAAAGAATGAATAAATTTTTCCCATATCATTTGTTTAACTTCTCCATGGCTGGAACCACTTGTGCCCCGTTGGAGATAGGCGGTGGCACGGCCTATCCACGGTGTTATTGGCATGGTTCTCGGGTGGTACCGCATATCCCATAAGGGGTAGCCGCGGTGCCCACATATTGGATTTTAGGGCTTGCCAAATAGGCCCAAAACCCCACCAAATCACAAAATAGAAGCTATGAAATGAAAGATAAGGGTCTTAGCTGTTACCTGCAACTGACGAGACTGAAAATGGACGGTGGAAACTCCTGGTATCAGCTGTGGAAGATCTGGCTAGAAAATGCTCCAAGTGCTCTCTGCTAGAGGTAAATAGTGAAATGTTTCGATTTTTTACTATTTACTTGGCTTATATAGACATTTTTAGGTCCGACCTACTATAGTTTTGATATTACATCATGTTTTGGTTAAAATCTATTTGTCATAATCCCTTAATGTTGATTTTGAATGCATTTAACACTTGTTTATGAGTCGTCTGCAGGTTAACTTTAGTAAGAAGATTTGGAAAGTTTGTTTATGGATTTTTCGTACTTTCACAAAATGGAAAAGGTCGTTGAGGATTTATTACGACACTTTTTCATGCTCGTTAAAATCTAGTATCAAAGTTCCGAGTCTAGTTCAAATTTTTTTCCAGGCTCGTAAAATACGACATTGTGTAAAGAAGCGTCATGAAGTTCTCTTTTCACCTCCTTTTCAGGATCCTTAAAAAACGGAAAATTCGTCGAGTATGTTTCTGATTATTTCCAGGCTTGTAAAATATTACGTTGCGTAAAGGAATCTCATGGAGTTCTCTTTAAACCCTTTTCAGGCTCCCTAAATATGAAAATATTATCGAGCGATCTTGTCTTCTTCACGCTCGTTAAAGTATTTGAAGAGTTATCCATCCGATGGTAGGTTATCTCTTTCACGGTTCGGATAGGACTATTTACAAGAAAGGAACACTCCAGCCGATCATGACTGGAAGAGTTCTCTAAGGTATGATTTTACACTTTTTTAGGCCTTAGAGACTAAATCATACGAAAAAGGACCCCCATGGAGTTTTCTTCCGTATTCGTTCAGACTCTCTAAACATGAACTATACTGAGTTTTCTTTCAGTGGGCTCATTAAATTAAACATTGAGAGGCCCATTTGGGAATGAACCCCTCCTCTCTCAGGTTCATAAAACATATGAGACTGGACATGTCTTCTGACAAGCTATATCAAGTGTTTGTTACCCTCTTTGAACTCGTAAAACTGAAAAGAGGCACTCATCGATCATGATGGGGAAAATGGGAAGGGAATCATTTTGTAAATAATGGTAGTTTTTGTTGTTACCTTTGAACATGGCACTTGTCTGCAAAATCATGTTAGTCAATTGGGTATTTAGCTGATCTCCATGATGATCCACTTTCATGAGTCATGTAAATCCTTTGAGTCTTTCAAAAGAATGCATTGTCCACTGTCTCATTGTGTATCTATCCTGTCTAGTCATGCTGCAAAGTCATTTTGTCGTGCTACCCGATGTTCAAAGGGGATCTAAAGAATTTTTACCTCTGCAGTCTACACAGTCTTTGTGTCAGTGTCTTTGAGTCAGTCATATGGTTACTACATCACATCATTCCAGAACTATGTTCCGATTTTCATGTCGTCGATGTGGGACTGATCATGGCCCTCCTTCGACGAGACTATTCCCGTCAACATCAGCTCATCATCCGGGAAATAGTATTAGAAACAATATTTAGTACCTTGAGATCTATATGCCTTAATGATAGATTCTCTTGCTCTCGACATAGGTTCACATCATTGACCTTTTATCGATAGAATCGACTAGTTGTTCGACATCAGGACATCTATTCGCATTGAGTAGATTGTATGAGGGTACCTTAGGAATTATTGGCATTAATGGTGATCTCCCTCACACTTGTTAATGGTTCACATCATTGGCCGGTAATCAAGTGGTTTCTACCATGTTCGACTTCATATCATTGTAATCACATGGATAGAATCGTACTTTGTGGAAGACAAGACAAAGACCCTGGGCATTTGTTTAAAAGTTCTCATTACTTTTTCCCTAGGTTGCGATGGAGTTTTGTATATGTAGCATGGATCCACATTTGTATGGTCATGGATATGCTCAAATTTTCATCTGTATGACATAGATCTACATTGTATGTCTGGTAGCTATGTCCAAGTTTGAGTCCTCTATCACATGGATCTACACTGTATTCTAGTAGCCATGCTTGTTTATTCCACTCATGGATTTTCCTTGTATTGGTCTGTAGCTATGAGTTTGGTTACTTGTGTCTATGAGTTAACATACTGATGTACTACAGATGCCTACTTGATTGCATACTCCGATCGAGCTGACATTTTCATCTCCTGGAGTCGACTTGTTCTCAAAACTCTTGTTTATCGTGTCACTCTAAGACTCATGCTTTGGGGGGCATCCTATTATAACAAAATCCTATCACCATCATGTGATAAGAAATTTGACATACCTACTTGCCCTAAATCACAGCTTCTGAAGTGGAAACTAAATGGTTTTTCATCAATCTATCATACAAATTCCCAGCACTGTGCATGCCCCTTTATCCAGGAGCGGTACCCCTGCTCACATCGCCTTTCATCAGTTGTCCAAAAGTGGTGCCATCGCCCATTTCCCTTGGTCCATAGGAAGTTATTACCAGAACCACTATGTAATAGAAGGAGAAGCACGGTACCCTGGGTAAAAAGGGAAAAAGAGAAGTTTCTCGAGGCTTCTAGATGATAAGCCTCGTTTACTACCTTATCCCTACTATTGTGGGTTGGTTGAGCTTGAGATCCCTCATCCTAGGATCTTAGAGGCTACCTCACCCACTAATTTCTCAACCATCTCTATCCATTAAATCCCTATAAATATGATCTCATAGCCATGGTTGAGGAGAGAACATTGAAGGTATTGTTATGCTGTTGGATTGAATCTTGGCCCAAGATAATTTGGAGAGAGCATAGAGAGCTAGAGTCGGAGCTTTTGGGGATGAAGAGCTGGTTTCATCGAGATGCATTTCAACACTAAGGCTTGGTTGTAAACTTCTTCATATTTCTAATGCAAGTTGATTTCGGTCCCACATATGATGTTGCTGTTGTGATTTTGCATATGTATGTTGCTAGATTCCTTAGTCACTAGCATAGATTAGTAGATCATATTCTGGTTGCTTTGATTCATTTCGTGTTGAGTTTTTTGCAGGTACACAGGTGAAATATCAAAGCCTTGCATTCCAGATATCTATAGTGTCTAGGGAGAGTCTTCAACCTCTGTCCTCTATTTGTTCTGGATATGAACCATTCAAACCAATGGAACACCTTGCTGTCCACAGGAGGTGAAATATTCTAGCTAACACCTTTGTCTCTCAAGTGATCCAGCGAATTATTCCTCTGTAAAGATCCAATATGGTACATGGTTCATAGAAGCCGTGTGTGAAGAAAATCGAACGGCGGATACACCAAGAGGCTATGCAGATCGGAGGTGGGAAGAGCATCGTCTTCCATAACGGCGGACGGCCAACCACTAATTTATCCGTGGGGTAACCAATAATCTTTTCCCCTTCCGCAACGGCGGGGCTCGAAAGCCTTTCCTCTTCCGCAACGTTGGGGCTCCGAAGCCTTTTCTCTTCCACAATGGCGGGGCTCACAAACCTTTTTCCCTTCTGCAACGGTGGAAGCTTAATGGATGTTCGGACGGATCGGAAGTCGGAGCGATTCAGGAGCCACAACGGCGGAAGCTTGAAGGACGTTCGGACGGATCGGAGGTTAGAATGATTCGGGAGCCGCAACGGTGGATGCCCAAGACTTATGGGTTGTCGGGAGAATTTATCAACTGACAGTCCACAATGGCAGAAACCAAACTACCTAAAGCCTCCGGCTCGAAAACCAGCTGACATCCGATTGAGATCGTCGAAGCCCGTTGCTTATCCTCTTCCGCAACGGTGAAGCAAGGATGACTAAAACTTCTGAAAGTTTAGTTCACGTATGGTTCCAGAGGTCAGATCCTTGGCATGGAAGGATATTTCATGATGCTCACAGCTTATTCATAATAGTTGGCAATATTTTCTTGGCAGTTATGCCACAGCTAGAACAACAACGAAAGGCATATGAACAGCCTTGATGCCGCATTTCCTGGAATGTGAATAGTCGCATTTCTTTGAGCGTTTTGGCTCATTTGTAATGACAAAGATGAGTAATAAAAGAGAGGAATTAGTTTAGAGAGGGGGGGACGCAGTTCGTTGGGAGGACAGTGCAACATTTTCTCTGTGATGAGAAGCTTGGAGAGAGTATTATGCTGTTCCTTTTGAAGTCGACCATTCTCAGTTATACTTGGCTTCTTTTGACTATTGAAGTCCAGTTTTGTAACTTTCAGAGAGGAGGTCTTGAAGACTTTACGGTTAATATCCCGTTGCTGTCATTGTAAAGAGTCGACTGTTTTCTCTGTTTAGCTGGCTGTTCTTTGTTTTTGAAGGCCAATTTGTATTAGTCCAGAGAAGGGGTCTTGTAGACTTTTGTCCATACTACTGAAATTGATTTGCAGAGTCCAGAACCATTTGTAACATTCTTTTAAAACCATTAAATTGGATCGGTTCCCATTGGAGAGGGACCCGAAGACGTAGCCAAGTGAAGGAGGTGAACTCTGTTATCAACTTCTGTTTTTGACTCTCTGTTTCTGTGTGTTCTTCTTGGCATCTGTTTATCAGTCTTGTCTTTCATTCCTGTTCTGAACATTTAATGTCTGTTAATGTTGTTCCTTTAATTAACCTGTTGCACGCATTCTCTTACAACAAAATTTTAATGCACTAAAGTTGAGGTCCTACGGATCATATTTGGTATCGGAGCTAGTTGACTGTCGTGCAATTTTGTGAATGCTTACTAGGTCCAGGTTAAAGTGTGGCGAAGGAGAATTAGTTGAAGGAGATCCTGAGATTGGCTCCAGGAGAACATTCTCAAGAACCATGTCTTCTCCATGAGGGGAAGAAAAAGGACATATAGAACGAGAAAAACCTGTTATTTCTGAATCTGAGTTTTTGGAGGCTTTTATGAGCATGAAAGCCATGATGGAAATTCTACTCGATGAGCGAGCAGAAAGGAAGAAGAAAGAAGAAGGATCTTCATCCAAAGATGCAGAAGTGAAGCCAGAAGAAAAGGGTAAAGGAGTAGGAGGTGATGGTGATCCTCCTGACACTAAACAAACTTTTTCTTCTTCTCATACTTCTCATTCAAATAATGCAAGTCCTAATATGCCTTATTTCAAATTGGATGTAAAGTTTGAATTACCTATTTATAATGGAGATGTAGATGCTGAAAAATTAGACAATTGGATCAAGCAGCTTGAAGTATATTGCAGGGTGCAGGGCATTAATGATGACCCTTCCAGGATTCAATTGGCCACTTTGAGAATGAGTGGAATGGCTCTTACTTGGTGGGAGAGCAAGATTCGGCAAGATCTTCGAAAGAATGGTAAAAATATTTCAGTTTGGAATGAATTCATTGAAGTATTGAGGAAGCAATTTTATCCTTTAGGTCACATGCAGCAATTAACCATGAATTGGAAAATGTTTAGACAAGCTAAAGGACAAAGCATTCAAGATTATACTCATGAATTCAGAAAGAGGGCTATTGCATTGAATGTTTCATTAGATACACAGGAAACTCTTCTTAAGTACATTGGTGGCATGCATTCTTATTTGAAGCATACTTTGTTGATGTTTAATCCCAGTAATTTGGATGATGTATGTGTTCAAGCTACCCATTTAGAAGCCAGGGGTAAGCATGCTAATGATACCTTTGTGAAGAAGTCATTTAAATTTGATAGCAAATCAAAAGGTAAAGATAAGGGGAAAAAGAAGATGGCTACTGTTAAGAAAGAAGGTGAAAAGCCTACGTGTTCGCATTGTCAGAAGGGACATGATGTCTCTAAGTGTTGGAAGCTTCATCCGGAGTTAAGGCCAAAGAAGTACAGAGGAAACAAAGATAAAGGAAAAGCAAAAGCTACTGCAGTAGTTATTCAAGACTTGGGATCCGACTCGGGTGATGAAACAAAGGTTACAGCTGTCGGAATCCAAGGTAAGGATAAAATTATCTCACTTCCCATTGATGCACAATCAAGTTCTAGTGCAAGTACATGTCTGCGATCTACTTCTAAGAAAAATGATAAATATAGAAGTGCACTGTTTCATGTTCGTGTCATTGCAAATCACACAAAAATTGATACATTGTTTGATAGTGGTTCACAAGTAAATCTGATATCAGAAGAAGTGGTTAAGAAATTGCATTTAGTTACTGTGCCTCATGAAAAGCCCTATCCTATAGGTTGGGTTACTAATGATACCCGATTGCAAGTTACAAGGAAATGTGTATTAAAATTTACAATTACTGAAAAGTTTAGGGATGAGGTAGAATTAGATGGAGTACCACTTGAAATTTGTGGAATTGTACTTGGGAATCCATATTTGTATGACTGGAAAGCAGTCTTTTATAGAGAGTAGAATAAGTATCATCTTTTTAAAGAAGGTATGGAATATATTGTACGAGCACATAAAATAAAAACCAATCTAGCAATAGTCTCTGCAGGACAAATGAAGAGGTTGGTAAATGCTAGTAAGAATTTTGTGTTGATGATGGTTAAGATGAAAAATGAATAAGTCTCTAAATATTTTGAAGAATGTGACCCTAAGCATAAATTTGAACTGATTGACATCATTTCTGAGTATGATGATTTATTTCAAGATCCGAAGGGGTTACCACCGAAGAGAGAGATTCAACATCAGATAAATTTGCAGCAGGATGTGCCACTCCCGAACATAGCCATGTACCGGATGTCTGTAATGCAGAACGAGGAAATCAAGAAGCAGGTTCAGGAGCTAATTGAAAAGGGGGTCATCTGGCCCAGCACTTCTCCCTGTGGCTCTCCCATAGTCTTGGTTCCAAAGAAGGATGGGTCGTGGAGGATGTGTATCGACTACAGGGCCCTTAACAAAATCACCATTAAAAATAGGTATCCTCTTCCTTGTATTGATGATTTGCTTGATCAGTTGAAACATGCAACTTACTTTACAAAATTGGATCTGCGTAGTGGGTATCATCAAATCCGTGTTGCTGAGCATGATGCTCGGAAAACAACTTTTAAGATGAAACATGGTTTGTATGAATGGCTTGTAATGCCTTTTGGGCTTTGTAATGCATCAGCTACTTTCATGCACGTCATGAATCATGTCTTTCGTTCATTCATTGATGATTTTTTAATTGTATATCTAGATGATATCCTTGTGTTTAGCAAAACTTGGGAAGATCATGTTGTATATGTGAAGAAAATTTTAGATGTACTAAGAAAGGAAAATATTTTTGTAAAAATGTCTAAATGTGAATTTGCTAAAAATTCTTTAGTATATCTAGGCCATATTATTGGTGGAGGCCAGCTGCGAGTGGACCCAACCAAGGTTGTTGTCATTGTAAACTGGCCACGACCTAACACTGTTACTGAAATCAGAAGTTTTCTGGGTGTGGTTTAGTATTGGAGGAAATTCATTTCTGGGTTTTCTTCCATTGCTGCTCCATTACATGCGTTGACAAGCATTAAAGAGATTTTCCAGTGGGGAGGCAAGCACCAGAGAGCCTTCGACACTTTGAAGGAAAATATTAGCACAGCACCAGTTCTGACATTGCCAGATTTGCAGTAGCCATTTTAGATCGAAACCGATGCCAGCGGGTTTGCCATGGGAGCAGTTTTGATGCAAGGGAGGAAGCCAGTCTGTTACCATTCAGAAACATTCTCTACTGAGGTAAGTAACTATACGACCTATGACAAATAATTGTATGCTTTAGTATAGAGTGTGAAGAAGTGGAAACATTATATCATGGGAAAAGAGACAGTCATACATATTGATCATCAGCCACTTCAATATTTACAATCTCAAACTAAAATACAACAAAGTAGGCATTTAAGATGGATGGGGTTCTTACAACAGTTTCATCTTGTCATTAAGTACAAAAAGGAAATTCATAATAAAGTAGCAGACATGTTATCAAGGCCACCTATGAATGCTTCAATCATTCTTCAGAATAGTTCATTAACAAATGAAATTTATATTGAACAGTATGCAGAAGATAAAGATTTTAAGGACGTATATGCATCACTAATACATGGTAAATAGGAAGAGAACTATTTTTTGCATAATCAACTCTTGTATCATCTGGGTAAACTTTGTATTCTAGAGAAAGAAAGAGCACATGTGATTCGAGAAGCACAGAGTTCATTGATTGCAGGACATTTTGGTGTAAGTAAGACGTTGTCCGTATTGCAGAATTATTGTTATTGGCCTCAAATGCAAGAAACTGTAGCTAAATATATAAGGGGTTGTGTGATGTGTGCAACAAGTAAGCCTAGCAATAGGAAATTGGGTTTGTACACTCCTCTTCCAGTTTCTTCTCGTCCTTGGGAAAGTATTTCTATGGACTTTGTAGGGGGGATACCTATGTCTAGAAAAGGGCATGATTACCTATATGTTGTTGTGGATAGGTTCAACAAAATGTGTATCTTAATGCCATGTAACAAGCAGATCACTGCTGAAAAAAAAACTCTTTTATTCTTTCAAAATGTTTGGGTACATTTTGGGCTGCCCATGTCTATTATATCTGATCGAGATTCCCGGTTCTTGGGAGAATTCTGGTCAACTTTATGGGAGCTTATGGACACTAAACTGAAGAAAAGTACAGCCTTTCATCCACAGACCGATGGGAAAATAGAGGTAGTGAAAAAAACAGTGGTTCAGCTGCTCAGAGGATATTGTAGTAAACATCCTAAACTTTGGGATGAGCAGTTGCAGTATATACAACATGCTTACAATCATGCAGTTCATTCTTCCACGAAAAGATCTCCTTTTGAAACTTGTTTTGGTTATCTGCCAAAAACACCGATGGACTTCTCTTTTGGCGAAGATGCAGTGGATGCACATCATGATGCAGATAAAGATTTAAAGTTCATTCAGAGAATCCAAGCAGTGCAGCAGGAAGTTCAAGAGCAATTGGAGAGGATCCAGGAAACGTACAAGGCCAGGCATGATAAACATCGAATTGATCATCAATTTCAGGTAGGTGACAAAGTTTGGTTACGCATCACCAAAGAAAGGATGAAAGGTGAAGGTAAAAAGCTTAAACCTATCAGGTATGGTCCTTTTGAGATCTTGGAAAAGATCGGTACTAATGCTTTTCGCTTGAATTTACCTCCATACATGCAAATTTATTTAGTTATCAATGCTGAGAAGCTTAAATTGTATGAGCCTCCTATGATCATGGATGAGGAAATTAACGTACAGATTCCTTCAGTTGATGATTTGGCCCCTGAATATATGAGAGAGTTGTAGGATGATGTTATTCTTAACAGAAATGTAAGGACTTCATGAAGGGGGAATGCTGAGTACCTTCGAGTGGGGCTGAAAGGAATGCATCCTAGCAAAGCAAGATGGATGGAGATTGGTAAAGTGAGGGAACTTTACCCTCACTTACTTGCAGAATAATTCAGGCTTTTGGTGGTCCAAAATCTCTCCAATTGGGAGGATTGATCTGGCGGATTATTCCTCTGTAAAGATCCAATATGGTACATGGTTCATAGAAGCTGCATGTGAAGAAAATCAGATGGTGGATACACCAAGAGGCCACACAGATCGGAGGTGGGAAGAGAATCATCTTCCGCAACGGCGGATGGCCAACCACTAATTTATCCATGGGGTAACCGGGAAGCTTTTCCCCTTCCGCAACGGTGGGGCTCGGAAGCCTTTCCTCTTCCGCAACGTCAGGGCTCCGAAGCCTTTTCTCTTCCGCAATGGTGGGGCTCACAAGCCTTTTTCCCTTCCGCAACGGTAGAATCTTAATGGACGTTTGGACGGATCGAAAGTCGGAGCGATTCGAGAGCCACAACGGCGGAAGCTTGACGGACGTTCGGACGGATTAGAGGTCGGAACAATTCGGGAGCCACAACAGTGGATGCCCAAGACTTACAGGTTGTTGGGAGACTTTATCAACTGATAGTCTGCAATGGTGGAAACCAAATAACCTAAAGCCTCCAACTCGAAAACCAGCTGATTGAGATCGTCGAAGCCCGTTGCTTATTCTCTTCCGCAACGGCGAAGCACAGATGACTAAAACTTTCGAAAGTTTAGTTCACGTATGGTTTCGGAGGTCAGATCCTTGGCATGGCAGGATATTTCATGATGCTCACAACTTATTCGTAACATTTGGCAAGCTTTTCTTGGCAGTTATGCCACAGCTGGAACAACGATGAAAGGCATATGAACAGCCTTGATGCCGCATTTCCTGGAATGTGAACAGTCGCATTTCTTTGAGCGTTTTGGCTCATTTGTAACAGCAAAGATGAGTAATAAAAGAGAGGAGTTAGTTCAAAGAGGGGGGGGACGCAGTTTGTTGGGAGTACAGCGCAATGTTTTCTCTGTGATGAGAAGCTTGGAGAAAGTATTATGCTTTTCCTTTTGAAGTCGACCATTCTTAGTTATACTTGGCTTCTTTTAACTATTGAAGTCCATTTTTGTAACTTTCAGAGAGGAGGTCTTGAATACTTTACAGTTAATATCCCATTGTTGTGATTGTAAAGAGTCAACTGTTTTCTCTGTTTAGCTGGTTGTTCTTTGTTTTTGAAGGCCAATTTGTATTAGTCTAGAGAAGGGGTCTTGCAGACTTTTGTCCATACTACTGAAATTGATTTGCAGAGTCCAGAACCATTTGTACCATTCTTTTAAAGCCATTAAATTGGATTGGTTCCCATTGGAGAGGGACCCGGAGACGTAGCCTAGTGAGGGGGTGAACTCCATTATCAACTTCTGTTTTTGACTCTTTGTTTCTGTGTGTTCTTCTTGGCATCTGTTTATCAGTATTGTCTTTCATTCCTGTTCTGAGCATTTAATGTCTATTAATGCTGTTCCTTTAAGTAACCTATTGCACGCATTATTTTACAACAAACTTTTAATGCACTAAAGTTGAGTTCCTACGGATCATCAAGCCACCCACACTCCCTCTCCTCCATCTCCATTGAGCAATAGCTCCCCCATCCAAGAGACAGGTGCTTCTTCAAGCTAGGGCACGGTGGCCCATTCCACCCAAAGAGAAGGTATCGCTTGTTATTTTCTGTTTTTTCTTAGTGATTTATTTACTTTCTAATCCATGGTTTATTTGCAGGTTTATTGCCTAACTTGTTTTGCAGGTTTCTATTTTCTAACAGTTGTTTGTGGGTTATTGGAAGCTGAACCCTAAACCATTTTTTGTAGAGGGGTTCTCCATCATTTCTCTTCTTTCTGTTCTTTATTTTATTTCTGTCTAGTTTTATTTCCACTTTATTTTCAGCATTTTTACAAGCAGGAACCTACCCTTCTATCCTATAGATAGAAGGGAGCCATTCCTACCCCTATAGCAAGGAGAAATCCCTGCTACAGGGAGTCTAGCTAGTTGGTTCACCTCCTTGGAATTTTGTCTTCTGATATGTCAATCGTTCTAATGAATCATACAAGATGATCAAAAATTTACCAAAGAAGCACTCATGCAGGTCAGAATACAAGTGCCTCTCCAGCAACTTTTGTGTTGTTACTCCAGGGTTCTGTTTCTCTTTCTCAGCAAATTCCTATGCCTTCCGGTCAAACCAATATTGGATTTTTGGTCTTGTAAAATTCTAGAACATGTCCTCCTCCCCCTTCACACTAAGGTTCCAACAACGGAATCATTTGTTGACACAAACTCAGTCGACAGGGGTTCACTCTCTGTCAAATCCCAAAACACAACGATACTCTTGAGCACCAACCCAGATAGGTTTTACCCTGTCCAACAACACCTACATAGCAGATGAAGTATCACCCAAGGCATTCGAGAGAGGATTGTTGGAACCAATTTTTCATAGTTTGAAGGAGGACTCAACACATCCACTATTAACTCAGTGCAACATTACTTAACAATTTCATATTATATGTTAATTAATTCCTATAATCATTAAATGGATCAGATCAACATACTTAGATCACACGAGATGCATTGAAGCATAAACATATCTACTAAGACAACATCATTCACAATAGAGAATCATTGCATCATTCAGATATACACATTGCATTTGCATTCACATCACAAAAAACATGAAAATGGAAAGATAGAAAAAGACATAGTGTTTATGTCCAATCTTCGTCATGTCATATTAACCTTCACAACAAAACACATATTTTCCAAAACAGTTCTTTAGTACAAACATCAAAGGATCTCAGTTCATACCAGGTTTATATATGCTCCCAAGATATATCAACATTCACAATCCTAGATCTACTTATAGGCTTGTGCCTTTACATTGGTGGTCCACTTAAGTCAACTTCCTAACTACTTGGACCAAAATCTACAAAATAATGACCACAATCCACATAATGCAGTCCAAATATATCAAATATGAACAAAATACATAAAATATAGTTAATCCTCCTTATGCGTCAACTTTCACCTTTCACGACATCTTTGACTTTGCGCAATATTCTGCGATGCTACGCAGCTAACTATCCTAAAAAATGGTTGCCAACACTATGTGCCCTTCATTTTTTTTTAGAGATAGTTATTCATTTTATAGAAACCAAATGTACATTCATAATATACATATATTGTACTTTGCAATGGAATATATGTTGAGTACCTTTAGACCTAAACACTATTTTTTATATTTTTTTGAAATTTAACATATGTTTAAAAAATGGTGCATTATTGACAAATGTTTGTGTCCTTACATTTTCTTTCAAACATGACTCTTATCATACAAAATAAAACTACCATTTTGAAGAGGAAAGTGCAAGGAACATCCTTGTGAGCTTTTACATTTTTTTTGGTTTCATTATGATGATATTGAATTTTCAGTGCGACTGATTTCAAAACATTTTATAGAAACTTCATGTTTTCACCTTGTGTAATAGAGTCGATGACTCCGTCAGCAGCATGGGATGCCCCTGGCATATCTCGACGTGAGGATCCTGCACGGGGAGCATCGGGTATCATGGTATACATGTAATTCAATTAGGCGTATATAATATCTAATTGTTGAGCCTTTAGGATGGATTCCTCCTCGGTTTGTGAGTGCTCAGATGCAACATCCTTGGCTATGGGTGGGAGTAATGTTTTGAAGAACCTGTATAGAAAAATCCTATCATCTAAATGTATCTTACATAGGCTATGGTTACGGTTCCATTAATGGATTTGATTTGTGATATGGGTAGCTATGTTTTGTGTAAAGGATAATGAGATTTCCACCCCCTCATCATAACGTACAGTTAACTAAAAGTATTGAAGGAACATTGAGGATAACTAGGAAAATTCTGGATAGGTGGCATGAGGCAGCTCGATATACCACTTAGCCACAACACTAATGAGTATGCACTGGAATAACCACAACTAAACCAAATCATCCACTATGTTGTTAGATGAACACCACAAGTGGAATGACATAACGTGGTTTTGGGGTTTTTCTTTGCCTTACCCTCAAACTTAGGGATGTCTGAGGGAAGTTTGGTAGGCATAGGAGGCCATAGTGGGTTATGAAAAATGGGGTCATTGGTCAATCATGCCAATTTAGGAAGGTTTATACTAGCCATAAAAGGTATACTAGAACTAAGAGTAGATCAGGAAGGGCCAACAATGGTGCTAGTGGCAACAGGAATGAAGTTCCCATGTGCAATTGGGGGTGGGTAAGGTTGACTTCCGAAAGTAGGAATAGTCTCTAGTATGGTAGGAATAGTCAGAACATATGTAGAAGGGCCACTTCCCCCAGGAATAAATGGTGGAATGGTAGGAACCACGGTGGTTGGAGTGGGGCCACCACTAGTGGGAAGCAGACTAGCAACAATGTTTGCAGTGGAAAAGGGCCCACTAGGACTAGGACCTATAATTCCAGTAGAAAAGATACCCATAATTTTGGATGGAATGGACACAAGCCCACTACCAAACGTCCCCCCTTGGAAGGGATTAGGATGTGCACCATCCATGGGGCTATATGGGGCAGTGAATAAGGTAGGTTCAAATTGATATGAATCTGAATCAGACTCAGATGTCATATATGGCTCCAAAGGTGGTGAACGATGTTGAATATGGATTCGACAGTGACAGTTCAAGGAACCAAATTGGGGTGTATGCTCTCTAAGCCTATGTGAGTATCGTGGTGGAGCTATGATGATGTGATGGAGTGCTATGTAATGAATGAAAAATCAAGAGTATCAATCACAGGCTCAAAAAACAAACTACAATTGAGTGTGTAGAAGGAGAACGTATAAATGGAGGCTCACATGCCAACAACAATCTCTAAAACTGAACTACAATAGTTGGTTACAGTAATTCAAGTCTACAATAAAGTGGCCAGAAATCCCATGAGAAACACTACCTATAAGTAAAATGACACACTAATCTATGGGATAAAAGTGCAAGAAAACTCCTAAATACCAGCTGGAAGCCCCTCAAAAATCATATCCTCAGTAGGGTGATGAAATTCCAGCCAGACAATATGAAATGGAAGAACACTAGGCTAAGAGAATCCCACTACTAAGAAGGACATTTGGGTAAAATAGCCCTAGAAATAATGGCAACTAGGCTACCTTCTTCATGACACATTTGGGATGCTTTCTTGGCACTTCATCCCTTTAGCCCTTGACACCCAGTATACTATAGCATGCACAAAGAGGACTGTGAAGGGATAGCCTTTGGTACAAGATGGAGTGTGGTATTCCACTCTGACTTCTGGAACCCCTTTGTTGCAGCTTACTCCTACAGAGAATCCCAGCCCCAATAGACTAGTCGTGACCATGTAAACAATTACAAGATGTTTTTGGTCCCCTAATGGACAACAACTATGTCTCAATATGTAAGTGCCAAAGGGTTGTTGTTTGGATGCCTATATCCAAAGTTCTAACTTAGCTACAAGATGTTTTTGGCCCTCAAATGAGGTTTCAATGTTGGTTGTATTAATTTATTTTTTAGGCTAGCTTGGGGTCATGAACCAATATTTTTTATCTTTAGGGTGTGCGATGTGTGCAAATGAAATATCCCAAATACTGATATTTTCTATTTCTGAACAATTATGCGGATATAACTGGGCTTACAGACTGCCAGCCAAAAATCCATATTTTATAGGAAAAATTAGGGTTAGGGTTTGTGAGACAGAATACACACTTACCACTAATAACCGGCTGAACTGCTACAGATGAAGTCTGCAAGTACTGAGAACTGGATCCGAGAAGAACTGATCTCTCCTGTCTCCTGTGAATGCTCCAGCAGCAAGACGCCCCCAAACAGAGAAAAGGGTGACGCCCTCAAGGAAGGAGGTGCCCGATGAACCCGCCGATTTGCGGGGCTGATAGCCTCGCCGTGCCGGAGATATTGCCTGGATTATACTGCAATTCTGATCCCTCTAAGTATGAAAACGTTTTGGTTCTCTGAGGCAGCTTCTCACGCCTCTGATGGTCTGGAAAGGCTGATAACTCCTTCGGATGAGCTCGGATGAAGCTGATAGTCACTGGGTACCGGAGTATGAAGCTGCTGGTGAGAATGATGCCTGAGTTTCGGAAGGAAACTGAGATCTGAAGGCCCAATAGCTGATTAGGGCTTTCTGGTGGAAAACCCCCCTCTTACGGCTGCACCGTGCCTCTGCAAATATCTATTCCCTGTACTATATAACTGATGAGTGAAATGAAGGACAAGTGGCGAACCAGTATGGCTTACCCGGATAAGACTAGGACAGATGTTTCACTACCGAAATCCTGTTAGCTGAAGACTCCGTCTCCAACCCCAACTGTTGTGCTGCACGCTGTGCTGCTATCAAGTGCTCCCAAAATAATCAATAATCATAAGTGTCCTCTCCTCTTGCTTTTCCCTCTATTTATAAATTTCAACTGCGCAAAACCCTATCTTTGACCTAATTATGTCACTTTATCTTCTAATTTGCCGTTGACTTGCATGCAAAGAGCATGGTCATGCATGGAGCATGGAAAAGAGCATGGTCATGCATGAAAGTGGCCTTTGGCCCAAGTGGTCCTTCTTGACCCAATGATGATGCCCTAGATCTTCTATGTATGGCATCAGTCCTGATCTGATTCCCTAGCTCTCAGTAACTGCTCGAACCCACAAGAATCACATGGGTTAGCGGTATGGGCCTCAAGGCCTAAAAGGAAGGGGACATTACAGTCCTCCCTGCTCGAGATTGCTTGTCCTCAAGCAACTTCAAACTGGGATGCTGCAATACCTGTTCACCCTCCCAAGTGGCATCCTCTGGCGGTAGTTCTTTCCATTGAACCAAACACTCTTTGATCACCCTGTTCCTGAGCTTCCTCTCTCTGGTCTGTATGATCCGTTCAGGAATCAATATCAGCAGTCCTTCATCATCTAAAGGGGGCAATTCGGTAGATGGAGCAATGTGTTGCCCAAGGGTCTTTTTCAGGCTGGATACATGGAACACATTGTGGATTTTGCTTTCTCTGGGCAGCTCTAGCTCATATGCCACCTCCCCCACCTTCCGAACTATTTTGTATGTTCCATAGAAGCAGGGTTTCAATTTCTCTGCTCCTTTATTTTTTAGCAACGACTGTCTGTAAGGCTGGAGCCTTAAGTAGACTAAATCCCCTACCTCAAAGCTCCGCTCAATCCTGTGTTTGTCGGCATATATCTTCTGTTGATTCCGGGCTGTCCGTAGGTTTTCTTTCAATACTTTCAGGATGTCCTGACTGTCTTGTATCCAATCCTTAGCCTTAGGATCCCTGCTGTCTCCAAATGCAAAATCTGCATAATCCAAGGCCTCATAACCATATAATTCGTTAAAAGGAGTCATCCTAATAGACATGTGATAAGTAGTGTTGTAGCAGTACTCTCCCAAGTGTAGCCATTTGATCCATGTTCGTTGTTGCCCTGCTACATAGTTCCTGAGATAACCTTCGATCCACTTGTTGACGATTTCTGTTTGCCCGTCACTCTGGGGGTGATAGCTCGTACTAGTAGCCAGTTCGGTCCCCACCAATCTAAACAGTTCCTGCCAAAAGGCACCTGTGAACCTGCTATCTCGGTCACTGACAATGGTCTTAGGCAACCCATGTAACCTGAAAACTTCCCTGAAAAATAACTCTGCCACCTGAGCTGTTGAGTAGTCTGATGGTATTGAGAAGAAGTGTGCAAACTTGGTCAGTCTGTCAACTACCACATATAAACAATCTCGCCCTTGGACCTTGGGCAAGCTTGTAATGAAGTCCATGGAGATGCTCTCCCACTTCTGTTCTGGAATCGGTAGTGGCTGGAGTAGCCCTGCTGGATGTGTGTTCTCAACCTTGTTCTGCTGATAGATGCTGCATTCCCGGACATGCTGCATAATCTCCCTCTTGAGGCCCTTCCATGAGAGCCTCTCTCTGATCTGCCTGTATGTTTTTAAGAACCCTTGATGCCCTGATAGAGGAGAATCGTGGGCTGCTTGGATGATATTCTTCCTCAATGTGGATTCTGGAACGAGGTATATTCTGTCCTTGTAGTAGATGATGTCATCCACAATCCTGTACCTGTCATCCTGAATTTGCCCATCCAATAATTCGCAGGCGAATTTATTTTTGGAGTACTCCACTAAGAGAAGGGCTCTCCAATCCGTGGATATACTACTAAGAGATAATGGTGATGGTCGCCTGGATAATGCATCAGCTACTACGTTACTCTTACCTTTCACATACGCGATCTCAAAATCATAGGCTTGTACCTTGCTGACCCATTTTTGCTGCCGCTCATTCAGTTCCTTCTGTTCCAAGAAGTACTTGAGGCTGTTGTGATCTGTTTTGATTTTGAACTTACTGCCCACCAGGTACTGTCTGAATTTTGTGGGAGCATGCAAGATAGCTAGCATCTCCTTGTCATATATGGAGTAATGGCGCTCGTAGTTCTTCAGTTTGCGGCTCTCAAATGCAATAGGGTGGTGATTCTGCATCAATACTGCTCCTAACCCTTCTCCTGAGGCATCACATTCTACTGTAAAGGGTTGTGAGAAGTCTGGCAATGCTAAAACTGGGCAAGAGCTCATAATAACCTTCATCTCCTTGAAAGTTTTCTGCGCTGAGTCTTACCAAGTGAATGCCCCCTTCTTGGTGAGATCTGTGAGGGGTGCTACAAACTGGGAGAATCCCTTAACGTACCGCCGGTAATAAGTGCATAGGCCTAGGAACCCTCTCAATTCTGTCACTGTTTTTGGCGCAGGCCAATCTCTGATAGCTCGCATTTTCTCCATGTCCACCTGTACCCCTTCTGCATTGATCACATGTCCTAGGTACAACATTTCCTTCATGCCAAACTCACATTTGGACATTTTTGTG
>LPNX010962909.1:124980-156382 GCA_001517045.1 Pseudotsuga menziesii | reverse complement strand
TTTATGATGAATATTTTTTTTTCAATTCCCGCTAGATCATGTGGTTAAGGTTTGGGAGGAGACACAAAAAATATCAAAGCATGTTAAGGTTGGTGTGGCCTAGGCTGGGTGTGATCCCAGGGTGATTTTGACAGCTTAGATGCCCCTGGGTTGTGGTTTCTTAGCCAATGGTTGAACTCCACTGGAACTGGGTGACGGAAGTTTCTATGAAACAAACAAAATGATGAATCTTTTTTATATGTTATTTATCACAATATATGGTTTGCGTTGAGTGTTTCATTTATGCAAATCACTACTTTATGGAAAATAATATTAGATATTACCATTCGTATACATGAAATTTTTAAAAATATGTTAACAACGGTTTAAATTTGTTTCCTTCTAAATCTTTTCAATTTTGTCCATAAATGTTTTTTATTTGACATGGAAATTTAAAGAAAAAAATTCCAAAATGTATACATTTTTCATTATAACTAGCTTTTAAATGCAAATTTGTTCTATAAATGTCCAAAATAGTATTATTGAGGTAACTATCAAACCATGTATTGAAGTAAAGTTAAAAGGTGTTAAAAACACTCTTTTTACGTTTTATTTAAAATGTATAGTATCTGTTGATCCTTGATTTGTTATCATTTTTGGCAGATAAATTATTCATTTAAATACATATTTCATCATCTTTTGTATGTTTTATGTCACGCAGATTATTATTCAACTTCAAGTATGAGTGCTTTTAAGGATTTTATAAAATTATTTTATTATTATCATTTTTATGGTTTAATCAATTAAAAATAACCTTATTAAAGCATATTTGATGTATTAATTAGTTTGTATAATTGTTTGCATTTTTTATAATCTTTTTAGGCCAAGTTATTATGCAAAATGCATTCAGCCTGCTTTTCGCACAGCATGACTAGCTTGTCATTTAGCCCGTTCCATGAAAATCGTTGGTGATTTGCCAGATGTCAAAATTTGTTGCTGTACACTCCAGTCCTGAAGCACACTATCATATAGACACCCATTCACCCTAGATCGACACCTAGCGTATCCATCTCACGTCCCAGCCTTCCGTTCAAAACTCTGTCCAGATCACCCATTAGATTGCGCGCTACTGAGAATTAATTCCGGCCATTTAAAACGTGAACCAGCTACCAATGATCTGGTTACCCACATGTCTGGTAATGGAGTTGTGTTCTAAACTGTTTGCCAGCCTGTGCTCTCCTTCACTTTCCACCACGACAATCATCCATGTGCTGGACTATCACATTCAACTCATGCCCTAGAAGGATCACTCATGGCCTCCTCTGCTTGATTCCAAACTACCACCAGTTTACTCGTTTAAAGAATAGAACGAACTACGTTCTAGAAAACCTAGCATGTACACTACCTTGGATCACCACCATTCCATGTTCACGCTGAATAAGGAGTCATGTGCCACCTCTACAAATCGTTTGCGCTAGAGAAGAAACCTGTGCATATGTTGTCCAATGAAAATATCCAGATTTGCATTGAAGAAGGAAATGTTTATGCATTGGCCTGTGATTAGTTAAAATCCATTATAGTTGAATAAATTTAGAGAGCAGTCGACCACTAAAGGGTCGACTTGCTCATCCCTGTAAATAATTATATAAAGAAGCCTTTGTGAGAGAGCTCAGTCAGATACAAAACTAGTTAATTAGTAGAGTTAAGAGAAGATTTCTTGCTATGATTTACTCTTGAACTTTGTATTTAAGTTTCACCATCTGAATAAAGAGATGTATGCATTGTTGTTTAATATTTTTTTAAGTAGAAGTTAGCCAGGCATCACCCCTGATTGCTGAGAGGGCCCCTCATCAACCAGAGGTTCATTTTCTTTGTTTAGCTTAGTTTCTTCTCTATTTTAGCTAGTCTAGTTGCACTGAGAGGCGCTTTCTACAAATCAAATGAGTAGGTTAGATGTGTCACGTCTGTAATGCTCACGTGGCACATGTCAGCTCAATAATAATAATAATAATAATAAGTAAAAAAAAAACTTATCACATGTTGTCTTATAATTAAAAAAATAAAAAGTAAAAAATATTATACTCATAAATATACAACCATATTAGGGCAATGCTCACAATTTTACAAGCCTAGTAGTAAAATTCAATTGACTTTAGTAAAAGGAAATTATAAAACCAAGAACATATAAAATTTAATAAAACTTAGTATGGAAGAAACAAACTTCAATAATAGATTTATTATTGGTTTGCCAAGGCTAAGATCATCTCTCGTGCTCACTTCAACAAAATACAACTAGCAAGAAACCATGGGCCACTTAAACCATGTGCTTTAAACCACTTACATCCTTGCTCGGTCCCAAGTCAAGGTTAACCCTAACATGTAAATGTTCATTTTTAGTTATAAAGAAAAACAAGTCATTTCTCAAATACATTTGGAAAAATGTTTAAAATATTCATGTGATGGTAAAATTATTTTCAAATTCCAATTTATTCTCGAAATATAAGTTTTAAAATGTTATATGGATTAGTTTACTCATTAACTACTCTTGACATTCATTATTAGTTTTAAAGAGAGACAAGTAAAAGCAATTTTTGGAAAACTATTTGATTAAATAATTATTAATGTTACTCGCCTCATTCTTCTACTCATATTTACCCTATTTTGAAATTACTTAAGCAAGTTGACTATTTCCCTCCCAAGTAGGAATACTTATTAGACGTTTTTGTAAATTAAAAAGAGTTGGAATCTCAAGAGAACTTGATCCCTCTCAGATCTTGGTAGAGCCATAGTTAAAATGGATCTATACTGGTTTAATTTCGGATTTGTTTCCATTAGATTATAGTAAATGTTATCTTGTTTGTTTTCTGCAATACATTAACTTAGTTTTATTTCGAAAATTAATTAGTTAGATGCGCGAATAGATTTTTTTCAGTTGTTTTCTTATAGTCATTGTGTTTCCATTTATTTTCATTTCCATCATTACTTCAGTCTTTGTTTTCATGAATTTAGAATATATTCAATTCTGTTATTTCCTTTCCTATTTTGAATTTATGCAAGTTAATTTCCATTTCATTTATTAGTTTAATATGCAAATGATTCCTTTTGTTCAGGAATTAGTTTAGGGTTGATTTATTGTTACATAGGTTTATTTACCATTCTAATGTATTACAATTACATCTGCATGGCTTCAGCTGAAGATTAGTTTGTTTAGGTTAGTTTTTACCCTTTTTACTGTGCAGCCTATCATTTGGACAACCTATTCAGTCTGTTATTCAGCCACCCCTTTCAGACCCACAGTTCAGTCTGTCATTCAGTGTTTAGTTCTTTTTTTAGTGTTTTTATGTGTNTTATATGGTTTTGTGTCTATTCCTTTTGAATTGATTTATTTGTTTGCATGCAAGATTTAGTGTTTTCCTTAGTATGTTTTTAGGTTGTCTTAATAAAGATATTTTTTATTAAGTTTTCTAGTTGCTTCTTTTATCTAAGTTTTTTTTATTAAGTTTTCTGCTTCTTTTATTTAAGTTTTCTTTATTAAGTTTCTAGTTGCTTATAAGTTAAGTCTTCCTTGCACTTTAGTTTTTTTTTGAATAAGTAAGTTGCTGATTATATTTTTTCAGTCCAAAGTTATAAAATAGACTATTTGTTTAGTTAATATTTTATCTCAGTTTAGTTACCTTAATTACATTTTTAGGAAGTTTGACTCAGTCTTTCATTTTGAAAGATCTTTCGATCTTTTGTTTGTTAAAATATTTACATGACATTCTCTACCTTTGCATATATTTTGTGTCAACTCTAAGCTTACCAACCCTAGTTGATAATTAAAGAATAGGTGAATTAATTTAGACATTATAACACCCAACACTTTTGGTGCCATTGTCAGGGAGTTGTTCTGTAAGGTAGAGTAGAATTATTTATGAAGTTTAGTAATAGGTTGGTAGCGGGGGAGCGATAAAATGAGAGGTAAGAACCTGTGCATCTGTTATAACAGGCGCCCCCAAATCTAGCAACAATAGTATTATAGGTTTTCTTTAGTTTAAAAGTCTCTCATGAATAGAATTAGAGATCCTCAGGGTAGATTTATCAAGACCAGAAAATTTATTGATGTCTCTACTACGTACCATAGGGGACGTAATTCCCCAACTACTAACTCACCAAAAACATATCGAAAGATGCCTATAGGAAGTAGTTCTACCCTAAAACCTCAAAAAACTCCTTTAGAAGATCTTACTGGAGAAGTCATAGAAGGAGAAGGAACCTTGGCAGAGGGTCCAAAGGACCCTGTTCCCGAGGAAGTTCAAGAAGATCAGCCATTAGAAACCCTTGTCCCTCCACTTGTTTCAAAAACAATTAACACAACTTTTTCACTAGTAGGAGATCCAAATTTCGTTGACTTTTTTGATCCTACTCAAGTAAAATCCCTCTTCGAAACCTCAGTAGATCCAGTTATTTCACAAATTGAAACTTCTACAGTAGAACCTACTATCCCTCTAGGATTCAATAAATACACGGTTGATCAGAGGAATATCTCTCCCAAAAAAGAACGTTGGGATTCCTCCTTATCACCTTGAAAGGAGCCTCCTAGTTATATTTATGTTGAGAATCCAGCTTATATGGAGAGATAGGGAGAAAACAAAGACCATGATGAAGTTAGAAATGAAGAAGGAGAAGGGGAAAATAAAAATAAGGCTACCTTCATGTTCCCTATCTTAGATACAATGCAAGATGTAACTATGAAAAACATCCCTCCTTCCTCCTTGCCTCCTTTCTATGGAAAAAGTAATGAGGATCCGGACACATTCCTGTTTGAGTTCAATATCCTTTGTACGATTTACAATTATCTACAATACGCTCACAAACTAAAGCTCTTTCCCGCCACCCTCAAGGATTTCTCCTTGAGATGGTTCATGGGATTAGGGGAATCCACTATCAGAACTTGGGATGATATGCAAATCTCATTCTTATGAAAATATCAAGAATACTGTAAACCTAAGGATTCTCATCATAACATATTTAAGATACAACAACTCGAAGACGAGAGCCTAGAATATTATCTCGAGAGGTTCATTTATACATTACATAAGTCTAAATACAATGAACTCCAAGAACATGTAGTACGTACAATTTTCCTTAAGGGAATCTCTGAGGACTTGTTAGAGAGTCTTAATCTCATGGCAGCTGGTGATATTTCTCATAAAACTTTTTCACAGATCGATGAGATGTGTAAAAATTATTCTAGAAGTAGGGGGAAAGTTGTGAAATTTTTTTGAGATCCTTTTAGTAAGAATATAAGAGGAAATGTTCATATTTCAAGTGGAGTTACAAGAGTAGAGTTAGGAAACCTATTAGAGAATTTTAAGACTGATATATTAGGATCAATGGGTTCCCAACTAGATTATTTACAAGCCCAGAAAAGGCAAGATGAAGAACGAGCAGCAATGAGTATCTTTTGTCCAAGATGTAGAACTAAACATCCCCAAAGGGAATGTCCATTAATCAATATCTCCGTATGTCGCATCTGTACAGAAGAGCACCCAACAGATAACTGCCTATCCTTGCATGGATTGCAAGCCATCTATAAGAGTGGGGATGTACCTGAAACATCTATGAGACCTCCTTAGCAACCTAGAGACCAACTAGAATATCAAAAATTTCCACCACAACCTAGAACCTATTATCCTCTGTATCAACCACCTCAACCATGGAACAATTCAAGCTGGAATAATTGGCCATTTCAGTATCCTCCTCCTCAATTTCCACAAAATCAATATTTGTCACAAGGATGGAGAGGGAAACCATATCCTTAGTCACAACCTGTTCCTACACCTAATTATCCTGTTGAGGTCTGGAAATTCATAGGTAACAACAGCAAGGGATTCTCCCTAGTCAACGTTCCCAACTAGCCCGTGATTGTTTGGTGTAGGGAATCCGTCCGGTTTGCGGTCTGGCTACCGTAGGTCAAGTAACAAAAATAAAAGGTTTTACCGATTGCGGCTCAGTCCATCATGTATATTTTTGTGTTTTTTAGTTTTAAGTATGATATGAAAGTGCCTATCTAAATGCAGATTGATTAAGAAAGCAAGGAGTGGTCACAATGCGATGCGCAGGTTCTTACCTCTCGTCTTAGACTCTCTCACATCTAAATCACACACAACTAGAAAAACAACACTAACTAAGATGTCCATAGGGAGAAAGATATTAATTCATGAGTAATGTAATATTATTCACATGTTAAGATAAATCACAGATAGTTGTTCTTAGAATAAAAAAAATAAACATGAATAAAGATATACACAACAAGATAGCTCATCAACCGTTAAAACCTCCATTACTGATAGTGGAAATTATCATAGAATAAACTAGAGAACATTCAAATAAGAACATAGGTTCAAAAATTTAGAACGATCTCACACTTAATGAAACACGGCTGAAAATGAAATAGTTCCCTTCAACATTGTTCATTTTATCACATTTGAACAATCCACACAGCACCTTCTCCAACAGGCAGAATTTGTAATTTATTATTGTAAAATGAAGTATTTCCTCTTACAACAAATGGTTCACAAGTTTCTCCAGGGGAAAAGCCCCTATTCCCTCTAACTTTCCTATCTTTATACAAAAACACCAAAAACCTTGGGCTACCTCTCCCCCCCGGATGACCTTTAGGCTCCCTAAACCATTTTAATCTCACAGTTTTGTCAGTTTCTGAGTGTTCATGATTCATACAGACGTTACATCTCAAATTTATGGCTTATGAGTACTTCATAAAATGGGACCAGCTCGACAATTGATGAACCTTTCCAAGCCTGGGCCTCTATTGCTATTGATTCTGCTTTGTCTTTTAGCTACGTCGTCTTTGCAGCAGTACTGTCAAGAATCTTCTAAGTCCGTCTGTAGTTAAAACAAAATTCATCATTAATTCGGGCCACATCTTTTCAACAAACATAAAGCATATTAACAATAAAACTGATCATCAAAATGAGGCCCTATACTGTGTTCTCGTCGTGAAAACCTTAAAATTATAGGAAATGAAAACTCTGCCACCCATCATATAGGGTAAAAACAAACAGAGAATAGGCAAAAAACCAGTGGGAAAATCACTAAAGCATTGGCAGGATAGTTTAATTAACAGCCACAATGGATGGATTCAGATGGACAATGAGTTCTACGAGACCCTTAATTCTATCGGCGTCGGAAAGACTAAACACTAAAGCATTGGGCAGAAAAAGCTCCTTGTCGGTGAACGGAACGACATAAAAATTGGGCGGTTAGTGCAATACGCAGCCGTAATGGCAGAAGACGGAAAGACTACAGGCTCCGTGGAAAATAAAACATATCAGCGAAAACCATAACAAAACATCGGTGGGTGGAGCAGTTATATGGCGGACATTTAGTTCGCTCGAGAGCGGCAATGATGGAAAGAAATCAGACTATGGCTTCCGAATTACAGTCATAAAACTTTCCGATATGGTGCAGAAACATCATGAAAACGTTAAGTGTTCAGAAAATCTTAAGGTTGTGCAGCGGTCTAAAAATTTGGCCTCATCTCCAAAATAGCGGCATCATAGAGAGCAAAACACCGACCCAAACTTCAATCAACCTCCGACAGTGCACAGCAAGTCAAAATAATAATATCACGGCATCAGAAAAGTCAAAGCTATCCGTTAGAACATTCATCGTTCAGATTCCGCAACGGAGGCTCCGTAGGGAAATATGGCTCTGATGCGTTGTTTAAAAGACCTCCGAACAACCAAACTAAAAATTTTAAGTTCCAACAGACTTTCGGCCGGGAAGCGACAAAGAAGTTTGTTTCACCTCCGAAAATAGTGGTGAAAACGAGAAACAAACTTCTGATATCAAAGGATGAAATCACAGATCAAAGGACAACAATTTCAAATCAAACTTCAAATTCCACAACCCAAAGCAATTTCAGACATAAGCAATTTTCTGAAAAGCATGAAAACAGTTGACCTCAAAACAATCCAAACTTGTAACCGAGGGAAAACAAAAACAAATTTCATGGAGCCAAATGATTTTAGGCAAGATAAAAATTAAAAGGAGGGTCCAAAATTTCAAAAATTTGGGAAAACAATTGCAGCTGCAACAATTGGCGACTACCTGGTGAACCTAGATCTCTGGACAATTTGTTCCTTCAGTAACAGACTGTTTAACGATAAAATGAACATATTGAATTCTTCTAGATGTTTGGATTTCCCAAATGGCGAATACATGTACTTTTAATCATTGATGATAGTCCAATTTAGGGAAATGGGAACCAAGATTCCAAAGTCAAGACAACTCTTTTGAGGCCGGGAAGATGAGTTTCATTTTTTAACTTTGTCTTCGGGTAGCTTCCAGCTTGGACACCACATGATTGTAACATATGATAAACATAAATATTCATTTGTTCCTCATTCCCATACCATTTTGCACTTTTTGTGCTTTTGGACCTTTTTATCCTTTTTTATGAGTCCTCCTACATGCCTTTCTTTCTCAATTTTTTTTATTCAGGCTCGTCTATCCATAGTGTCCTTTTGTGTGAGAAATGCATTTGACTTTCAGCTCACGGATGGAGAAGAACTTTGGCAATTTTGTACTTAAATGATTCAGTACTTTGTTTTGGTACCTATTTCTTTCATAGGAGTTTTTGACTCTTGTCTGCCTTTAGGCTTTAAATTCCTGGCATGGGATCATTTATATATAATATACTGTTTAACCTACTTCCTTTCTGTGGGTATTTTGATGTCACCCCCTAGGACATTTTACATGTGAGATGGATGGAGCCTCGAAAGAGTATTCTAGAATTTTGATCATGAGTTATTACAAGGATTAAGTAGGACTTCAATGTGTTCATAGCCATTTAGGAAAACTGTTGAACTAGGAGAAATTCTTTCATATAAAACAATAGTACACAGTCTTATAATCAAGTATTTTAGTTAATCCAGAATTCTGATGCTCTCCATGCAACCAAAAGTTTGCCTCTTTTTATTGAAATCAACCAAAATCTAACTAAACCCAACAGACATAAAATAAATAAAAAATAAAGAAACAAACAAAGAAACTTATTTATGTACAAAACAAAGAACAAAAACAAAAACTCAGGAAAAATAAGGTTTGAGAACTAAACCATTTACTGGTAAGTTATCTTCCCACCCCTATAAATATTGCAATTTATAGGTTGAGGGGCCAAGTTTTGCTGCAATCTGAAAAGGGCCTACCCATAACTGTTGAAACTTCATGTGTTTTCCTTTCTCATCATGGGGGTGGTCCCATTTGAGAACCAAATCTCCCACCTCGAATTCTTTAGTTCTGGCTTTGTGTTTATCAAACCATCTCTTTACTATCTCCTGTTGTTGTGTAAAATGTTCTCTGGCCCTGGATCTAGATTCCTCTTCCTTCAGAAGATTATGTATCCTTATCTGCAAGACTTCATTATCTGATCCTCTAGATTCTTGAGCTATTATGGAAGAGGTTAGCATGATATTGAGGAGTAGAATGGCCTCTTTTCCATAAACGAGGGTATACGGGGACACACCTAATGAAGTCTTGGGGGTGACCCTATCGACCCAAAGAGAATTTGGTAATGCTAAGTGCCAACTCCTCTGATTTTCTATCACCGTCTTTTTTAAAATTCTAATCAGATTCTTGTTCGTAGATTCAGCCAAACCATTTCCCTGTGGATAGTAATTTGAAGAGTAATGCAACTTAATTCCTTTATCATGAGCAAATGAAGTTAATCTAATAGAGGAAAAGTAAGTAGAATTATCGAAAACTAAAGAAATTGGAACTCCAAACCTGGTCATAGTATGATCTTGCAAGAAGTCCATGACCGCATCTTCATTTACTTTACGCAACGGAATGGCTTCGACCCAACGAGTGAAATAGTCGGTTGCCATCAGAATATATTTGTGTTGCAAGGAAGAATTTGGCTTTATCTCTCCAATGATTTCCATCCCCCACTGCTCAAAAGGTTCTATTATCATTATAGGCTTTAATGGTCCTGCTACTTTAACTTGTCTTCCACCACACCTTTGACAAATGTTGCACTTTCTGACATGGGCATGTGCATCTTTGAACAATGTGGGCCAATAGTATCCGGCTCTGAGAATTTTATGAGCTGTAGTATCTCCGAAGAAATGTCCTCTAGCAGGCCCATCATGTAAATCTATCATGACCTTCTTCACATCTTCTTTCTCTAAGCATCTAAGAAGAACTCCGTCATAATTCTTCTTGAATAATATTCCATCAATAATCTGATATGAGGCTGATTTAAGATGTAGTGCTCTTCTTTGCTTAGAATTCCAATGTTCTGGTAACAATCCCACCTGAAGGTAATGCACAAGGTCTCGATACCAGGAGTCCAGAGCTGTGAAAAGAGGACATACATCCATCAAATGTAGTTCAGCTTCGTCCTCCCAGTCATATTCTTCATTGTCTTTACTTTCATTCATCAGTTTGCACAGTCCTTGCCCTTTAACTATGGAGGATGGCTTAAATTTGAGGTCATACTCCTATAGAGCTGTTAACCAGTTGCCTCTTATTTCTCCTAACTCCTTTTGTATGAAAAGAGACCTCACAACTGGGTGTGGAACTATTACCTTTGTTCTGTTCTTAAGTATATATGGTCTATATTTTTTTACCTCTTTGAACACTGTGCAAGCTTGTTTATCCATAGCTGGGTAATTCAATCTAGCCCCTTGCAGACCAGTGCTCATAAATTATATGGGGAACTCATCTCCCCCATCTTCCTTCTGGGTAATCATAGCTGCTAGTGAATCATCGGATGCGAAAGTATACAAAATAAAATCTTTCTCAAAATATAGACTTTTGAGGGAGGGTGTCTGCATGATAGCTGTCTTTATTCTACTAAATACGTTCTTCTCTACATCATTCCATTTGAATTGTACACTTTGCTTTACCATTTGCTGCTAAGGTTTTACAATTTGAGCGAAATCTGGCACAAACCTTCGCACAAAATTTATTGTCCCCGTAAATGATTGCATGCCCTTTTTATTATGGGGTAAGGGAATCTACTCGATGGATTTGATCCTTTTTGGGTCTATGGAGATCCCCTTCTTAGAAACCACATGACCCAACAACTTACCTTCTGTAACGGCAAACACGCACTTCTTGGGGTTTAGTGAGATACCATATTTTTGACAGCGTTCAAAAATCTGCTTTAGATTAAATGTGTGTTCCTCTCTTTTCTTTGAAGATATTGTGATGTCATCGAGGTATACTACAACACTGTGGCCAATCAGACTGCAAAAAGCTATGTCCATAGCCCTGTGGAAAGTAGCTCCAGTGTTTATGAGTCTGAAGGGCATCCTTCTGTAAGCAAAAGTTTCCCACCTGGTTCTGAATGTCGTTTTAAGTCTGTGTTCTTTATCTACTAATACTTGATTGTAGCCTGAGAATCCATCTAATAAAGAGAATAGTTCAGAACCCGAAACCATTTGCAATATCTTCTCCATGGGTGGAACAGGATAATTGTCTTTATTTGAAGCACGATTTAAGTTTCTGAAATCCACACATAGCCTAATTTCTCCATATTTCTTCCTTACCGGTACCAGATTTGAAACCCATTCTGAGTGTCTAACCTTGAATATAATTCTAGCATCCAATAGTTTCTTAACTTCGCTCTGGATTAAAGGTTCTAATTTTGGATGCATTTTCCTTAAAGGCTGCTGATAAGGTTTGATTCCAGATCTAATAGGAATAACATGCTGAATAATATTGGTGTCATACATCTTCAGATCTTCATACGTTCAGGAAAAAAAATATTTGTATTGTTTGAAAAGAGTGATAAACTTATTCCTTTCACCTGGGGAGCAACATTTTCCCAAATTCACATATTTAGGATCCATTTTAGTCCCCAAATTAATCAACTCGAACTATAGAGACGAGCTATGAGTCTTCACATTCGCTGGTCTTCTAAATTTCTTGTTTAAATCAAACATCCATTCTAAAGTCCTGACTCCGTTAGGAATGAAGTTATCAAATTTTAGCTCAGCTTGATGTTCTTCATCATCAATAATCACCCCTTTTAAGGTCTCATCATTTGTCAAGCATTCTATAATCTATTGGTCATCATCAAACACTCGTATATTGGTAATCGTATCTGGAACTGAAGGCCTGAAAATCAATTCAACAGAGCACCGATTATTAGAGGGCACAAGCATCGCAACCGAGGTGGCAAGCAAGTCAGCAGCTGCATTCTTAAACCTTGGAATTGATACAATGTTAAATGCATTATTACATTTAAGTAAATCCCATACTTCATTTTGATAGGATTTTAAATGAGGAGAAATGCAATGTATTTGATTTCAAATTTGTTTTACAATTATTTCAAAATCTCCAAGCACTTTCAGATTTTTTGCCATTAATTCAATTGCTTTTCTTAGTCCCTGAAGTAATGCTTCATATTTAGTTGTGTTATTGGTACATTCAAACTCTAACCTACATGAAAGAAAATGTTTTTTTTTCTTAGGGTCAATCAGGACACAGCTGGCTCCTGACCCTTCTAAATTTTTAGAACCATCAAACAAAAGCGTCCAAAAATCGCTAACTACTGTGTGAGAATTAACATCTACTTCTACAGCTAAGTCTACTATTTTACAATCAATTTCATCAGCCTGTGAAAACCGAAGGAGATCAGGTTGAGCATTTGATGTATCGTTGGCCTCTTCCACTTGATAGTTTCCTGGTTCTAGCTCAATAAAGTAGTTTCCAAAAATAGAATCTACTGGTTCATTTTTACCTTCGAGCTGAGTAACATTGTGTTTCATGTGGGGCTCCCTCAAAACTTTAATTTGATTTGGGATTCCTTTATATGGTAGCCACAAATGTGACCAGTCTGAGGAAAAATATGCATTCATCTTTGCCGACCAATCTCTTCTCAAAACAAGTCCATAGGCTTCCGATATGTTAGCCACCACAATATCAATGAATTGACATACCTTATCATTTGAAGATAAGCGAACAAGAACATCCTTGATTGCCCCAATTACTTCCACATTCATTCTATCCAACTAAATGACCCTCCAGGTAGATGGTTTAGGTTTCCCATTTATCCTTTTGTAGACTGATAGTGGAATGACGTTGACTGATGCCTTTGAGTCTACTAGGCAGTTATGCATGTTGTGGTTGAAAATATCAAAAGTAAGGAGAAAAGGTGGAGTCTTGCATTTAGGCTTACCTCCCATACTTGCTTCACCAATTTCTTCTTCTTGGGGCTGATTGTCAGTGGGCATCCTCTCCTCTGATATTTCAAGTGCTTTCAATAGATTTTCTTTCTGCTGCGGCACATTGCACATTTCAAATAATGAGATGTTTGCCCTTACCTTTTTGATATCCTCCACAATGTCATAATCCATCTTATGCCCCGTGAGATTTGGTTTAACATTATTTATCTTTCCTTCATTGGGCTTAGTAGGCATGTTGATTTGTCTAGGATTTTGACCGGTGATGGTAAATTCCGAAATTTTATTAGTTGAGGAGTTATTTTGAAATTTCTTAACATTCTTTTGAAGTCTCTTAATCTTCAGGAGCATGAGACTATTTTCCTTAATTAACCCCTGGCTTCTCATCGTTACATTTGTCTCCAAAATTTCCTCATGTCTTAGATCCCTTTCTTCCTCGGCATCAAACAACGATACACAGTCCCATAAAACCATGGCCTCATCCTTCTATTTTTTTGTTGATTTATAGTTGTCTTTCCCTTCTTCATTGTTGGCTTCAGTTAATTTGGAATCCAACTGCTGATTCATGACAAACGTCATTGAATTTATCCATTGAGGACAATCCTTTTCAGAATGGGGTTGTTGGTGGAAAGTGCAAAAGTTATCCATTCCTACCTCCATTAAGTTCATAGATGCAGGGCTATGCGGAGGGTTTTGGGATTGATTGTTGTCTTCCCTTTTCTTGTAATAAGGTTTATAGAACTTTTGGGCTTCCTTATCCTTTTACAAGTCTATGATTCTATTAGAGAGCTTCTGCATCATCTTTTCCATTCCCTCAAAATCTGGTGATTGCTCCTCTTTAGGCTTAGTAAATAACATCGCTTTCCTCCCAACATTTTTTTCTCCTGACCGTTCAGGGTAGTATTCGATGCTTTCTTTTTCAGCCTCTACTCTCTCTGCTTCTTCATAAGTCTCTGCTAACATAGGTTTGGCTTTCATTTTGGAAAACATGGCCAACTCGGGTCCTAGAGCTGGGGTATAATACTCAATCAGAAATTTATCCGAGGGTTTGTCAGCTTCAGAAAAATTCTTAATATAGGTTGCGAACCTTTGGGTAAAACTATGCACCTTCTCTTTTATTTCTTCCTTTAAGGCTCACAGTCCTTTCATGAGAGCTGCATGAGTTTTTTGGGTTGCATACTTACTTCTAAAAATCCTTTCAAAGGTATCCCAGCCTGGGATAGAGTTTGCAAGCAAACTGAAATACCATGATGTTGCTGCTCCATTAAGGGTGTGCAAGAAAATTCTACAAACTACATCCCCATGTTCCCCAACCCTCAATCCTTCTATTGCCAAATAAAAAATTTGTAAATGGTCATCTACTAACATATTCTCATTTGGATCAAACTTGGGTAGCATCTTTTCAAAAGCTTGAGGTAAATCATGCAACGGAGGTGTCAGGTTCAGGGGTGATCTAGCTTTCCAAGCCGGTGGTGGGTTTGGTAGGTTAGGTGGCTGATTTGTGTTTACACCTGCCATGAGTTTGGGTGGAGAGCGAGGTGGTGAATAAATAGGAGTATGAACAGGTGAACAGTAAGGTGTATTTTGTCCCACTTTATTTAAAGGCTGAACCACTTCCTGTAAGGTTGCTTCTACCAGTTCTTTCAAATCTCCAACCAACACTGAGTCTTCCAATATAAGATGGTATTTCCTTTTATATTCTCTTCTGGGCAAGTCAGGGATAATCGGTAATCCTCCAATATTCTTCACATATTCCCTAGTGTGTCTTCTCAGATCATTAACAACTTCATTGTCCACATAATACAAATGCTCTTTACCCTTCTCTTCAGGAATTGTATTGGGAAACAAACTGCTTTCTGAATTGTCACCGGTGGAATAATCTTGAGAAAACGGGTTTCCTCGGCTAGACATGCACTGGTGGCCCTCCTTCTAGTACCAAAAACTGTTGAGGCCTGGAAATTCGCAGGAAATAACAGCAAGGGATTCTCCCCAGTCAATGCTCCCAACTATCCCGTGACTTTTTGGTGTAGGGAATCCGTCTGGTTTGCAGTCCGGCTACCGTAGGTCAAGTAACAAAAATAAAAGGTTTTACCGGTTGCAGCATGGTCCACCATGTATATTTTTGCATTTTTTAGTTTTAAGTATGATATGCAAGTGCCTATCTAAATGCAGATTGATTAAGAAAGCAAGGAGTGGTCACAATGTGATGCGCAGGTTCTTACCTCTTGTCTTAGACTCTCTCACATCTAAATCACACACAAATAGAAAAAAAACACTAACTAAGTTGTCCGTAGGGAGAAAGATATTAATTCATGAGTAATGTAATACTGTTCACATGTTAAGATAAATCACAGATAGTTGTTCTTAGAATCAAAACACATAAACATGAATAAAGATATACATGAAAAGATATCTCATCAACCGTTAAAACCTCCATTACTCATAGTGGAAATTATCATAGAATAAACAAGAGAACATTCAAATAAGAACGTAGGTTCAAAAAGTTAGAACTCTCTCACAGTTAATGAAACATAGCTGAAAATGAAATAGTTCCCCTTCAAGATTGTTCATTTTATCACATTTGAACATTCCACACAGCACCTTCTCCAACAAGCAAAATTTGTAATTTATTATTGTAAAACAAAGTACTTCCTCTTAAAACAAATGGTTCATGAGTTTCTCCAGGGAAAAAGCCCCTATTCCCTCTAACTTTCCTATCTTTATACAAAAATAGCCAAAACCCTTGGGCTATCTCTCCCCCCCGGATGACCTTTGGGCTCCCCAAACCATTTTAATCTCACAGTTTTGTCAGTTTGTGAGTGCTCATGATTCATACAGACGTTACATCTCATATTTATGACTTATGAGTACTTCATAAAATAGGACCAGCTCGGTAACTAATGAACCTTCCCAAGCCTGGGCCTCTGTTGCTATCGATTCTGCTTTCTCTTTTAGCTATGTCGTCTTTGCAGCAGTACTGTCAAGAATCTTCTATGTCCGTCTGCAGTTAAAAAAAAATTCATCATTAATTCAGGCCACATCTTTTCAACAAATGTAAACCATATTAACAATAAAATTGATCATCAAAATGAGGCCCTATACTGCGTTCTCATCGTGAAAACCTTAAAATGATAGAAAACGAAAACTCTGCCACCCATCATATAGGGTAAAAAAACACACAAAACAGGTGAAAAACCGGTGGGAAAATCACTAAAGCATTGGCAGGATAGTTTAATTAACAGCCGCAACGGAGGGCTTCAGATGGACAACAAGTTCCACGAGACCCTTAAGTCTATCAGCATTGGAAAGACTAAACACTAAAGCATCAGGCGGAAAAAACTCCTTGTCGGTGAACAGAACGACATAAACGTTAGGCGGTTAGTGCAATACATAGCCACAATGGTGGAAGACAAAGCATCGATGGGTGGAGCAGTTATATGGCAGACATTTAGTTCGCTCGGGAGCTGCAATGACGGAAAGCAATTAGACTATGGCTTCTAACTTACAGTCATAAAACTTTTCGATATCGTGCAGAAACATCATGAAAATGTTAAGTGTTCAGAAAATATTAAGGTTGTGCAGCGGTCTAAAAAGTTGGCCTCATCTCCAAAACAATGGCGTCATAGAGAGAAAAACACTGACCCAAACTTCAATCAACCTTCGACAGCGCACAGCAAGTCAAAATAATAACATCACGGCATCGAAAAAGTCAAAGCTATCCGTTAGAACATTCATGGTTTAGCTTCCGCAACGGAGGCTCCATAGGGAAATATGGCTCCAATGCATTGTTTAAATGACCTCCGAACAACCAAACTAAAAATGTTAAGTTCCAAAATAATTCCGGCCGGGAAGCGACGAAGAAGTTTGTTTCACCTCTGAAAACAATAGTGAAAATGAGAAACAGACTTCTGATATCAAAGGACAAAATCACAGATCAAAGGACAACAATTTCAAATCAAACTTCAAATTCCATAACCCAAAGCAATTTCGGACATAAGCAATTTTTTGGAAAGCATGAAAAGAGTTGACCTCAAAACAATCCAAACTTGTAACCGAGGGAAAACAAAAACAGAGTTCATGGAGCCATACGATTTTAGGAAAGATAAAAATTAAAAGGAGGGTCAAAAATTTCAAAAATTTGGGAAAACAGTTGCAGTTGCAACATATCCTTATCCTAGGATCAAACATATTTCCATCAAATTCCTTCTAGATTTGTACATCCAGTTCCTTTCATCGCACAACAACCTCATCACTTTCAGAATGCAAATCCTCCTCGACCAACATTGTTACCTGCACAGTCGATACCTAACCCTAACAATAAACCAACTCAAGCTCTTAACAACATTGAGTTGCAAACTCTTCCCTCATACCTTATCTCGACTAGGGCCTATACATGAAATTCAGTTACGATTAGGAAGAGTTGTGAATAATAAACCCAAGTCATCAGTTATTATTCAGGAACCAGGCGAAGAAGAAGAAGATTCAAGTGAACCCATGAATGATGCTATTTTGGAGGATGTGACCATTCCAAAGGTTCCAATACACACCCACCCTCCATAAGAAATTATTCAGGAGCAAAGAATTCCTCCATTTCCAGAAAGATTAGTAATAGAAAAACCTGTAGTTCATCCAAAGTATAACATTTTGAATGAATTAAAGAACATTTGTATTAAGATCCCTCTTTACAAGCTATCAAAGATATACCTATCTATAGTAAGGTAATAAAAGAGATATTTATTAAATTCCCAGGAAAGAAGCAAAAGGACCCTCTTACAATTCATGTTATAGGAGAAATGTCTGAATGTATGACAGGTCAGTCTCGGATTGCAAAATATCCAAATCCAGGAACCCCAGTAGTAACTGTAATTATAAACAACACCGCCATAGAGAATACATTAATCGATTTAGGATTCACTATTAACATGATTACCACTGCAGTTTTAGAAGTTTTACAGTTAGGACAATTTCTTCAACCTACCCCTTCCATCCTAGAACTAGCAAGTCACAATACGGTAAAACCTGCTCGAGTCCTGGATGACATTGTTGTATCAGTAGCTTCATGGGAATACCCTGTCGAATTTATGGTCATAGAATCAAAGGATCCTTCTAAAGGACATCCTACTATCTTGGGTAGACCATGGTTAGCTACCACAAATGCTTTTAAAGGGTGGGGGGATGGAGAGATGACTATTTCCAATGGGTTGTCCACACAAAGACTTCTTTTATACCCCTCAGTACAACCAATATTGGAAAATTCATGGTGGTTAAATTGTTCTTTTGGGGATGAATACTTTGATGATATTGACCTTCCCAGTGATTTTTCTTTAGCACTTCAGGAGAAGACCACTAAGAATGTATTAAACCAGTTTGTCTCTTCAACAACCTGCAAAGATTTCCCTTAGTCCTTTGCTCAATTCGATCAGATTTTTGGAGATGAGTTTCAAGATAATATGGATCTCTCAATTTTTACAGAAACACCATGTGTCTTCACAATTGAAGAACATACATGACCATATACCATACCTTATGAGGTTAGCCCTAAAAAAATCTTACATATAAACGTCGGATTAAGCGAAAACCAACAAGCATAGCTACTTAAAGTTCTTAAGAAACAAGTTGGAGCATTCGCATCGGAATACACCGATATGAAGGGTATACACCCAGATACCTGTATTCACCATATTTATATGGATCGAAGCATATCACCTATAAGGCATCCATAGAGGAGGACGAATCCTGCTCTAAAGGATATAGTAAAAGAAGAATTACAAAAACTCCTCACTGCTGGTTTTATCTATCTTATTTCCGAGAGTAAATGGGTATCTCCTTCAGTAGTAGTTCCGAAGAAAGTTACAGGGAAATGGTGTATTTGTGTTGATTTTAGAGAGTTAAACAAAGCTACACTTAAAGAATACTTTCCTTTACCTTTTATCAATCAAGTATTAGATACTCTGATAGGTAAACAATAATTTTCCTTTCTTGATGAATATAGTGGATACAATCAAATTCTAATAGCACCTGAAGATCAAGATAAGACCACTTTTACATGCCCTTGGGGAACATTTGTGTATTGAGTCTTGCCATTTGGTTTATGTAATGCACCTGCCACTTTTCGGCGAGTAGTATTAGGAATTTTCTTTGATCTTATACATGATTGTGTTGAAGTATATATGGATGATTTCATAGCATATGGTAACACCTTTCAGGAAGCTCTTGACAACCTAGAAAAATTTCTGATCCGATGTCAAGAGACAAACCTAGCCCTTAGTCATGAAAAGTGTAAAATGTTACTGACAGAAGGTATAGTTTTAGGACACCATATTTCTTCCCAAGGAATTAAGGTAGACCATACAAAGATCAAAGTAATTGTTGGCCTTCCCTCTCCCAAAACTTAGAAAGAGGTAAGAATCTTCCATGGTCATGCAGGCTATTACCTCCTTTTTATTGAAAATTTCACTAAAATAGATGCATCAATGTTTAAGTTACTTACAAAGGACTCAAAATTCTAATGGACATAATCTTGTCAAAATGATTTTGAAATCCTAAAAGCTAAACTATCGGTGGCACCAATACTTAGGGGTACTGATTGGTCCCTTCATTTTCATATATCTACTGATGCCTCTGATACGGCCATAGGAGGAGTCCTCGGCCAAAAAGAAGGACAAGCACCTTATGCCATCTACTTTATTAGCAAAAATATGACCCCTGCCGAATTAAATTATACTGTTACTGAAAGGGAATTTTTGAAGAGTAACCTAGAATCTCCATTACACTCAAATTCTATCACCAGCATGTGATAGGTTCCATAACATAAATATTTTCCCTCAAATCCCAAACTTGAAGTGAAACATGCTCTAGATGTTGGTTTTAACACATAAAAACACAACACCGCTTCTTCCCTTTAGACAAAAGGCTGTACCTTCTTCAGCACCGCCTGAATCCAGTTAGAAATAAGTGATGGCACTACCTTTTCCTATTAAGAAAGGCATGGTTCTACCCAGAACTGCTCTGTCATGTTGGACAAAGAGCGGTGCCCTTCGTAAAAGTTAAAAAATGAGGTTTCACGAAGCTTCTAGAACAAGAGCCTCATGTCTAACCTTATCCCTACTTACCTGGGTTAGTTGATCTCGAAATCCCTCCTTTGAGGATCTCATGGCCACCTCACCCACCAATTTCTCAACCATTCCTATCCATTTGATCCCTATAAATACAAGCTCATACTCCATTGTTGGGGGGAAGAAGAAAGAAGTAAATTTATGTTGTTGAATTAACATCCTAGCCTAATCCATTAGAGAGCATAGAGAAGCAAGTTGGAGCTATTGGGGATGAGGTGCTAGTCTTGTGAAGGGGTGCATCAACACTAAGGAAAAATGGTTGTAAGCTCTTTCATTCATTCATTAATGCAAAGTTTATTTCTTTCCCATATATCTGTTGTATTGATCTCACATATATATAATTGGAGTCCTTAGTCACTAATATGAATTTATAGATAGTTCTCTAGTATATTTGATGTTGTTGCATGTTTGATGCATTTTTACAGGTCTACAGGTCTTTCATCAAAGGTTGTATTCTAGGAATCTATAACTTTCAGGGAAATTTCTCAACCTAGTTGTTCACTCATTTGTTCTAGATCTGAACCATTCAAACTAGAGGAACAACTTATGTCTGCAGAATGTACTATATTCATGATAACAAATCTGGCAACTCCACTGAGGAAGGTTCTTATGATATGATCATAAACATTTGATCTAATATTCCTCATTTTCTAAACTACTGTTGTCCGAATCCAAGCTCCAGCCTTTAGTCTTTTTAGTCAGATCTACGTCTGATTTAGTGAATTTTTGGTTTGAAATCTTCAGATCTCTTTGAATCTGGCTCACCTTGACTTTTTATGCTCTGTATTATTGTTGATTCATCAGTTTTGGTAAACTTTTTGCAATTTATTAACTTGATTTTTCACTCTCCTTGTGTTCTAGCTTGTTACAGGGAACTACACATGTTCTTGAGGCAATAAGAAGTGCCACCGCTTGAGTCCAGTTAGCAATAGGTGGTACCACTGCCTGATTTCAGTGTGCAAGAGGTGGTTCTACTTCGAAATCACTCTGTCAGTTACTCCTGTCCCAGATGTTGATTTGTCTCAAATTTTGCAAAGATTTGTGATTTTTGGATTTTTGTGTGATCAGTTGCTTCTGTCCATACTTGTTTGCAATTTCCTAAGTGATTTAAATCTGAAATTTTTATGTGGAAATTGCTTGTTTTTCCAAAACAAAAAGTTAGGTTAGATTCATCATTCATTACTGTTTGTAGGTTTAATTTTTCTAAAGGGATTTTTTGGAAGAGTTAGGTTAAGTTATATCTCTGCCTATAGTTGGATAGTATCGAAAAGAAAGACTCCCTTAGATCTTTATTTGTTTCCATTTTTCGTTAAGCTTGAGAAAGACTTCTTTTTTCTCTAAAAAGGAAAATTTGTTGAGATTAAGTTATTATTTTATTAGGCTTAAGTCACTGGATCTTTGATTAGCCTCACAATATTTCAGGATTCCCTTATTCTTTTGTCTCTTTTGCATCATTATCTCATCAAAAGGAAAAAATATTAATAGTTTAAGTTATATCTTTTCATGTTTTAGAAAAAAATAGCTTGCATATACATATCTGAGTGTTGTTTTTCTTTCTTCTTTGTTGAAAAGATATCTTACCCTGCCTGTTTGCTTTCAAAGAGAGTGGATTTGAAGAAGTGTTGTTTGATTATATGCTCAGAAAAAGAATTTTTTAGAGTAGTTGTTTGGAGAATTTTTAGTTTTAAAGCAAAATTGAAAAATAAAACACTCTCTCCCCTTCCCATAATTAGGCATACTGAATGGTAAAGTGAATGAACTTGCATTTCCATATTTGCATGGTTTTACTTTTCTGTCAAAACCTCATGCATTCACCTAACCATCTACTTTATAATTAACGGTATTTATAGGCTTAAAATTTGTATAGAAATTTGAGTGATAGGTTAGAGGCGTGTTCGGGCATCGTTAAACATAGGAGTTGTCGTTATTTGTTCTCACTACAACCTGAGACTCATGTGGTTCTTCCACGTACCGTCGGTATATCGAACGAACTTTCATGTACCCTTAAGGTATATAGAAAGGTGATTCATGTACTTTATTGTATATCAGAAGGCCCCTTGTGAACAATTGTGCATTAGACAACACTACTACCGATTTGAGCTCCCATGTACCTTGAGTATATTGAGAAACCCCACTGGGATACCCTGTCCATCTGAGAAAAACCCTTTGTCCATATTGTGTGGAGCAATACACCAAAAAAAAAATTCGGGGAGATTACTATGCATGCTCCCTTATGGTATGTCACGAGTTTCACCTACTTGACAATCCTGGTGAGAGACCAACTATTTTAGCTCCTCCTATCATTCAAGTTTTCTTGTTGGCCTTTATCTTGAGTAGGAGAAAGTTTTTGTGTGTCTTTTCTAGCTTTGAGACCCTAGGATAGTTTAGTGACTGATACCAATCTGGCTAAGTCTCAGTTGAGACATTCCAAAAGGAATCAAGGCTTACCACCTGATTTTCCTCTTGTCGTGGAAGAAAATCCCATGGAAGCCATCGACCAAGGACCTACAACTACTCCCCATGGGGAGGAAAATATAGTTGTAGAAAGTGGAAACCAATTCACTTCTTACACAAATCCCTTGGCCCAACAACCTCCTGTAGCTGATACTCCTTTTCACCCACATACAGAAGGTCGTATTGATAGTCTTATTCCATCTTAATATGCCCCAGATGCTCCATTTTGGAGGACTTCTATGGGGTAGTCCATTGCCTCATTCAGGGTAAATAGACTCTCTCCTAAACAATATTCACTAGGTGAAGAAGAGTATAGACAAATCCAAGCCTCTATTTATTGTGCACATGATTTTAAAGAGAGAATGCAAAGATTAGATGCAATATTGGCAACCCCCATCCCTCATAAAGAGCCTTTGTCAGCTCTTCTCCCCCGCAATACTGATCCTTGGCCAGTGGCCCAAATGAAACCATCTTCTGATAGTCATCCAGTATATGGTGAGACTTCTCGCAATCCAGGTCAAACCTATAATCCTACCCCTACAACATTGAGTTCTAAGTGTATCTCTAGTCATCCCATCCTTTCCATGGCCGGAGGGAAACCTTCAGTTCCAGTAGTGTCTACACCTTCTGATGCTGAGGGGAAACCCCCGCATGATCTACATTACCCACTAATGGGGATTTTATGAATAATAGAAAAACCTATAATATAGTATAGTTTGCAGTATATGTCCCTCCCACCAGCACAAATGTCACGACCCCCCTTCGATTTCAGGTCAGCCCTCGGTGGCACAACCTGCAGTGAATCAACCCTCATGGGGTTATGGTTATCTAGAAAATCAGACACCTGTAGCAGATATGAATTATCAACCCAACTCTATAGGTATGTCTTATGCTGGAATTCCTTACCCTGGGAATACTTTTACTCCATGGGGACAACCCAACTGGTCCTACATGCCAGCATTGGGAGGAATACCTATTCACATGGCTGGAGGCACAGGAGGGCCACCTTATGGGGGTCCTGCTCTTGTAGGTCCTAGTGGTCCTGGAGGTCCTGGAGGTCCTGGAGGGCCACCTTATGAAGGCCCTCCCCCTAGGGGGCTGGTGTTCCTCCTCTTGGTGGTCCTAGAGGTCCTCCTCCTAGAGGTCTTGGTGATCCTTGAGGTCCTTTTGATCCTCCTCCTGGAGGTCCTAGTGGTCCTCCTCCTGGTGGTCCTAGAGGTCCTTGTGGTCCTCCTCCTAGAGGTTCTAGTGGCCCTCCTAATGGTGGTTCTTGTGGTCTAGGTGGTCTCGATGGTCGCGGTGGTCTTGGTGGTCCTGGTGGTCATGGAAGTCCTCCTCCTAATACTCATAATGGCCCTGGTGATCTTGGAAACTCTAATCCTAGAGGCCCATCTTCTGAAACTTCATTGTCTCATCAACCTTTTCAAAATCCTATGTATCAGTCCACTTACAACCCTACTAGTGGTTACATGCCTTATCAATATTACCAGTATGTGGAACTGAATCCTCAGTTACCTTTCCTCGCAACTTTGGACTTGCCCAATTTGTCAAAGTTGATCAATGACCCCATCCAACACAATTCTTCATGGCCTCCTACTCTAGTCAAGTTACTGTCAAGTATTTCAAAATTCGATGGTAAGCATGGAGATGATCCCAAGAATCATGTTATGACTTTCCATTTATGGTGTTCATCAAAATCCTTGATGGATGATTCTATTCGATTGAGACTCTTCCAGTGCACTTTGACCGGTACGGCCGCAAAGTGGTATATTGAACTTCCACGACACTCGTTTGTGGATTTTAGTGCTTTGGAAACTGTCTTCCTCACATAATTACAACTACCCATTCGCTACGAAACAGGTACAGACATTTTCACCTCTCTATGTCAAAATACCTCCACACACATTTCAGATCATATTCATGAGTGGAGAAGGCTGAGAAGGCTCATTAAAGCTCCTATCCCAGACCAAATCTTAGCTGATTGATTTACGAAGTCTTTGTTGCCACCCATTGCCTGAAATGTGGCTATGGGGGGTATTGTTACTGAAGAGCAGGCCATTAGTCGTGCTCAATATCTAGACTTGGTATATTCCCAGTATGGAACTTTGTATAACATTATTCCTCAAGCTCCTCATCCTAGAACGGACCCACCTAAGCCACCTGCAAAAACTCCTGTTGATGGGGTTATCGGTTCCAACCTCTGTCGACGATAAAAGCTCTCAAACTTCCTAGCCCTTCCACTCTTTCTCTTGCCAATCCTATGGTTTCTACTGAGGTGAATTCTATTCAAAGTATGCAATCATCCGGTAGTAAGAAAAAAGGAAAAGTTAAAAACAAGAAACCCAGAAACCAAGAGGAAATTCCCAAACCTATGGCCCCAGAGAATGACAACAAAGGAAAAAGGAAAGCTAAATATCCTTTCCTATTCTATGGTGGTGAACACTTCACAAAGGACTGTCCCCGACATGATAAAATTAATAATTTTTTTAAGAGTAACCCTGCACCAGCAGTTCTTACCGATCCTTTTCCTCCTCAACAACAACTGGTATACCACATGTCTAACCAGGGAAATTCTAGTTCTACAGAGGAGATTCGAATGATGTCATCGAAAACTATTAATATAACTTTCGAATTCAGTCATATGAAAAACCCGACGAGAAGAAAATTGAGAAACCCTCTCCAGATAAATCTCCTTCTACTGATTCTCCCGCATGCTCGTCTAATGGTCCCCTAACAATCAAAAAGCCTAATCTCGACATGATTTTGCGTCTGCTCAAGAGTACTCTTAGGAAGGATTTTTTTAACCCTAATTCCTGAGCTGCACAATTTTATAATGTTGTAAAGGACCTAGCTCAGGAACCATGTGCAATGTCTACCTTAGAAGTGCTCTAAATCTATCCCACACAATGCAAAACCTTATTGACCACCTTAGGAGCCATGGACCCAGGTGACATGAATCTAATTCATTTCAATCCAGAGAACCTCAAACCTAGATTACCTCACCAACTAGCTTTCCAAATCATAACAAGAGTAGTTGGGAAAAGGTTCTTTAGGACTGTTCTAGATGAAGGTGCTTCAACCTCTGTTTTGTCTCTGTCCTATTGGAAATCCATTGGCTCTCTCGAGCTTGTAAAATCACTGACAACCCTGAAATCCTTTGATCGAAGAAGTTTCCAACCCCATGGCCTCATGACAACCCTTTCAATGGATCTAGGGGGGAAAATTGTTTCCATTCAAGTGGAAGTAGTGGATTCCCTGCTAGACTACAATCTTCTCTTAGGAAGAAATTGTTTTTACGCTATGTCAGCTATCGCTTCGACGGTGTTTAGAACCCTCCAGTTTTCGAATTTGGGAAGAATTGTGACAAAAAATCAACTTGATTTTTGCACGTCGGACATTACTACCCCTATAAAAAATAATGTCCCTTTTCTAGGTCAATCCCCTCCTCCGTACTAGTCGATTGGGGTAGGGATGTTGAAGGACTCCGCCCTCATGGGAATGCTTCCATTAGCCCCTTCTAGCACATAAATGACAACAATTAATATGATCTCTTCATTTAGCTATGATCCTAAGGGTAAACAAGTTGTTGAGACATCCTCCCTTAGCCCGTATGAAGTAGTTTATGATACCATCTAATCTGTTTCTGATGTTCCCACAGATGATGTTCATCTTGTGGCTTTGGATCCTTACCACCTGCCCTACTCATTAGAACCGTCACTTCCTATTCTTGATTATCTCTCCCAGAATTTTCCATTGGATGAGTCTATTATTGAGATTATAAATACGAATGAATCAATATGGGAGGATCACCATCATAGATCATTGTTCATCCCCAACACCAGTTCGACAGATAATGATTCTGTATCTCTCTTGGGTACTGATATTGTTGATATTCCACAAACACTTGTCTTGTTGCAAGATTTTAAGTCTGAAGGAAATTTATGCAACATTACCAAAATGGCTCCAATCGACATATCAGTTAAGCCTAGAACTATTGAACATGTTCACATAGGGAAAAACTATTCAATAGACTGAAACTGAAGAGTATCGAGCACTTTGTAAAGAGTTTCGAGACATTTTTACCTAGTCTTATGAAGAAATGCCTGGGATAGATCCATCTATTGTAGTCCATGAGATCAAAACCTATCCTACAACCAGACTAGTTAGGCGGAAATTAAGACAAGTCCATCCGCATAAGGCTGCAGCTATTAAAGCTGAAGTAAAAAAACTTCTTAAGGCAGGATTCATCTATCCTATACCCCTGACGAAATGGGTATCGAATATTGTTCCTGTGAATAAAAAGCAGGGAGCTATCTGAGTCTGCATTGATTTCTGAGATCTGAATAAATCTTGACCCAAGGACAACTTTTTGACTCCACACATCGATTAGATTATCGATAACTGTGCTAAGAGTGTCATCTTCTCATTTATGGATGGATTTTCCAGCTATAATCAGATTAAGATATTTCTCTTCGATCTACATAAGATGACATTTATATGCCTGTGGGGAACCTTTGTCTATAGGAAGTTACTCTTTGGTATTAATAATGTTGGGGACACATTCTAGCGTGCTATGTCCTATGCATTTCATGACATTAAGAACATCATGGATTTGTACCTCGATGATCTCCCTGTGCATTCACAACAATGGGAAGACCATCCTCAACATCTTAGAGATATTTTCCTGAGATGTCGTCATTATAAAATACAATTGAACCCACACAAATGTGTTTTTTGCGTTGAGATGGGACATCTCTTAGGATTCATGGTTTCTAAAGATGGTATTTGGATTGATCCATTAAATATTGCTACAATACTCGCTCTACCTGCCCCTACCAACCTGCTTGAAATCCAAAGTTTGCAAGGGAAGGAAAAATTGCTTCATCATTTTGTTTGTAACTTTGCTAAGAAAACATATGGGTATATGCATCTCCTTAAGAAGGATACCCCCTTCTTCTGGGATGACCAAGCTCAACAAGCCTTCGATAATCTTAAGCATGCTCTGACCCATTCACCTGTGATACACCCCCCAGATTACTCGAAGGATTTTCTTTTGTATGTTGCTGCCTCTACTAGTACTATTGGAATGGTTTTATCCCAATAGGACCAGAATGGCCTAAAACACATGATTTATTATGCAAGTAAGAATCTTCTCGATTCCAAAACTTGATACTCGCATGTGGAGAACCTACCATTGGCTACGGTCATTGTTGTCCAAAAATTTCATCACTACATCCTGCTTCACACCATTACTGTACTTGCAGACCAAAACCCTATGTACTACATCCTGACTCATCAGGTTCTAGGGGGAAAATACTCCTGGTGGATTGTCATCCTATAGGAGTTTGACCTTGAATTTTCCAAAGCTACTTTGAAGAAATCATTACTCTTTGTAGAGCTGATGTGTGACCTTACATGTGCTTTAATGGATTCTGAGCCCAGTTATTAATTCTTGGATGAATTTATGTTCCTAATAAGCACAACGGATCTGTGGTATGGATGTTTAATCATTTATCTCTAGACACAATGTTTTCAGCCTACTATATCTTGTGATGATTGTTGCCGTATTCGTCACTACGCCAATTACTATCTTATCGTCAACGATACATTGTATAAATGTGGTATAGATACCATTCTCTGACGATGCCTCACCCATGATGAGGCTGAACAAGTTCTAAATGACTGCCATTCTGGAGCATGTGGCGGTCATCTTTCTGGGATGGCTACAGCTCATAAAATCCTTTGTGCTGGCTATTTCTGGCCTTCTATTTTTAAAGATTGTCATGGGCTATTAAGAAATGCCCACCCTGTCAACACTTTTATCTGAAAAAGTGCACCCAGCTTGCTTCATTACACCCCATCATTTCCATTGGCCATTTCACCAAATGGGGGATAGATTTCATGCATTGTAATCCTACCTCAGCCAGGGGGCATGGTTACATCATTGTAGCTGAGGCTATGCCTACATATGTAGAGGATGGTAAGACTTCTGCCCTCTTTCTTTTTAACCATGTAATAGCTAGGTTTGGAGTTCCTCAGTCTATTGTCACTGATCACGGATCACATTTATGGAATCAGATGATGGAAAAGTTGGGTTTTTGCCATGAAAACTCAACTCCCTACTAACTTCAAGATAATGGTCAAGTTGAGTCCATTAACAAACTTCTAAAAAATATGCTACGTCGAATGGGTGGAGATCACAAATCCAACTGGGAATGGACTCTCTTCTCCGCTCTTTGGGCTTATAGAACTTCAGTGAAAACAAAAACTAGTTTTACACCCTTTTAATTGGTATATGGACTAGAAGTTTTCCTACCTATTCAATGTTAGATTTTGTCTTTGAAACTTGTCATTGAAATTCTCCCTAATAATTCTACCAAGGAAGAAATCCTTTTATACTTGACTAACCTTGACAAGACTAGAAAAGATGTTGCTTGAGTTAATGAGGCACACAAGAAATGTGTCAAGGCACAGTATGATAAATCTGTTGAACCTCGTGTGTTTAACGAAGGTGACCTAGTCCCAACTTATGATCAGAGACATGATAAGCTAGGAAAATGAAAGTTTGAATCAATGTGGTATGGTCCTTTTATTGTTTCCAAGGTCTTAGAGAAAGGGCCCTATGAGCTCATGGATTATGATGGAGTCCCCTTCAGGAAACCTCGCAATGGGTTGTACCTAAAGAGGTACTATGCCTAGATTACTCAAGTACGGTACCTTGTGTATATGTACATTATTTGACTATTCAGTGTATTTGAGTATTTTCATATGGTTTTGAGTTTAATGTCTAGACTGTTTATATCATGTTTTGATTATGCAAATCAGATGGATTTTTATGGCTTCACTGATGGTGCTTGCCACCATACCCTGAAACTTGCTTCAGTTGCTTGGGTTATGTATTCCCCTGCACATGATCTATTCAGATCAGGAGCGATTTGTATTGGCCCTGCTACCAACAATATCGCCGAGTATGAAGTATTCATAGGTCTTTTGACTGAGGCTGCATCCCGAGACATCTGTGACTTGGTAGTTTTCATGGACTCACAGTTAGTGGTTTGTCATTTGAACCAGGTCTACATTATCAGAAACCCTATATCACTCTGTCTCTACTGAAGGGTACATTTATTGGAAAGGTTGTTTGAGGTTATCACTTATAGGAATATCCCTAGTGCAGACAATGCAATTGTTGATTCATTGGAAAATTATATCCTAGATTGGTATATTTCCCATACATAGCATGAAAATCAAACATGGTTCATCACATTGTAAATAAACAGTAAACGTATATAAAACTCATGTAAATACATTTTCCATCTAAAACATATAAGCGTCGGAAGTAAAAGTATTTTTATATATATAAGTGTTTATACAAAAATAGGTCACAAGACCTCCTATGAAGCACTTTGGCTTTCAGGCAGCACAAAATAATAAAAAATACTGAAGCTGTATCAACTTTTAGTAATACATCATGTAGAAATATCTAGTGATGCTCATGGTAGCATATCACAGCCCGCACTACTCTACATAGCAAATGGCTGAAACGTCCTGGCACTCCTGCCGTGTGCCTTTGATATCACATAGGGATATCATCGATGGATGCATCAAGTATATCCAGAGTCAACCTATAGGTTCTCCTCCATCTCTCCCATCGTGTCATCATCTCATTGAACAAACCGAGCTCCTGCTCATCTATCCAATGGGGAAGATCCCCCAGGTCATGCCAATCCAACATCTGCATGAAAATTTTTAGGTCTTGTTACTTTACATAAAAAATAAAAAACATTAAAATACAAAAACACAAATTGCCATCTTAGAGTTTTGTTTCTTACCCATGTCTCCCCAATAGTCTCTAGGTGGAAGTGGTAGGCCAAGGTCACCCCTGAAATCTGTACCTACATACACGTAGTCTTCAATCATGAGGATTTGATCATTCAACCAGTGGAAAAATGGAGGTCTGAACTTCACCTTCCCTCTGCCTGATCTTGTGTGTGCCATGATCCTGACCCATCTCATCATACAAGGGTCTCTCACCCTCAACTCAGTAAAAACCACCTGGGACCTTAGATGAGGGACACCCTAAAAAAAAAAGGCTAAGATGGAACCATAGCCAAACTATTTTAGCTCTCCCTATCAAAACTTGGTTAGCTGGTCTTTTAAGACTGCTAATAATGCCTCTGACTAGTTAAAGAGAGTAGGTTCCATAGCCTCTATCGCATATAATATGTGTTCCCTAGAATCCTGGTGAGGCCCTTGGTTCCCAGTAAAAAGGATAGTATGGAGAGGATCATCCCTCACTACCTTGATGGGAATTTTCTTCCCCAAAGTTCTAGTACCAGGAAGATAGTATCAATCGATCAACTCCTAAGTAGTGACATCCCCTCCGTGGGAACCAGTCAGTGAAATCGGGGTACCCCATATCGACAATCTACTCAAGAAGTAGATATCCTCTACTTCAACAGTATATATATGGGATCCTACCTAGAAGTGTTGCTACTCTGGGTTCCACATATGGAGGATATACTCCAGCAATTGCTCATGAGACACCATGCTAGGTGTACAGAAGAATTTAAGGAGGCCACAATTTCTCAATGCGGCTATACACCCCGCATCTCTCTCAGCAAAGGCATCATCTTCATCATGTTTCCGTTCTTTCCA
>LPNX010962909.1:61921-115830 GCA_001517045.1 Pseudotsuga menziesii | reverse complement strand
GCTCATTGCAACAACTATGTAAAGACAATATGGTGACTGGTCTTCCACTGGTATCTTGCAAGGATGGTGTTTGTTCCGATTGTGTACTCGGAAAACATCATCAGGACAGTTTTGACAAACGTGCCTCTTGGCACGCCTTGGTTCCCTTAGAGCTTGTGCATAGTGACTTGTGTGGCACTCTTCCATCTGCTTCATTTTCTGGTTTCAAATATTTCTTAACTTTCATTAATGACTACTCCAGACGCACTTGGGTTTACTTCTTAAAACTTAAGAGCAAAGTATTTAACATGTTCTTGGCCTACAAGGCCCTTGTTGAAAAATAATCTGGTCATCAAATTATGAAGTTAAGATCTGACAATGGAGGAGAATATGTTAACAACAAGTTCACCACTTTCTACACTGAACAAGGAATCCAACAACAGCACACCGTTCCATATACACCACAGCAAAAATGCCAAGGATCAATGCAACAGCATAACAATACCTTCAATGTTCTCCCCTCAACCATGGCTGTGAGCTCATATTTATAGGGCTTTAATGGATAGAGATGGTTGAGAAATTAGTGAGTGAGGTGGCCTCTAAGATCCTAGGATGAGGGATCTTGAGCTCAACCAACCCACAACGGTAGGGATAAGGCAGTACACAAGGATTATCATATAGAAGCCTCGAGAAACTTCTCTTTTTCCCTTTTTACCCAGGTTGTTGCACTTCTCCTTCTATGACAGAGAAGTTCTGGTAATAACCGCCTATGGACCAAGGGAAATGGGCAGTGGCACCGCTTGTGGACAACTGATGAAAGGCGGTGTGAGTAGGGGTACCACTCCTAAATAAAGGGGCATGTGTGGTGATGGGAATTTGTATGATAGATTGATGAAAAACCACTTAGTTTCCACTCTAGAAGCTGGGATTCAGGGCAAGTAGGTATGTCAAATGTCTTATCACATGATGGTGACATGATTTTGGTATACCAGGATGCCCCCCAAAGCATGAGTCTTAGAGTGATACGATAAACGAGGGCTTTGAGAAAAAGTCATCGCCAAGAGATGAAAATGTCAGCTCGATCGGAGTATGCAGTCAAGTAGGCATCTATAGTACATCAGTATGTTGACTCATAGACACAAGTAACCAAACTCATAGTTGCAGACCCATACAAGGCAGATCCATGAGTGGAATAAATAAGCATGGCTACTAGAATACAACATAGATCCATGTGATAGAGGACTCAAACTTGGACATAGCTACCAGACATACAATGTAGATCTATGTCATACAGACGCAAATTTCAGCATAGCCAGAACCATTCAAATGTGGATCCATGCTAGATATACAAAACTCCATCGCAACCTAGAGAAAAAGAAATGAGTGCTTTTAAACAAATTCCCAAGGTCTTTGTCTTGTCTTCCACAAAGTACGATTCTATCCATGTGATTACAATGATCTGAAGTCAAACATGGTAGAAACCACTTGATTACCGACCAATGATGTGAACCGTTAACAAGTGAGAGGGAGATCACCATTAATGTCAATGATTCCCAAGCTACTCTAGTACAATACACTGAGTGCGAATAGATGTCCTGATGTCGAACACCCAGTTGATTTTGTCGATCAGAGGTCAATGATGTGAACCTATGTCGAAAGCAAGAGAATCTTTCATTAAGGCATACAAATCTCAAGGTACTAAATATTGTTTCTAAGAATATTTCCTGGATGATGAGATGATGTCGATGGGAATAGTCTCGTCAAAGGAGGGCCATGATGAGTCCCACATCAACGACATGAAACTCAGAACATAGTTCTGGAATGATGTGAATGTAGTAACCATATGACTGACTCAAAGATACTGACACAAAGACTATGTAGATTGCAGAGGTAAAACTTCTTCAGATCCCCTTTGAACATCAGGCGGCACGACAAAAATGAATTGGCAGCATGACCAGATAGGACAGATACACAATGCGATAGTGGACAATGCATTCTTTTGATAGACTCAAAGGATTACATGACTCATGAAAGTGGATCGTCACGAAGATCAGCTGAATACCCAATTGACTGACATGATTGTGCAGACAAGTGCCATGTTCAAAGGTAATGACAAACAACTACCATTATTTTCAAAATGATTCCCTTCCCATTTTGCCCATCATGATCGATGAGTGCCTCTTTTCAGTTTTACGAGTTCAAAGAGGGTAACAAACACTCGATATAGCTTGTCAAAATACAAGTCTAGTCTCATATGTTTTATGAACCTGAGAGAGGAGGGGTTCGTTCCCAAAACGGGTCTCTCAATGTTTAATTTAACGAGTCCACTAAAAGAAAACTCGGTACCGTTCATGTTTAGAGAGTCTGAAAGAATACAGAAGAAAACTCCATGGGGGTCCTTTTTCATATGATTTAGTCTCTACGGCCCGAAAAAGTGTAAAATCATACCTTAGAGAACTCTTCCAGCCATGATTGGCTGAAGTGTTCCTTTCTCATAAATAGTCCTATCCAAACCGATAAAGAAATAACCTACCGTCGGAAAGATGAATCTTCAAATACTTTAACGAGCATGAAGAAGACAAGATCGCTCGACGATCTTTTCGTGTTTAGGAAGCCTGAAAAGGGTTTAAAGAGAACTCCATGAGGTTCCTTTACGCAACCTAATGTTTTACGAGCTTGGAAAGAATCAGAAACGGACTCGACAACTTTTTCGTGTTTAAGGAGCCTGAAAAAGAGGTGAAAAGATAACTCCATGATGCTTCTTTACACAATGTCGTGTTTTACGAGCCCTAAAAGAAACTTGAACTGGACTCAAAAATTTGATACTAGATTTTTACGAGCGTGACAAAGTGTCATAATAAATGATCGACAACCTTTTCTGTTTTGTGAAAGTACAAAAAAGCCATAAACAAACTTTCCAAAGCTTCTTACTAAATTCAACCTGCAGACGACTCATAAACAAGTGTTAAATGCATTCAAAATCAACATTAATAAGGGATTATGACAAATAGATTTTTACCAAAACATGATGTAATATCAAAACTATAGTAAGTCAGACCCAAAAAATGTCTATATAAGGTGAGTAAATAGTAAAAAATCAAAACATTTCACTATTTACCTCTAGCAGAGAGCACTTGGATCATTTTCTAGCCAGATCTTCCACAGCTAATACCGAGAGTTTCCAACATCCATTTTCAGTCTCGTCAGTTGTAGGTAACAGCTCAGACCCTTATCTTTCATTTCATAGCTTCTATTTTGGGATTTGGTGGGGTTTTGGGCCTATTTGGCAAGCCCTAAAATCCAATATGCAGGCACCGCGGCTACCCCTTATGGGATATACGGTACCACCCGAGAACCGTGCCAAAAACGTGACGGACAGGTGGTGCCACCGCCTGTCTCCAATGAGGCAGAGGTGATGCCGATCGTGGAGAATTTAAACAAATGATATGTGAAAAATTCATTCATTATTTTGATTTGCAATGACTCAAAGATGATATTAATGCATACCATTGTTGTATTTTGTAGGTCTAGGTGTCAAAAATATGGTGATATGGAAGGAAAGAACACATGATGACGAGGATGTTGCTGCTGAAAGGAATGTGGTTTGCATTACCACCCTCCAGGACTATGGGCTCTTAAATTTCTTTTGGACACCAAGCATGGTGTCCCATGAGAGATTACTGGAACACATACTGAGAATGTGGAATCCAAAATAGCAGTATTTCGAGGTGGGGGCTTACATACTTACAGTGGAGGTAGAGGATATCTACTTCCTGAATGGCCTATCGAGACGGGGTGCCCCCATCTCACTGACAGGTTCCTGTGGCGGGGACATTACCACCAGAGAGCTCATAGATCGGCAATGTGTACCAGGTACAGGTACACCAGCGAAGAAAATCTCCATCAGGACAGTGACAGATAGGGCTCTACAGATTGTCCTGTTCACCATGTAGAGGGTGGCAGGGAGCTAGGGTGTGCATCAGGCTTCCAGGGCACATATGTTGTACGCCATAGAGGCTATGGCACCTACAGTGTTCAACTGGGCAAAAGCATTTCTTCCAATCTTCAAGGATTAGCTAACTAAATGTCGGCAGGGAGAGCTGAAGTAGTTTGGATTTGGTTCCATCTTAGCTTGCTTCTTCTTTGAGTGGGTCCCACAAATGAGGCCCCAACTGACTTTCCGGAGTCTGAGAGCATGGGACCCCCATATGCTGAGGTGGGTCCAGGTCATGGATTGCACAAGAGTGGGTAGGGGCAAAGTGAAGTTCGGTGATCCGTTCTTCAGATGGCTATGGGATCAGATGCTCATGGTCAAGAACTATGCCTATGCAGGCATAGATTTTACAGGTGATCCTGACCTACCACTCCCACCTAGAGGGCAGTGGGGTGACATTGGTAAGAAGTAAGAAACCCTAACAATGGAAAATGTTTTTATGTTTTTTATGTTTTATATTTTTATGATAAGTGATGAGACCTGTTTGTCTTCATGCAGATGTTGGAGCAGTAAGGACTGGAGGAGCATCTCCATTAGATAGGTGAGCTGGAGCTTGCTTCATGCCACAGGGTGATGATATCACTATGGAGCTAGAGGAGAACCTATAGAGGTTGACTCTGGACATCCCATATGCTGATATAGATGACCTCCTGACTAGATATCAGAGATCTACGGTGGGAGTACCAGGCCGATTCAGCAAGCTACTATGTAGGGTGGCTCGAGCAGTGATGTGCTATCATGAGCACCATTAGTGGATGAGACATGTATACTGAAAGCTGATAGCTTCAGGATTTTTTGTATGATGATTTTTCCTAAAAGCCTACATGCTTCAGATGAGGTCTCAGAACCTATTTCTGTAAAACTTTTTTGTATATATATATATATATATATATATATATATACAGACTTTTACACCGTGTTTATATGTCTCAAATGGATAAATGCATTTTCTATGAGTTCTATGTGTATTTAAATGTTTATTTACAATATACCATGTTTGATTTAACATCATGAATGGGAAATATTCCAATATAGGATGTAATTAGCCAATGAATCAACAACTACATTATGTTCCCTAGGGATATGCCTATAGGTAATGGTTCCAAATGATCTTTCTAACAAACGTACCCTCCGGAAGAGGTGGAGGAGCACTGGGTTCCTAATGGTGTAGACATGGTTTAAATGACAAACCACAAGCTGAGAGTCCATCAAAACTACTAGATCACGGAAATCCTGGGAGGCAGCTTCAGTCAGAAGACCGATGAGTTCTTCATATTCGGTGATGTTATTAGTAGCGGAACCTAAGCAAACCGCTCTTGAACTGACCAAATATTCAGCCGGGGAATAAAGAACCAAAGCAACCAAGGCTAGATTCAAGGTGTGGTGGCAAGCACCATCAGCGAAGCTATAGAAATCCATCTGCATGACCAACACATGGTGTAAACAGATGCAGACACTAAAACTCAAAACCATCTTGAAAATACTGAAAGCACACTGAAAGTCAATCAATATACATATATACAAGATACCATACAAGAAAACCTAGGCATAGTACCTTTTTAGGTACAACCCATTATGAGGTTTCCCCAAAGGGATTTCGTCATAATCAACTAACTCATAGGCTCCTTTCTCTAACACTTTCGAAATAATAAAAGGTCGATACCACATGGACTCGAACTTACCCTTCACTAGCTTGTCATATCTCTGGTCATAAGTCAAAACTAGGTCACCCTCGTTGAAAACACCAGGCTAGACAGATTTATCGTACTGTGCCTTGACGCATTTCTTATGTGCCTCATTAGACAAAGCAGCATCTCTACGAGTCTCATCAAGGTTATTTAAGTACAAAAATCTCACTTCCTCTGCAAAAGTGTCTGAAAGAAGTTTGACGACAACTTGTAAATATGGAATCTGACGTTGGATCGGCAAGACAGCTTCAAGTCTATAGACAAGTTGGAATGGCATGAAACCAGTAGTTGTTTTAACGCAAGTCCGATAAGCCCAAAGAGCGGAAAAAAGAATGAGATTCCAATTGGATTTATGATCTCCAACCATCCAACGAAGCATAGTTTTTGAAACCTTGTTAATGACCTCTACCTGACCATTAGCTTGCGGATATTATGGCGTATATTTTTCATGGCGAAAACCTAGCTTGGCACTCAATTACTCCATCATTTGATTACGAAAATGAGATCCGTGATCAGTGACGAAGGACTGCGGAACTCCAAATCTAGCTATGATATGATTGAACAAGAAGAGAGCAGAAGTCTTACCATGTTCTGCATATGTAGGCATGGCCTCATCCCATTTTGTGAAATAATCCACGACTACAATGATGTAACCATGCCCCCCGGATGAGGTAAGATTAAAATGCATGAAGTCAAACCCCCATTTCGCAAAAGGGCCAATGGCAATGACGGGGTGAGGCTGACCAGGATGGGTGCACTTTTTGGGATAAAAATGTTGGCAAGGTGGGCATTTATTAACAGCCTCATGATAGTCTTTGAATACAAAAGGCCAGAAATAGCCAGTGCGAAGGATTTTTTGGGCTGTAGCCATCCCAGATAAATGACCGCCACATGCTCTAGAGTGGCAATCATTCAACACGTGTTCAGCCTCCTCATGGGTGAGGCATCATCGGAGAATGGAGTCAATCCCACACCTATACAAGGTATCATTTAAGATAAGATAGTACTTCACGTGGTGACGGATGCGGTGATGATCATCGTGAGATAGATGCGGTTGAAAACGCTAGGTCTGGAGATAAATCAGCAAATATCCATACCAAGGATCAGTAGTGATAATTAGGAACATGAATTCATCTGGAAATGAATCGTTGGGCTCAAATTCCATGGTAGCATAGGGAAGGTCACACATAAGCTCAGTAAAAACCAAGGATTCCTTTGATGTAGCCTTGGCAAACTCGAGATCGAACTCCTGAAGGATGACGATCCAACGGGAGTACTTTCCCCCGAGTACCTGACGAGTCAGAATGTAGTACATCGAGTTCTAGTCTACCAATACGGTGGTAGTGCAAAGCAGAATGTAGTGACGAAATTTTTGCACAGCAATGACCGTGGCCAAAGCTATCTTCTCCACATGTGAATAACGGGTTTCAGAATCAATAATATTCTTACTGGCGTAATAAATCACATGCTCCTGACCATGGAGATTGTCCTGCACTAAAACCATGGTTATGGTAGTAGCGAAGACAGCAATATACAAGAGAAAGTCATTTGAATAATCTGGGGGGTGTAGCATGGGTGAATGAGTCAGAGCATGCTTAAGATTATCAAAGGTGAGTTAGGCTTGGTCATCCAAGAAGAATGGAGTGTTCTTCTTTAGGAGACACATATAACCGTGCGTTTTCTCGGTGAAATTGTACATGAAACTATGGAGAAATTTTTCCTTCCCCTGCAAACTTTGGAGTTCAAGGATGTTGGTTGGGGCTGGTAGATTAATGATAGCGATGTTGCCACCTTTTCATACACCTAGGTCACGTGGTAGAAATATTCAAGCCACTCGGTGTGTCCTTGGGGGAAAGTCTCGAGTCAAGGCTGTCACCTTGTTCTTGACTCCTCTGTTTAGTCTCAACTCCTAACGAAGCCAAGGGGGGTAGACCCTATTAAGTTACTAAGGATAATTACTTAGTATGGTGATGTTAAACTGAATGAGTTACTTAGGAGTTTGAAATTTAACTATAGACAATCAAAGATGACAAGATACAAAAAAGAACAGATGAAAGCGCAATGCTGAGACACAATATATATATAAAGCAAGAAAATAACTAGTGCCTTAGACTGGAGTAAAAAAATGGAAACAATGTACTTGCATGTGCTTGGGGTGAGTGTTTTGCGATTGCCTCTTGGTATGTTTTAAGTTAAAATTGAAGTGTGAGTTGATTAAAATTAGGCAAAGGAGGACTCCAGATATACCCTAGAGTACTTGGAGTATGTCCAAAACTAAATCTTCACAGCTACCCGCAAGGAATATGTGGGCTGAAATGGTGTCTCTGGGGCTATTGTTCATAATGCACCCATCAGGGTGTGACAGAGATTGGTGCCCCGAGGTTACTTTTAAGAAGTTCCCGCTTCCTTTGGGTATTTTGCCACCATGATGGTTCGATCTAGGTGTTGGATTTTCACCTGTTGGTTTGTTAATTTGGGAGAGTGAGTCCTAATTATACTAGTCACTCAAGTGATTTTGATACAGCTTGACTGATCGGATGAACCGAAGCCAAGTGTAGAGCATACACACTGGAGTCTTGTCAATTTTAGTAAGTTTTAAACTGGGTGTTCTTGTTTAAAACAAAACCATCCAGGAACCTCTTTCGATCCAAGTGGATCTCAATCGGGGAATCAAGGAGGGGTTAATTTTATAATAGATGAAAAACAAATGATCAAAATAAAATGGATACACAATTCTAGTTTTCTAATTAGTCCTACCACGAATCTCTTTCTCCTTTCGGGTCAATCGGGAAGTCGTGGGGTAAGTATTAAGATTACTTTGAAATATAAAATATGGAATATGAAATTAATAATAAAATAAATTATACTACCCTGCAGATTAGATCAATGCTATTTTGAAAAGAAATGAGCAAAAAGCAACAAAAAGGACACTGACGTGAATCCCCCCAGGGGGGATGGGGAATGGGCTCGAAAGAGCCTATTAAAAAAATAATTTTATTAAAAGCAGTTACAATATCAGAGAAATGATATAATTCTTATTGATACTTATATGGATTGAAATCAAGATATTACAAGGTGTGAAAATCAAAGGTTTTAGTCAAATGGGAGACCCCTGGGGGGATTTGAACGGTCTTGAGGACACTTCCAAACAAGAGCTTCGTTTATTTTATATTACACATGATAAAAATCAGTGAGCGTGCTAGAATAAAATATTCCCAAAAGCACTTTAAGAGTACCTTTGGATCAGCCTACCTTAACTCAAAAAAGATGAAGTTAAAACTAGCTAAACAAGTGAAAAAGGAACCAAGGAAAGCAAGCTTTCCTTGGGATCTTGGCTTGCTTTTTGTGCAGCCAATGAAATATGCACTGATTTCTGGATTTATCTTTTATAACAGAAAATAGAAATCTAATGCATGCAAGCTACAAGTTTTCTTTAAATTTCCATGCAAAAAGGACGATTTCCCTAAAGCTAGATCTAGAATGCTTATGAAACTTTTTAACTGCAAGATCTAGAATATTGGCTTTGATAAGATAGATCTATGTTGGAATTACTTTTAAGATGATATATCTAAGAAAAATCAAAGCTATGAACAAAGTAACCGGGTAAAAAATTTGATTTTGAGGGAGGAAGAGGAGGAGAGAAATGCTGGTTTCCTTGAAGATCCACAGTGGAGCTTTCAGGTGGAATGTCGAGGGACTATGCCTTTGGAAGGTTTTGAAGAGAGTGAAGAAGCAAACTAGATCAGCATCCTCTCCAATGTAGGAACCTGCAGCTCAACTGAAATCAAAGAACTTGCCAAGAAACTTGTGAGATCCGATTAGTACATACACAGAGATTCAAGATAACATCCATATAAGCTTATAGGACATGCTGAATCTATATCTCTAAACATGCATCAAAGGAAATAGATGGTCAATAAACTTATTGAAAAGAACCTTTCCTATCAATATTGTAATAAGCTTATTATCAATCTTAACAACGGATCTACAAGCAATTAGCAAAAATTGAACACAGATACAGGTTACCTTAGTAAAATAATGGAAATAATCATCCACACATGCAATAGCACAACACCGTCTTGCCTCCAAAGATTTTCTTTATTTCAAATGAAGAATAACAACAGTACAATAGCAGCAGCACCTCAATCCCAATTCTAACTAGCTTGGAAGAGGAGGTTGTTCCTGGATATATACAAAATACAAGACATCCAGCCCAGGGGGGCGCAATTCCTCATGGAATCAGATGAAATCAGCTGATGGAGATTTCATCAATGCAGAACTGAAGCTGAACTGATCCTACTTGTCAACTGGGGGCTTGATTGAGCTGACACATCAACCCATACACTGACACATCAGTCCACAGAGCATCCATGAGAGTCCACACGTGTGGAGGAGAGAGAGGGGGAAAAATTACCCATGAAGACAGCTGAAGATCAACTCTGGATCTGATTTGATCACCTCCTTCAGTCAAGGATTTGTCCGATCCAGTCAATCTGCTTTAGATTTGACTGATTTCAATCAAATCGGCTGAGAATCCACTGATTTTGGATTTTGGATTTGCTCCATTATTCATCAATTTATTAATTAAAATAATCAATAATTGATTTTTTGGGGCTTTCTGACCTGAGTGATGGAAAATCACATGGGTTTACATGGTGCTCTTAGCTTGAAAATGAGCACCTACATGACTGAAACTGATTATTTGGCCCACTTTTATTACAAAATCAATTTTTCCAATAAAACTATTAAAAAATAGCCTAAGTTTTGGAAAAATTAAATTTTAATAAAAAACACCGAAAAAACTAAAAAATTAAAAAATTGAAAAACACCTAGGGGGACTTAGACATGTTCATATGACTCGAAAATGATGTCTAGCATGTTTATACATTGACACATAGACTCTAATAACCTCAATAGGCCTAAATGCCAAGGTGACCACCCCAACTTTGGAGGTATGGAGTGAAAAACTCAGAAATTATCAGTCGTTTATTCAACAACCAATAATAACCAATGGAAAAAACACCCTGGGCTGATCGGATTGACAAATAAATTCTAAGAGACTGAGTCTTTTACAGACACTATCATGCTAGAACATTTATTACAACTCCCCCATGGGGTATGAACATGTGATATAGTACAACAAGCACTTCCCAGAAGTACTTCCAAAGGTCTTTTGAAGTCCGAACAAGTTAACCCTGTCCAGTTCACCAGGCTCACTTGATAAAAAACCACTAAGTACAACTTAGGTGGTAAAATTCTGGCTCCATCTAGGGACACATTCTCTGACCGATCTTCTGTTCAATGAAGAGGATGTGAGAACTCTAGAATCTCTAGGTCTTGCAAGGAAATTAGAGTTTGTCAGTAACATGTATATATAAAAAATTAACTATAAAAGAAACTAATGTACATAATTAATCTATAATGTGCAAAAAGGAATATTTTACAAAAACTAATATACAAAGGAAAAATTTTCAACATGGTACAAAATAACTATAATATAACAATATCTATGATACAACAATATGATATATGCAATTTAGAAATACATGCAGGGCAAGGTTTAGAAATTGGCCCTGAAACCACCGATGCCAATAAAGGCCTCAAACTGTCTCGGTGAAAAACAACTTGAGGAGGAAACCATTCACTAGAAAGCTCAATCTTTCTCCTTCCAAGTCATTTAGATAGAAGGAGTTTGTTCCTGCTATTTCATCGATGATGTACAGTCCCAACCACAAGCTGTCGAGCTTTCCAGGTTTCTCAGGTTTTTCCCGTCGTTTGTCCCAGCGTAGAACCATGTCACCTACTTGGAAGGACCCTGGCCGGGTAGACTGATCAAAGGATCTCTTGACCTTTTCTAACTTTCCGATACTATGTTCAAGAGATTTTCTTCTGCTCTCATCTAGCTCGATCAACTGGTTTATTCTATTTTGGATGGCCTCTTGATCTGAGCTGAAGGTCTAGAGAAGCTGATAAAATGGAAGCTTTAGATGGACTGGTAAGGTGACATCAAGGCCGTAGACTAGTTCGAAAGGGCTCCTCCCGGTTGAAATTTTCTTAGTGATCCTGACAGCCCATAATGCTAATTTGATCTTGCTATCCCAAGCCTTCTTATTGTCACCCACAATTTTTTTGATTATGGTCATTAAGTTCTTGTTACTTGATTCTGCTAGACCATTTCCTTGGGGATAGTAATTATATGAGTGAGATAGGATAATTCCATACTTGAAACAGAAATATGACATCTCGAAAGAGACAAAGCATGGGCCATTATCCGTGATTATTCTAGCTGGCACACCGAATCTTGTGATACTCTTCTCTTCTAATAAATCCATGACTACAGCATCGGTTGCCTTCTTGGTGGGTATTGCCTCTACCCACTTGGTAAAATAATCTGTGGCAGTAAGAATCCAAGAGTAACCATTGCTCGAGTTATCCTTGAACTTACCAATGAAGTCAAGCCCCCACTGCTGGAAAGGGGCTTGGACTACTATTGGATTTAGAGGCAAGGCTCTCATTTGTTGCTTTCCGGTGAATAACTGACACTGGGGGAAAACTCTGATAGCCTTGTGCACATCTGAAAATAGGTTTGGCCAATAGTAGCCTGCTCTAAGGATTTTGTGGGTGGTTGTTTTTGCTGCAAAATGTCCACCACAAAATCCTGAATGGAACTCAACCATGAGTTTTTTGGACTCAGGTTCATCGATGCATCTAAGTATTAAACCATCGGGGTTTCTCCAACCCAAACCATCTTTGGTCAAACAATACTTAGTTTCCTTTAACCTTAATGCCCTTCTTTTATGGCCAAGTAAGTGATCGAGGCATGTAAGGTTGCAGAGGAAAAATATGATGTCAGTGTACCAGGGGTGCTGTTCTAATCTCTGAAGCTCGTCTGATACACTTTGCTATGAATTGTTGCTCTGGCAGATTATTCCTAAAGCCTTTTAATTTCCCTGGGTCAACATCTTTGCAAGACCCTGTCCCTTAATTAATTTAGTAGGTTTTATCTCCAAATCATATTCTTGAATCTTTGAAACCCACTTACCCCTGACTCCTAGACAATCCTGCTGAGACATGATATCTTTGACAGCTGCATGAGGTACATATCCAATGATCTTGGATTAACCTATATAAGTTCTGAAATGTTTAAGGGACTTGACAAGAGCATATGCCTATTTCTCCATCATGGTATACTTCAATTCTAAATTTTGTAAGGCTCTACTTATAAAGGCTATGGGTTGCTCTTGTCCCTCCTTATTCTTTTGAAGTAAAACATCGGCAATGGTGTCTTCTGAGGGAAAGGAAAATATCTGGAATTCTTTGGAATAATCTGGACTAGTCAAGACTAGGGACATGGATATGGCATTTTTTATGGATTTGAATGCAACTTTCCCTTCATTCGTCCACTCAAACTTAGCATCTTTCTTTTAATAGCTTTTGTAGAGGTTTCATTAATTCTGGTAAAATTGGGATGAATCTTCTTATGAAATTGATTTGACCATTAAAGGAATGGAGAGCTTTTAGATTTTGAGGCAAGGGGAATTTCTTAATAGCTTCAACTCTCTCAAGATCAACCTTGACACCATCTTTAGAAATGATGTGCCCCAACAACTTGCCTTCATCAACTCCAAAGATTGACTTGGCGGGATTCAAGGAAATACCATATTTCTAACATCTTAGAAAAACCTGCCTAAGATTACTTATGTGGTCAGATCTTTCTTTTGAAAAAATAGTTAAGTCATCCTGATATATTTTGATAATTTTTCCTATAAGTTCTTTGAAGGCAAAATCCATGGCTCTTTGGAAGGTGGTACCTGCATTCAATAAGCCAAAAGGAATTCTTATAAATTTATAGGTACCCCAAGGTGTGGTGAATGTAGTCTTGTGTTGATCCTCTTTATTTACCAACACCTGGTTATAACCAAAAAATCCATCCAACATGGACATCATTCCTGATCCTGTTACTCTTTGAAGCAATGTTTCCATGTCGGGTAATGGGTAATTATCTTTGAGGCATGATGTATTCATATTTATAAAATCTATATATATTCTAAATGACCCATTATTTTTTTTTACAACAACTAAGTTGGAGCACCAAGATGAATGTATTGTAGGTGCTATAATCCCTGCCGCTAACATCTTCTGAAGTTCCTTCTACACAATGGGGTCCAACTTAGGATTTATTCGCCTAAGTTTTTGTCGGAAAGGTTTGACCTCCTTAGCTTCTTCTGTGAGGGGAATAGTGTGTTGAAACACATCCTCCCTATAGGATTTAAGCTCATCATAACTAAAGGCCAACACATCTCTATAGTATTTGATTAGGTTGATCAAATTGTTCCTTTCCTTTTCCGAAGTACCCTTTCCAATTTTTATTAACTTGGGATCCTTGTCAGTTCCTATGTTTATTTCCATATAATTCCCAATTTTTATTTCTTCTTTTTGTTTTTTGTGATGATCTTGTCGATCAAAAATATTCTCGAAAGCTATAAGGCTACTTGGGATGTGATTCCTTTCATTATCCTCGCACTCCTGATACTCTTTACCTTCCTGCTGATAACTGATCTTGCAACCTTCGAACTCTTGTAGATTGTGGATGAATCTCAAGAGTTGCTCATCATCTTTGAACACCTTCCAATGGTCTATATTATCTGGTATTGAAGGTCTAAAATTAATTTCCATATTTCCATTTCCATTAATCATTTCATCCGATGGCTAGAGGGTGGATGCTGCTACTACCAATTTATCTGCTAACCCATTCATTTCCCTATGGACCTTTGAATGTTGAGTGCATCAAACCATTCCATAGTGTCCCATGTGGAATTTCTATACTTTCTTAGTCTATCATTTTTGTATTGATACTGATTCTTAATCTGGAGGACAACTAGATCTGAATCACCCTTTATGTTCAACATCTTTATCCCCATATCTTTAGCAGTTTCTAACCCCATGCTCAATGCCTCATACTCGGCTACATTGTTTGATGCTTCAAACTCTAACCTGAATGAAAAATTGTAGATTTTATCTGAAGGAGAGATGATCACGATGCCTGCACCCTTTCCAGTTTTGGAATAAGCCCCGTCAAAGTACATTTTCCAAACTTCATCGATCTTTTCATTTTTAATGTTTTTTTTAATAGGGGGCATGAAATTTGACAAAATAGCATAGTTTCCAAAATTATCAGTGAAATGAACAAATTCATTTTCGAGCCTCTTAGGGTTTTCTACATGTCGTTTCCTCAGCTTTTCTCTTTGGAGAATCACCCTAGTGTTCTCTGATGCAGGTATAGTAGCATATGTCCAATCCATTTGAATGTGCCCACCAAGAGTTTCAGCCCATTTTCTGGATAGCAACATACCTCAATTATCTGGAACATCTATCACCACCACATCCATCGACATGTCGATATCAAGATACTTAGCTAACTTGACCTGTAAATTTAATATTATCCCTACCACTTCAACTTCTCTTGCATCCATGGCACAAACATTGTGGTAGGGTCAAGTGACCCTTAGATTTAGTTGCTCCATTACTTTTCTTGTCATGACATTTGATGAAGCACTTGAATCTAACATACAGTTATGAAGGAGAATTTTATCAACTAAGAGGGAGACATAAAAATGTGGGTGGTCTTCTCTTCTTGGATCAACACTGTTGAGGACCATGGGCATATCTATAGGTTCAATGTGTTTAGCTTCAAATATAGCATTGTTATTAGGAAGAGGATCCTCTTCGATAATATTATGAGCTTTACTTTGACTATCCTCTAAGGCTTTCAACAACTTTTCTTTTTGACCCATAATTTTAAGGACATCAGTTGCATAAACATGAATCTTAGCACTACTTATCCATTCTCCCATATCAATATTTGACTCAGGGAAAATAGGAGGATCTGGGAGGGGAGGAGTGGTTACCTTTGGCTTTTACTGTTTAGACGATGATGGCTTCTCTCTTCTTTGATACACAGCTCCCTTGAACCTAGCCTCCTTCATTTCCTTAATTGATTCCGAAGAAGGCATTACACCATAAAAGTTGGAAAGGAGGTCCTTCTCGAAACCGTAATACGTGGTCTGCTGCCAATGCTGGTTTGATAAAGGATAGGTTCGGCCTACCATGTACACATGATCAGACTCACCTGATGTTGTTTCCTGATTACTGACCTCCGCCATTCCATGTTCTATAACTTGGTTTTCTATATAGAAAGTGTCTTTTGGGTGGAATTGATCACAAGGTCTACACCATGGAATGACTTCATCTACCAGGTTAGTTGAGTCTAACTGGTTTGGAATCCTAGGTTCATGTTGAGGAGATTTCTTCTGATACACCTGATTCTGTTTAGGATGAAAGTTCCTAGGTCCATTATTTCTTTCCAGTGTGATTATTTTGTTCTGAATATTATTCAATTGTACAGATTGGCTTGCCATGTGTTGGTTCTGACTAGTAACCATTTTTTCCATCAGGCTAGTTACTTTTTCCATGGGGTATTTAGAGGTTTCCTTTTCCTCTAATTCGACGGCCTTTCCCTTCTCTTTGTTGTACAAAGTGTTTCCCCTAGTGTAACCTGGAATGTTGGATTTTCCCGAAGATTGCATATTCTTTTATATTTTCTCAGCCATATCCTGAGCAGTTTTTAGATCGGTCGGATCTTTGTCCCTTAACTGGTACCTCAAATCACCAGTGAAATCTTCGATGTAAGATATGAGGATGGAGGCATCCCTTGGCTTGATTTCTCTAGGGAGGTCCGCAACCACACGTCTAAACTTAGTATTAAATTCATCAATGGTTTCATTTTCCATCTTCTTTATATTATGAAGGGAAGCAAGGAAATGTCTTGGTTCTTTCTTTCCCCCCCATTTCTTCTTAAAACCTTCTAGGAATTCATTAAGGGTTTTATATGAATCATCACCAAGGTGGCCATACCATTCCGCGGCATCATCCTCTAAGGATAAAGCAAAGAGCTTCATTTTGACATCTTCATGGTTAGAGGTAGCATTATTGCAGTAACTGACCAGGTGCTTTTCAAACTTTCGAAGATGAGTCTTGGTAGTGGTGACATTATTTCCCTCGAATATGGGGAGATTCTTGATAGCATCATTCGGAATTTCATGAGGAGCACCTGCTATCTAAGAAAAGTCAAGGGGTTTGTAAAATTCCGTCATTTCTTGAGATTGGAAGCTATGAATCTCTACAAATATGTGATGGATATCTATGAGGGATTGGTCTCCTAAATCTTCAAGGTTTCTATGAGAAGTCTTCCTATTCAATATTTCCCTAATAAACCTTTCGGGATCAGGGAGAGGATTGAATAATTGTCGGCGGTTTCTTCGAGTATAAATTCTTTAAGGGATGTTAGACAGTGGAGTCGCCAGATGGATCGAGTTTTAATTTTTATGTTTTTTTAAAGACCGGATCAATCAAATTTTTTTATCTTTTTAGTTGTTTAGAAAAAATTTAAGCTAAGTCATACTCGGGAATAAAAAGATTTATCCCCGACAACGGTGCCAAAAAGTGTTGCCACCTTTTCACACACCTGGGTCACGTGGCAGAAATCTTCAAGCCACTCGGTGTGTCCTTGGCGGCAAGTCTCGAGTCAAGGCTGTCACCTTGTTCTTGACTCCTGATCCGTTTAGGATCAACTCCTAATGAAGACAAGGGGGGTAGACCCTATTAAGTTGCTAAGGATAATTACTTAGTATGGTGATGTTAAACTGAATGAGTTACTTAGGATTTTGAAATTTAACTATAGACAATCAAATATGACAAGATACATAAAAGAACACACGAAAGCACAATGTTGAGACACAATATATATATAAAGCAAGAAAATAACCAATGCCTTAGAATGGAGTCAAAAAATAGAAACAATGTACTTGCATGTGCTTGGAGTGAGTGTTTTGCGATTTCCTCTTGGTATGTTTTAAGTTAAAATTGAAGTGTGAGTTGATTAAAATTAGGCAAAGGGGGGACTCCAGATATACCCTAGAGTACTTGGAGTATGTCCAAAACTAAACCTTCACGGCTACCCGCAAGGAATATGTGGGATGAAATGGAGTCTCTGGGGCTATTGTTCATAACGAACCCATTAGGGTGTGACAGAGATTGGTGCCCCGAGGTCACTTTTCATAAGTTCCTGCTTCCTTTGGGTATTTTGCCACCATGATGGTTCGATATAGGTGTTGGATTTTCACCTGTTGGTTTGTTAATTTGGGAGAGTGAGTCCTAATTATACTAGTCACTCAAGTGTTTTTGATATAGCTTGACTGATTGGATGAACCACATCCAAGTGTAGAGCATACACACTGGATTCTTTGTCAATTTTAGTAAGTTTTAAACTGGGTGTTCTTGTTTAAAAGAAAACCCTCCAGGAACCTCTTTTGATCCAAGTGGATCTCAATCGGGGAATCAAGGAGGGGTTAATTTTATAATATATGAAAAAAAAATGATCAAAATAAAATGGATACACAATTCTAGTTTTCTAATTAGTCCTACCACAAATCTCTTTCCCCTTTCGGGTCAATCGGGAAGTCGTGGGGTAAATATTAAGATTATTTTCAAATATAAAGTATGGAATATGAAATTAATAATAAAATAAATTATACTACCCTGCATATTAGATCAATTTTAGTTTGAAAATAAATGAGCAAAAGCAACAAAACGGACACCGACGCAAATCCCCCCAGGGGGGGTGGGGAATGGGCTCGAAAGAGCCTATTCAAAAAATAATTTTACTAACAGTGGTTACAATATCAGAGAATTGATATAATTCCTCTTGATCCTTATATGGATTGAAATCAAGAGATTACAAGTTGCGAAAATCAAAGGTTTTAGTCAAATGGGAGACCCCTGGGGGGGATTTGAACGCTCCTGACGACACTTCCGAACAGAAGCTTCCTTTATTTTCTGTTACACATGCTAAAAAACAGCGAGCATGTTAGAATAAAATATTCCCAAAATCACTTTAATACTACCTTTGGATCAGCCTACCTTATCTCAAAAAAGATGAAGTTAAAACTAGCTAAACAAGTGAAAAAGGAACCAAGAAAAGCAAGCTTTCCTTGGGATCTTGGCTTGCTGTTTGTGAAGCCAATGAAACATGCAATGATTTCTGGATTTTTCTTTTATAACATCAAATAGAAATCTAATGCATGCAAGCTACAAGTTTTCTTTAAATTTCCATGCAAAAAGGACGATTTCCCTAAAGCTAGATCTAGAATGCTTATGAAAATTTTTAACTGCAAGATCTAGACTATAGGATTTGATAAGATAGATCTATGTTGGAATTACTTTTAATATTATATATCTAAGAAAAATCAAATCTATGAACAAAGTAAACGGGTAAAAATGTTGATTTTGAGGGAGGAAGAGGAGGAGAGAAATGCTGGTTTCCTTGAAGATCCACAGTGGAGCTTTCAGGTGGAATGTCAAGGGACTATGCCTTTGGAAGGTTTTGAAGAGAGTGAAGAAGAAAACTAGATCAGAATCCTCTCCAATGTAGGAACCTGCAGCTCAATTAAAATCAAAGAACTTGCCAAGAAACTTGTGAGATCCGATTAGTACATACACATAGATTCAAGATAACATGCATATAAGCTTATAGGACATGTTGAATCTAGATCTGTAAACATGCATCAAAGGAAAGAGATGGTCAATAAACTTATTGAAAATCACCTTTCCTATCAATATTGTAATAATCTTATTATCAATCTTAACAACGGATCTACAAGCAATTAGCAAAAATTGAACACAGATACAGATTACCTCAGCAAAATAATGGCAATAATCATCCACACATGCAATGGCACAACACCGTCTTGCCTCCAAAGCTTTTGTTTATTTCAAATGAAGAATAACAATAGTACAATAGCAGCAGCACCTCAATCCCAATTCGAACTAGCTTGGAAGAGGAGGTTGTGCCTGGATATATACAAAATACAAGACATCCAGCCCAGGGGGGCACAATTCCTCATGGAATCAGATGAAATCAGCTGATGGAGAGTTCATCAATGTAGAACTGAAGCTGAAATGAGCCTACTTGTCAACCGGGGGCTTGATTGAGCTGACACATCAACCCATACACCGACACATCAGTCCACAGAGAATCCAGGAGAGTCCACACGTGTGGAGGAGAGAGAGAGGGTGCAATTCCCCATGAAGACAGTTGAAGATCAACTCTGGATCTGATTTGATCACCTCCTTCAGTCAAGGATTTGTCAGATCCAGTCAATCTGCTTTAGATCTGACTGATTTCAATCAAATCGGCTGAGAATCCACTAATTTATGATTTTGGATTTGCTCCATTATTCATCAATTTATTAATTAAAATAATCAATAATTGATTTTTGGGGCTTTCTGACCTGAGTGATGGAAAATCACTCAAAACTTAGGAAATAGTGGGTACATGGGTTTACATGGTGCTCTTAGCTTGAAAATGAGCACCTACAGGATTGAAACTGATTATTTGGCCCACTTTTATTACAAAATCAATTTTTCCAATTAAACTATTAAAAAATAGCCTAAGTTTTGGAAAAATTAAATTTTAATAAAAAACACTGAAAAAACAAAAAAATTAAAAAATTGAAAAAAACCTAGGGGGACTTAGACATGTTCATATGACTCGAAAATGATGTCTAGCATGTTTATACATTGACACATAGACTCTAATAACCTCAATAGGGCTAAATGCCAAGCCGACCACCCCAACTTTGGAGGTATGGAGTGAAAAACTCAGAAATTATCAGTCATTTATTCAACAACCAATAATAACCAAGGGAAAAAACACCTTGGGCTCATCGGATTGACAAATAAAGTCTAAGAGACCGAGTCTTTTACAGACACTATCATGCTATAATATTTATTACAACTCCACCATGGGGTATGAACATGTGATATAGTACAAGAAGCACTTCCTAGAAGTACTTCCAAAGGTCTTTTGAAGTCCAAACAAGTTAACCCTGTCCGATTCACCAAGCTCACTTGATAAAAAACCACTAAGTACAAATTAGGTGGTAACAAGCAGCAATCTTCAAAGGATCGATCCAGATTCCATCTTTGGATACCAAAAAGCCAAGTAGACATCCCTTCTCTACGTAAAAAACACATTTATGTGGATTGAGCCATATATTATAATGACGACATCTCAGGAATATGTCTCTAAGATGACCAGGATGGTCCTCCCATCACTGTGAATGAGCAGGGAGGTCGTCAAGGTACGGTTCAACAATATGTTTAACCTCGTGAAATGCATAGGACATCGTACGTTGGAACGTGGCTCCATCATTTTTCAAGATGAAGGGTAACTTCTTATATGAAAAGGTTCCCCTTGGGAAAATGAATGTCGTCTTATGTTGATCGGAGGGCAATATCTCAATCTGATTGTAGCCGAAGAAGCCATCCATGAATGAACAGATGACACTTCTAGCACAGTTGTTGATAATCTGATCGATATGCGGGGTAGGAAAGTTGTCCTTGGGACAAGATTTATTTAAATTCATAAAGTCGATGTAGACTCTAATGGTGCCCTATTTTTTATTGACAGGGACAATGTTCGATACCCATTCCGTTAGAGGTACAGGATAAATAAAACCAGCTTTCAGAAGTTTCTCAATCTCAGCTTTAATAGTTGTGGCCTTCCTAGGATGGACTTGCCTAAGTTTCTGCATGACAGGTTTAGCCGTGGGATAAGTTTAAATCTCATGGACCACAATGGAAGGGTCAATCCCCGGCATCTCTTCACAGGACCAGCCAAAAATATCACAGAATTCCTTAAAAAGTGCCTTATATGCTTTAGATTCATCTGTGGAGCAGTTCTGCCCAACATGAACGTGCTCAATAACATCAGGCTTGGCTAATATGTCAATTGGGTTCGTCTGAGTAATGTTGCAAAGGTTTCCTTTAGAATCTGTGTCTTGCAACAATATAGGACTGGATGCAAAATCATGGCTGCCCAAACTGGTATTAGGGAGGAACATGGATCTATAATGGTGATCCTCCCAAATGTGCTCATCCGTATTCATGATCTCTATAATGGACTCGTCAGAAACAAAATTCTAGGAGAGATAATCTAGAATCGGAAGAGAAGGTTCTAACCAGTACGGTAAATGGTAAGGATCTAAATCCACTAAATGAAGGTCATCAGTGTGATCATCGAAACAAGTTTGAATGGTGTCATACATAGCTTTGTGCGGGCTCAACGAGATGGACTCAACAACATTTTGGCCCTTAGGCTCAAAATCAAATGAGGCGATCATATGTACTGTCGTGGTATTTGTGCTAGGAGGAGTAGAGGGAAAAATCCCCATAAGGGATGAATCCTTCAGCATACCTACCCCAATCGACTGGTAAGGAGGAGGGGACTGACCTAACATGGGGATGTTATTAGTCATAGAAGTAGTAACATTCGGTGTATAGAAATCAAGCTGGTCAATGGTAACAATTCTCCCAAGATCCAGGAATTGGACCATTTGAAATACTATTGAAGCAACAGCAGTCATGCCATAGAACCAATTCCTTCCTAAAAGGAGGTTATAATCCAAAGGGGCATCCACCACTTCTACTTCGACGGAAATGATTTTCCCCCCCAGCTCGACTGCGAGGGCTGATATGAGACCATGGGGTTGGAAACCCCATCCATCAAAGGCTTTAAGGGTTGTCGGTGATGTAACAAGCTTGGGAGAGCCAAGAGATTTCCAACAAGTTAGAGATAACACCGAGGTCGAAGCTCCTTCATCTAGTACCATTTGAAAGACTTTCTTTCCCACTACTTTTGTAATGATCTGAAAAGCAAGTTTATGCGGTAATCTAGGTTTATAGTTCTCAATGTTGAAATGGATCAAGTTAGTGTTATCCAGGTCTACAGCTCCTAATGTTGTCAACAAGTTCTTGCGCTATGTGGGGCAACTTTGGAGTACTTCTAAGGTAGACATCGCACAAGGTGCCTAAGCGAGATATTCAACTACATTATAAAATTGAGCAGCTCGGGCATTGGGATTAAAGACAGCCTTCCGAAGATTACTCTTTGGTGGGCACAAAATCATGTCGAGAGTAGGCTTATCGATAGACAAGGAAACAATAGACAAGGATTCCAGAGAACTAGTAGAGGGAGATTTCCCTGAAGAAGATTGATATTCTTTCTTATCTGCAGGTTTATCATAATTCTGGCTTCGAGTTTGTAGATGGATGGTATCTGAGGACATCATATGAATTTCCTCTGATGAACTAGATTTACCCTGGTTAGACATGTGGTCTACCAGTTGTTGTTGAGAGGGAAAGGGATCCGTAAGTACTGCAAGTGTGGGATTGGACTTCAGAAACTGGGAGATTTCGTCCCGACGGGGACACTCCTTTGAAAAATCGTCACCACCACATAATAGACAAGGATATTTAGCCTTCATTTTCCCTTTTCCATTGTCATTATTGGTTGATCATGGGGTCTCCTTTTGGTTTCTAGGTTTTTTATTTTGATTTTTACCTTTCTTTTTATTACCTGAGGTTTGAGTACTTTGAATATAATTGACCTCAACAAAAACCTTAGGAGTCGAAGGAGTAGCGATTTGGGTTTGCTTGGCAGGTTTCACTATGGATGGGGACTGGATTGAACCAACAATCCCATCAACAGGTACTTCTACTGGAGGCTTGGTAGGGTCAGTTTTGGGGTGAGGAGCTTGAGGAATCAGGTCATAAAGAGTCCCGAACTGGGAATAGACCAAGTCTAGGTACTGATCCTGACTAATAGCCTTCTCTTCAGTAACTGCACCACCCATGGCCACATCTTGGGAAATAGGAGGCAACAAGGACTTAGTGAACCAATCATCTAACAAATGATCCGAAATAGGGGCCTTAATAAGCCTTCTCCACCTTCTCCACTCATGAATATGATCAGAAATGTGGGTGGAGGTGTTCTGTCATAGAGAAGTTAAAATTTTAGTGCCTGTTTCATAACGGATAGGGAGTTGAAAGTGCATAAGAAATACGGTTTCCAATGAGCCAAAATCCACAAACAAATGTTGTGGGAGTTCAATGTACCACTTCACGGCCATACCGGTCAAATTTTTCTGAAAGAGTCGTAACCGAATGGAATCATCCATAAGGGAGTTCGAGGAACACCACAAATGAAAAGTCATAACATGGTTATGTGGATCTTCACCCTGCTTCCCATCGAATTTCGGAATATCCAATGGTAAATTTACCAGAATGGGAGGCCATGAGGGATTGTGTCAAATGGGATCATTGATCAACTTGGACAAAATAGGCAAGTCCAAATTTTCTAGGAAAGGTAACTATCTATTTGGTTGCACATACTCGTAATATTGATATGGCATATAATTACCAGTAGGGCCATAGGTAGACTGATAAATAGGTTGCTGTGAGGAAGAACCACTGGAGGATCTATCCATGGGGGGTTGATTTCTATAATTAGGACCACTAGGACCACCAGGGCCTCTAGGAGGAGGACCGCCAGAGCGACCAGAACCACTGGGACCACCAGACCCTTTGGAGCCTCCAGGAGGTGGTAAACCTCTAGAGCCACTAGGTGGAGGGCCACCAGACCCTCCAGAGCCATAAGGAGGAAAGCCGTCAGGTCCCCCAAAACCACTAGGACCCCCAGGGGGAGGACCTCCATAAGGTGGTCCTCTTGCACCTCCCATAGTCTATATAGGCATCCCTCCCACGGCTGGCATGTAAGACCAGTTGGGTTGCCTCCATGGTGTAAAAGTGTTACTAGGGTATTGAATTCCAACATAAGGTGTTCCTGTATGATTATATGGATGATTACCTATAGGAATTTGATAACCACAACCACTAGAAGACTGAATGGTAATAGGTTGTACCCCTAAGGGCTCACCTGAACTAGATGGGGGATTTACCACATTAGTGTGGGTGGGAGGGACAAAGACTGTAGATGTTTCTATGTTAGAGGTCTACCCTTGACTAGGTACAACTCTGGTATCAGATAACGTAGGTCATGTCGGGGTTTTCCCCATGGCATTCAAAGGCACTGACGAAACAAGAATTGAAGGTTCATCCCCAGATGCAAAATACTTGGGAGGATTTGGAACAGACATAACATAAGAGGTGAGAGGGGTGGAAATTTGACCTAGGTTGTGGGTTGTTAATGGACGTTCTATAATCAGTTCAATGGGTCTCATAGAATTGGCTAGTGAATGATATCCCACAGGAATGGATGTGGAACGTACTAGTGTAGAGCCTAATAGGTTATCAATATGCTTTTCTACCTCCTATGCATGGAGAATAGCAGCACGATATTGCCTGTCTTCTTCTTCACTATCAGGATAACTTACATGGATGCCAAATGAGACAATGGCCTGTCCGATAGGTGTCTCCAAAAAAGGAGCATTAGGACCAAAGTATGGATGGGTATCATCAACATGACCTTCCAAGAGAGAACGGGATGATGAATCTTCCCGGGAAGGCTGTTGGACCAAGGGCAGAAAGTGTGAATAATATGGTACTCCACTTTCCACCACCACATTATCCCCCACTTGGGAGGTGGTAGAATCTCCTTGGTCGATAGCTTCCATTGGATTTTCTCCTAAAACAGGAATAAAATTAGGTGGCAAGCACCGTACTCTTCTGGACTGTCTTAACTCAGCCAGTTTGTATAGTTCCTATCTAACCTAAGGTCTAAAAATCTAGAAAAGAAAACATACCAAAAGACTTCCCTACTCAAACTATAGGTCAAAACAAGCAGACTTAAAATGATAGGAGGAGTTCAAAAGTCAGGTCTCTCACTAGGATTGTCAAGAAGGTGCCACTCATGATATACCTCGAGGGTACGTGCGTAGTAATCACCCCAAATGTTGTTTTCAGTGTATGGCTCCAAACAAGATTGCCAAAGAGATTTTCTCAGATAGATAAGGTACCCTAGTGGGGTCTCCCGATATACTCAAGTTACGTGGGAGCTCGAATCGGTAGTAGTGTTGTCTAATGCATAACCGTACACAAGGGGCCTTCTGATATATAATCGAGTACATGAAGTACCTTTCTATATACCTCAAGGGTACGTGAAAGGTCATTCGATATACTGATGGTATGTGGAAGAACCGCATGAGTCCCGGAATGAAATGCTAACAAATAATGAAAGCTCCTATGTTTTACGATGCCCAAACACGTCTCTAACCTATCACTTAGGTTACTACGTAAATTTTAACCTACAACTATAGTTAATTTTAACTTGTACGGTTAGGTGAATGCATGATGTTTTGACAGAAAAGTAAAACCATGCAATATGCTTATGCAAATGTTCACTTTACCATTCAGTATGCCTACTTACGGGAGGGAAGAGAGTGTTTTTCTTTTTGTTTCAAAACCAAAAACCATTCCAATCAATATTCATGAACATCAAAACAAAGACAAGCAAACACTTTTAAAAACCAAATTCTTCTTTTCGAAAGCAAATGAGAAAGGTGAGAATCTCTTTTCCTAAAAGAACAACACCAAGCACACCTATATGCCAATGCACTATAACTTTTCAAATTTCTCAAAAACATAAGCAAATCTAACTTAAAACTACCATTTTTTTTACTTTGATCGAGATAGACCTATATGCATGAGAGACGAAAGATCATAAAGGTCTTGAAAGCTTGTAAAGCCAATCAAAAAACCCAAATCCAACGCTCAAATATGATGTCCTAATCTCAAGCAAAACTTTTCTTTTTTGAAGGAAAGAAAAAGAAGTTTACTATGCAAGCAAGAAATGAAATCTAGAAGCTAATCTAGTGTTCTTCTTTTAGTAGATGCAATGAAAAGAGACTTCAATGAGCACCCTAACTTTCAAAAAACAAGAAATCCTTCTTTAAGCAAAACCAACAAGCAAGAAGCGGATGAACAATAAAAAAGACTAAATAAACTTTTGAAATTCCACTCAAATCAATATTAAACCATCAAAGCAGCAAGTCCCACACATAAGATTCAATAACACAAGCCTGATAACATAACTGAAAGAAATCAAAATTCCAAATTTTTACAAAGAAAAACAAGGAAAAAGAGTTTTGGACTAATTCCTACCTGGCACCGCACTTCGTAGGTGTTATAAGAGCGTTTCCAAGACAGCACTGCTCCTTGAAAACTAGATACATGAAATGGCACCTCTTACTGCTCACTATGTTCAGGCGGTGGCACCGCTCCTCGTACAAAGCATGGATGCGGTTCCATGTAGATGGCCAAAACAAAAAAGAGAATGATGGATCAAGTTAGAAAAGACTAGATTAAGGAAAATACTGTCGAATTGAATGTGGTAACAGAGCATAAAATACCGAAATGACTTAGATCTGGACAGATCTAGAAATTTCAAACCCAAATAATACAAATCATAAAGTAGATTTGACTGAAAAGAGTTGAAGAAAACAGAGCCTGGATTAAGACAAGAGTTGCAGGCTGAGGAATATCAGAACAACTGAATACTTTACTCCCCAACAGAGTCGCTGGATTTGTTAGCTGGAATATTTCACCTCCTATAGACAACAAGGTGTTCCACTAGTCTGAATGGTTTAGATCCAGAAAAAATAGAGGACAGAGGTTGAGGACTCTCCATAGACGTTGTAGATATCTGGAATACAAGGCTTTGACAGTTCACCTGTGTACCTGCAAAAAAATATCAACATGAAATGAATCAAAGCAACCATAATATGATCTACTAATCTATGCTAGTGACTAAGGAATCTAGCAACATATATATGTGAAATCACATCAACAACATCATATTTGGGACATAAATCAACTTGCATTAGAAATATGAAGAAGTTTACAACCAAGCCTTAGTGTTGACATGCATCTCCATGAAACAAGCTCTTCATCCCCAAAAGCTCTGACTCTAGCTCTCTATGCTCTCTCCAAATGATCTTGGGCCAAGGATCAATCCAACAACATAACAATACCTTCAATGTTCTCCCCTAAACCATCGTTATGAGCTCATATTTGTAGAGCTTTAATGGATAGAGATGGTTGAGAAATTAGTGGGTGAGGTGGCCTCTAAGATCCTAGGATGAGGGATCTCAAGCTCAACCAACCCACAATAGTAGGGATAAGGTAGTACATGAGGCTTATCATCTATAAGGCTCGAGAAACCTCTCTTTTTCCATTTTTACCCAGGGTACCACACTTCTCCTTCTATTATAGAGCAGTTCTGGTAATAACTACCTATGGACCAAGAGCAATGGGTGGTGGCACCGCTTATGGACAACCGATGAAAGGTGGTGCGAGCATGGGTACCACTCTTGGATAAAGGGGCATGCGTGGTGTTGGGAATTTGTATGACAGATTGATGAAAAACCACTTAGTTTCCACTCCAGAAGCTCGGATTCATGGAAAGTAGGTATGTCAAATGTATTACCACATGATGGTGACAGGATTTTGGTATAACATCTTCCACAAAGTAAAATCCTATCCATGTGATTACAATGTTCTAAAGTCGAACATGGTAGAAACCACTTGATTACTAGCCAATGATGTGAACCGTTAACAAGTGCAAGGGAGATCACCATTAATGTCAATGATTCCTAAGGTACTCTAGTACAATATACTGAGTGTGAATAAATGTCTTGATGTTGAACACCCAGTCAATTCTATCAATCAATGGTCAATGATGTGAACCTATGTCAAGAGCGAGAGAATCTATGATTGAGGAATACAGATATCAAGGTACTAAGTTTTGTTTCTAAGACTATTTCCTGGATGATGAGCTAATGTCGATGAGAATAGTCTCATCAAAGGAGAGCCATGATGAGTCCCGCATTGATGACACGAAACTCAAAACAAAGTTTTGGAATGATGTGAATAAGGTAACCATGAGACTGAATCAAAAGTACTGATGCAGAGACTATTTTGACTGCAGAGGTAAGCTTTTTCAACTTCCCTTTGAACATCAGGCGGAATGACAAAAGACTTGGTAGTAGGACAAAACCAAACAAACACATAGTGTGACAGTGGATAGTGCATTCTTTTGAAAGAATCAAAGGAGCGACATGACTCATGAAAGTGGATCGTCACGAAGTTAGCTAAATACCCAGTTGACTAAAATGATATGCAGAAAAGTGCCATGTTCAAAGGTAACAACAAACTACTGCCATTTATTTGCAAAATTATTCCCTTCCCATTTTCCCCATCATGGTTGATGAGTGCCTCTTTTCGGTTTTATGAGTTCAAAGAGGGTAACAAACACTCATTATAGCTCATCCAAAGACAAGTCCAAACTCATATGTTTTATGAACCTAAGAGAGGAGGGGTTCGTTCCCAAAAGAGGGTCTCTCAATGTTTAATTTAATGAGTCCAATGAAAGCTAACTCGCTATCGTTCATGTTTAGAGAGTCTAAAAGACCACGGAAGAAGACTCCATAGGGTCCTTTTTCATAAAATAGTTCACCTGAACCAAAAAAGTGATAACCTACCATCAGATGAACGACTCTTCAAGTGCTTTAATGAGCATGAAGAAGACAATATCACTCGACAATCTTTCCATCTTTAAGGATCCCGAAAAAAGTTTAAAGAAGACTCCACTAAGTCTCTTTTCACGATGAGAGATTTTACGAGTCTGAAAAGAATCAAAAAAGAACTCGGACCTTTGATGCTAAATTTGGAGAGTGTGACCAAAGTGTCGCAATAAATGCTCAAAGAATTTTTTCGTTTTATGGTAGTACGAAAAAGAAAAAAATGAACTCCTAAAACTTTTACTGCTACCACTCTTCTATCCTGCAACGACTTGAAAAACAAGTGTTAAATTATACAATAACTGACACTAAAGGATTATGACTGATAGATTTTGAGTAATAAATGATTTTAAAACAAAACTATAACATGTCAAAACCTAAAATGTATATAAAATTTATGTAAATAGTAAAAAATCAAAACATTTTACCATTTACCCATAGTGGCGAGCCTTTGGAGCATTTTCTTGGCCATATTTTCAGTCGCTGATATTGGGAGCATCTACCATCGGATTCACGCACCGTTAGTTCCAGGTAATAGATTAAACCCTAATCTTTCAATTCATGCTTTCAATTTTGATTTTTGGTGGTGTTTTGGGCCTATTGGGCAATCCCTAAAACCATGGAAGTGGGAACCACTCTTATCCCTTACGAGATAGGTGGTACCCCGCTAGAACCACACTGAAAACACTGTGCACAGGAGGTGCCACTGCCTATCCTCCATGGGACACAGGCGGTGCCATCTGTTGGTAAGTAAAAATGCATGCACAAGAAAAACTAGGTCAAATTTGATGATTTGAATGATTGGGAATGTTTCTAATTGGTCTTGTGATGGGTTTTGACAAGTTCCCATTGATAAAAAAAATGGTAATATGGAAAGAGAGGCAACATGACAATGACTATGATTTTTCCAAACAAAATGTGGGTTGTATCACTGCATTGAGAGACTGTGGACTTCTAGAGTTCTTCCACACACCCATCATGGTGTCACATGAGCAACTATTATAACATATACTTCGGATGTGGAATCCAAAGCAACAATATTTTGAAGTTGGTGCTCACAAACTGACAATTGAAGTAGAGGACATCTACTTCCTGATAGGCCTATCGAGACAGGGTGCTCCCATCTCTTTGAATATTTCCCATGGAGAGGACATTACTACTTAGGAGTTGATAAACTGCCATTGTATTCCTAGGACCAGGACATCGGGGAAAAAGATTCCCATAAAAGCAATGGTGGATGGCCCTCTACAGACAGTTTTGTTTACCATGCAGAGAGTGGCGGGAAGCCAAGGTGTACACCAGGAATCTAGAGCACATATGCTCTACACCATAGAGGCCATGGTGCCCACAGTTTTCAACTGGGCGGAATCTCTACTTTCAATCTTCAAGGATCAGTTGACCAAGTGTCGGCAGGGGGAGCTAAAGTAATTCGGTTTAGGTTCCATTCTAGCTTTTTTCCTTTTTGAGTGGGTTCCACAGTGTTGATGTATTTGTAACTTTGGAATGTATTCACTTATATATCTTATGTCTTGTACCATGATGTTTATTCCACGAAGTGTTTGTAATGTATTTGAGTCATGTCATGCCCCGATGTTCCTATCGGGAGATTCAATAATGTAAACAAGTCATGTCAATTCATTGTGGGTAACCCTCCTATTGTTCAAGGGTTAAAGTCCCCACAGTTCCAGGTCCCTAGGGTTATTAGACTCTCCTAAATAATTCATCCCTTGTGAGTTATTGTCAAGTCAGGAATTAGTATAAATAGAGAGTGAGCCTCTCTATTTATCACACACTCAGTCACACTCAGTTGTAGCGCATAGCTGAGGAAGAAGAATTTTTTAGGGCTATAAATAAAGAGGCTACTACTGTCGAGATATCATCTTACTATTTTGGGGTTTTTCTTTTGGTGTTGATTCTATATCTAAGGAAGTTGCGGGGTTTTCTCCATTTATAGTTTCCCCGAGGAAAAACATTGTGTTCATTGTCTCATGTGTTTGATTGATGTGCTTGTTATTCTCTCAGTTAAATATCCTAATATAATGCTAGCTTAAATGATAAAAATCTAACACATAGATGAGACCCTAGGTGGTATTTATAGTGTTGAGGGCGCGGGACCCTTGCATGCAGAGATGGTCCCAGATCATGGCCCATACTGGAGCGGGTAGAGGAAAGGTAAATTTTAGTGACCCATTCTTTCGATGGTTGAGAGATCAGCTCCTCATGGTGGAGGACTATGCATATGCAGGAAATGACTTCAGTGGTGACCCTGACCTACTGCTCCCACCTGGAGGACAGTGGGGGGATATCGGTAAGAAACAAAACCCCTAAAATGGAAATTGTTTTTTTATGTTTTGATGTTTTATATTTTTTATGTTTAGTAATGAGACTTGAATGTTTTCATGCAAACATCAGAGCAGCATGACCCAGGGGAGCATCCCCACTAGACAGGTGAGCTAGAGCCCGTTTTTTACTGCACGGCGATGATGTGATAGGGGATCTAGAGGAGAACCTCAAGAGGTTGACTCTAGACATCCCGGATGCCACAATTGATGACCTCCCACTAAGGTACCAGAGGCCTACTGCGGGAGTACCAGGTCATTTCAGCAGACTATTATGTCAAGTAGCTCAGGCGGTTATGTGTTACCATGAGCATCATTAGATGATGAGTGCATGATGTATTCACTGAAAGCTGATAGATAGCTTCAGGACTTTTGTATGATGATTTTTACTTGAAAGCCTACACGCTTCAAATGAGGTCTCGTGACCTATTTTTTGTAAAACATGTTTATATATATACAGACTTTTACCTTGGTGTTTATATGTCTCAAATGGTGAATGTATTTTACATGAGTTTTATGTGTCTTTTACATATTATTTATAGTGAACCTTGTTTGATTTTCATGTCATCAATGGCCAATATGCCAATCTAGGATGTAATTTTCCAATGAGTCGATGACTACATTATGTTCCCTAGGGATATGCCTATAGGTGATAGTTTCAAATGAGCTTTCTAATAAACGTACCCTCCAAAAGAGATGGAGAAGCACATGATTCCTAATGGTATAGACATGGTTTAGATGAAAAACCACAAGTTGTGAGTCCATCAATACTACCAAGTTGTGTACATCTTGGGAGGCAGCTTCAATCAGAAGACCTATGACTGCTCGGTACTCAACGATATTGTTGGTAGAGGGATGAATGTGAACCACTCCTGAACTGACCAAATCGTAAGCTGGGGAATAGAGAACCCAAGCAACTGAGGTAAGATTCAAGGTGTGGCGGCAAGCACCATCAATGAAGCCGTAGAAATCCATCTGCTCTGCACGACCAAAATATGGTATAAACAAATACAGACACTAAAATCAAAACCATATTGAAAATAATTAAGCACACTAAAATTCAAGTAATATACATATATACAAGATACTATCCAAGAGAGACCTAGGCATAGTACCTCTTCAACTAAAACCCATTGCGAGGTTGTTCTAAGGGAATTCCATCATAGTCCACGAGCTCGTAGGCCCCTTTCTCTAAAACTTTGGAAATGATGAAAGGACCATACCACATGGATTCAAACTTCTCTTTCCCTAGTTTGTCATATCTCTAATCGTAAGTCAAAACTAGGTCACCCTCGTTAAAGGCACTAGGTTGGACATACTTGTCATACTACTCCTTCACGCGTTTCTTGTGTGCCTCATTAGCTAAGGCAGCATCTCTTCTAGTTTCATCAAGATTGTTCAAGTATAGAAATCTCTCTTCCTCTGCAGAAGTGTCTAGGAGAATTTTGATGGCAAGTTTTAAGGATGGAATATGACATTGAATTGGCAAGACAACTTCTAGTCCATAGACAATCTAGAAAGGTGTTAAACCAGTAACTGTTTTCACCAAAGTCCTATAAGCCCAAAGAGCAGAGAAAAGGATATGGTGCCAGTTGGATTTATGGTCTCCAACCATCCGACGAAGCATCGTTTTCAAAACTTTGTTAATGTCCTCGACCTGACCATTAGCTTGTGGATAATAGGGCGTAGAGTTTTCATGACGAAAACATAGCTTGGCACTTAGTTTCTCCATCATTTGATTACGGAAATGTGATCTGTGATCAGTAACTATGGACTGCGGGACTCCGAATCTTGCTATCACATGATTGAACAGGAAGAGAACGACAGTCTTACCATCCTTTGCATATGTAGGCATGGCCTCAACCCATTTTGTAAAATATTCAACAGCTACGATGATGTAACCATGCTCCCCAGTGGAGTCGCCAGATTTGTAACTAGGAATAATGCACCTTCTGCAGACAGAAGTTGTTCCTCTGGTCTGAATGGTTCAAACCTAGAACAAATGAGTGAATAACTTGGTTGAAGACCTTCCTTGAACATTATATAAGACTAGAATATAACTGTGATGAAAGACCTATATACATGTAAGAAATATCAAACATGCAAAGACATCAAAACATCCAGAAAAAAATCTACACGTCCATATTAGTGACTAAGGAATCCAATAACATATATGCGAGATTTACACAACAAACATGTGGGAAGGAAATCAACTTTGCATTAGAGAATAAGTGAAAGAGATTACAACCATGTGCCTTAGTGTCGAGACAATCCTTCACAAAATTAACACCTCATCCTCGATAGCTACAACTTTCTCCACTATTGCTCTCTAATGGATTAGGCTAGGGTATCAATTCAGCAACATAACTCTACTATTCTTCTACTCCCTCAACTATGGACATGAGCTTGTATTTATAAGGCTCAATGGATAGGAATAGTTGAGAGAATTGTGGGTAAGGTGGCTCTAAGATCCTACCAAGATGTATCTCGAGCTCAACTAACCCATATTGATAGGGATAAAAGAGGACATGAGGCTCAAGTTCTAGAAGCCTCAAGAAAATTCTATTTTTCCCATTTTACCCAGGGTACCACTTTTTTTCCCTTATGACATAGTGGTTTAGGTGAGAATTGCTTCAACAACAAAGCACATCAGTAGTGGCATTGCTTCTCTATAACAAGACACAGGCTGTGCTGAAGAAGGTACCGCTCATCAGCCAACGGGTAAGCACGGTGCTAGGTTTTTTCAAGTAGAATTGATATTCAGAGCAATTTTCCACTCTAAGTTTTGGGATTAAGGACAAACATAGGGGTTAAAGATATCATCACATGATGGTGACATGATTTAGGTATAACAATGACCTAATAAGCCCCCTAAGCATGGTGTTAACACCATATTTTCCTTCATAAATATGAGTGTTACTCCAGTTGATATTATTCATGAGATAAGTGTTAATTGCTAATTGTTAATTGTTTCAATATGTTTTATAGTGGATCCAATGTCATAACTTTTATGCTTTTGTAACATGTTACACAAACTATGCATCATTAAAGAGGACTCATTGCACCAAATAATCTTATACACTATGTTTATCATGATTTGTCAATTCCTGTAGAATTTGGAAAAACATAATGTAATATAACCTAATACATCGCTTCTAATTTTTCTTCATATATAGACATACCTATTTGTAGAGATACCAATTTGGCACAAGCTAAAAGAATAACAATGAATATTCCTAAATCATGTCATTCCCAAAACTACCATTTCACTAAAGAGCTTTAGGGTTTCTCCCAAATGTTCAATTTGTACATACCCTTCCATTATCACAATCCAGGTAACCACGTCTCGTTCAAGAATTTTGTCAAATACTTTGTGTGCATCCTCCATGCTCCCACATTTAACATACATATCAACAAGTGTACTTCCCACAAGAAAATTTTGTTGAAACCCACTCCTATTTATCTCATCATGTAACCCCTTCCCCTATTGAATATCTCCCAAGTTGGTAATCCCTAGGAGAATAGTGCAAAAGGTGAACTAATACAAATGAATTCCTATTCATTGGATTTGGTAAAAAAGTTCAAGGCATCCTCATAGTGTTGATGTATTTTATAATTTGAAATCATTGGAGTCCATGAAACCATGCTTCATTCCATCATTTCGTCAAACAACCAACGAGCATCCTCTAGGATGTCGAATAAGGGATACATGGAAATAAGTTTGTTATTCAAAGAGACTTATGTAATAAACCTTGTGTCAATCATGTGCGCATGGACTATTTTGGATAATTTCAAAGATTTTATGTTAAGGTAAATTTTCATTATACAGTCATAGGTTTGGGAGTCTAACTGAATTCCTCAACGATTCATGAGATGCAGATTGTGAGTCGATTCATTCAATCGGTTCTGAGTACATAGTATTCTATGATCTTCACGTATGGCCTTGGTGTCTTAATTTTTAGGTTTAATGGAGGCATCTTGATTGGTGAAGGAAGAAGTGAGAGTCAGCTTAGTGCTCTGAAACAACTTATTATATATTGTTGTGATGGACAAAGCCCAAATCATGAAATTTTTATATTGAATTTAGTCTTCTCTCCTTGGAATATGTGAATACTTTTCTCTTCCTTTATGAAGAGTTCTTATTAGATTCTTTCTTAATACTCTTGGATCATTTGCATTTTTCCATTTTTTTGAACCCCACTCTTTTCAAAATTATGAAGGTAAAAGAAAATGTTGCTTTCAATTTTTATGAGAAATTAACATGATATCCTTAATAATATCAACTTTCTTCATTATGTTGAAGTCTTTATACGTTCATTTTCATTAATTTTATGCAATCTTGGATTTAGCTTCCAACGTTTACATAACAATGTTTTTTTTTAAGTTATAACTATTTTCATTATTTAAAAGGATGTAATTTCATATTGTGTTTCTAGTACCTTTTGCATAGAAATGTTTTTTTCTATAAAGGGAAAAAAACTTTGAACACTTTCCATTACTTAAAATAGTAAATTGACAATTTGAATACATTCATGAAAGGAATAAAATCTCCACCCAAAAATTATTAGAATATTGAAAGAAACAATCATCTTCATTCATAAATCTAAAGGGACAAAAAACAAGCAACCAAAAAATAGACACATAAATATCTCTTAAAGGATTACATAGATATCATTCTTAGAGGCATGATACCTCAACCCCATCCCAAGATTATGTAACTAAAATAGAAATTGTATTCCTTCTATAGGATTACTTGGAGAGTTTGTTAACTTCTTCATTATAATAGACTGCTAGGATTGAAACTACACGGGATAGATAGGCTTTCACAATTTGGAAAAAAAATAGCACCAAAATCAAATAATAACAAATGGACTAAATTCACAAGAAATTGATGGAATCGAATGTAACTGGATTACTAGCTTTTCAGGTGAATTATTTCCAAACCTTGATCTACTTGAAATCATACGTTATCCTTGGATTGATTTTGATTATTGATCTTCGACACATCAGTACAAAACTTGGTTCATAGATACGCATAAGAGTAGTATGAAGTCTATTCCAAAACATATAGTTTCATTCTCTAATAAATTTATAGAGGCATGAAATGATATCAAACTCTAGGGAAAAAGAGGTCAAATAGTACAATAATATCTAGAATTTTATTCAATTTAAATACTAAAAAAAAACAACCTTCTACATGTTGATGTATTTGTAACTTCGGAATGTATTCACTTGTATATCTTATGTCTTGTACCCTGATGTTTATTCTAGGAAGTATCTATAATGTATTTGAGTCATGTCATGCCTCGATGTTCCTATCGGGAGATTAAATAATGTAAACAAATTATGTCAAGTCATTGTGGGTAACCCTCCTATTGTTCAAGGGTTAAAGTCCTCGCAATTCCGGGGCCCTAGGGTTATTAGACTCTCCTAGATAAGTCTGCCCTAGTGAGTTATTGTCAAATCGAGAATTAGTATAAATAGAGAGTGAGCCTCTCTATTTATCACACACTCACTCAAACTCAGTTTTAGCACATATCTGAGAGGGAAGAAGTTGTTGGGGCTAGAAAGAAAGAGGCTACTGCTCTCGAGAGACCATCTTACTATTTTGGGGTTTTACTTTTGGTGTTGATTCTATCTCTAAGGAAGTTGCGGGGTTTTATCCATTTATGGTTTTCCTAAGGAAAAACATTGTGTTCATTGTCTCTTGTGTTTGATTGTTGTTCTTGTTATTCTCTCAGTTAAAGATCCTAATATAATGCTAGCTTAAATGATAAAAATATAACACTACAACATATTTTCTACACTATATATAGAGATATACTGCTAGATATAGATGCACAAATAATGGATAAGATCACATATTATTAGCTTAAATATAAACATAAAAAAATCTTAACTATTCCTTAATCATTACATCTAGATATAAAATAAATCCAGTTTGAAACTAACCTCTATTCTTACACCGACATTTAGGGAAATCCACTCCCATTTGTAAAAGATATAATTTCCTTTGTAGAGGCCAACTATTTGACTCAGATTGATGCTCCTACATCAGTTCTCGATCTAGATGAGTCTATATCTCTTTTATATGCTCCTAATTTATAAAAAAAAACTTCCATATATATTGATCAAAATCCAAATCTCTTCTCCCACTATATATTTCGATATGTATTGATTTATCCACCCACACATTGTGAGTGTTTGTAGGTGGATGTGCTCTATTTGTCCACTGTTTTTGGGAGGAGCTCTTATCGAGAGGTAATCGAGTGTTTGAACAACCGATTGAGCAGAAGGGTTCATACACCAACCAGTTCCTCATCATAAATAACTACTCCCATTGATGAAGTTGAGTGAATATAATAGTGAAATCATAGAACAATTAGATGGAAATATTGATTCATAATAAGGTTCTTTTAATTCGCCCCTATTCATTTCAATAAGGATGGGATCTGAACTCTCCCTCCCAACTCCATCTTGTACTTGGTCGAAATGCTTGATGCAATAAATATGAATGATGATTGGCCCAATAAGGAATTTCATAACCTTGGAACATGTTATATTAAGTTAAAATATAGTTTATACATCAAAGGATTCTACTAAAGGACAAAAAGTGTTGCATACAATAATTTACTAAATTGTAAAAGAAATAGGGGTTCTCTAAATCCATCTACAATTTTTTTTTTTAAATATTATAAAATGAATTTTACAGTTTAGTAAATTTTAACACCTTAGATGGATTCAGAGACCCCATATTTCTTTTACCATTTAGTAAATTTTAACACTACAGTGTTAAAATTTACTAAATCATAAAATTTCATTTTCAAACTTGCAATTTTCCATTTTCTTATTGATCTTGTATTTGTTATCTAGTCGTATTTTTTATTCCTAAACTAAAATAGTTATTTACGTTAGTCATTTTTAGTTGTCTCACTTATTATCTAGTCATATTTTTTATCTAGTGACTAAAATTTGTCATTGAATTTAGTCATTTTTCATTGTGCTTCTTAAATTTAATAGTATTTAGCTTTAATACACTATCGTGACTAAATTTTTAGTCACCTAGTCATTACTTTGACAAATTCTACTAGTAGTATGGGTTCTTATGCATGGACCACGAGCCCTAAAGAAAACAATTATGGCATTGATGATGATCATGGAAATGATGTTGATTATGATCATCAAATGGATCATCATCATCAGTAGCAGCATTTTCATCATCATCATTCATCAGCAGCAGCAGCAGCAACAGCATCATCAGCATCAGTATCATCATCATCATCATCATCATCGACATCATGATCATGATGATTATTATATTCATCACCGTCATCATTTCCATAATGATCATGATGGTTACTATAATCATCATTTCCATGGTCATCATCAATACATTCTTGTCCTATTAGCATTATAAGAAAGTGTTGGGATCTAAGTGAATGATTCATCTCCCCTAAAAAATTTCTCAATACCCAATACACATTCATGTTATTCCAAACCTCAAAATGATGCCAACATCCCAATAATAGGATGATATTTTAATCTACATGGTCTATGTAGTAGTATGGAACCTTGGGAATTACCATGATTCCTCGAAGAAATTTTCAAGGATTACGCCATTGTCATCATCATCATCATCATCATAATTTGCATCATCATCATCATCATCATCTTCGTCGTCATATAATCATGATCCTCTCCATCATATAATCATCTTCATCGTGATTATTTTTCCATCGTTGTCATCACTGTCGTCATCACCACCATCCTCCATCTCATTCTAATTCTCATTCTCATTGTCATCATCATTGTCATTTTCATCATCACTATCGTGGCCATTTTCATCATCATTTCCATTGCTAACATTGTGATCCTCTATTACGGAGAGAAATTCCTATGACTTGGGGTACCCCAACAGACAGCTTGACTTCAGAAATCAATCCTTTCCAATATGCAAGAGAAATCAAATATCTAACACTAAAGGATCAGACCTCGTACCTTATTTCGTATGGTTGAATTAGATCCCCATTGAGCTTTCCAACTTCAGCTTGAATTGATGAATCACTTCCTCAACAACAAGTAAACAAGACAAGCATACTATATATATCGGTGTTAGATCTACTCTAGCATATATAATCAACAACATATAAGAATTTGAAATCATCCATGGATAAAATATTCATTCAAACATACATTATTGGACAGTAAAATATATTTCTATTAATATAAAATCAGAGATCACAATGAATACAATCTCTATCGGCACGTCTGCGAATCAGATAAACTGAATCCCCCACTTGGGCCTCCACCACCTCAATCCTCCATCTCTGGATAGCAATCTCACAAGCAAAAGGAAAGCTTGGGAAGAACACCAAAGTGCTCCAAGGGACAAAGGGATGCAGACTCAAGCACAAGTTTTGTCAACAATGGACTATAGTTTCTTTGCTCTCAATTCTCTTATGCCTTCAATGTATCCAAAGGGTTCCTTATATATCTTTTCAATGGGGTAATGAAAGGTCGAATCCGAGTGATATTCAGGCATATGAAAGGCCAAGAGACAAGTGAGTCAAATCCATGTCAAGGAAAACTCCAAAAGGATTTGGATTTTTGTACACATCCCGATGTACGTGGTTTTAGAGGTCAAACTGGCATATAAACGTGATAAGGGGTTTAAAAGTCACGTATAGAAATTTTCACATGTTTTTAGGGATGGTCTAGGAAACATCAAAGGACAAAAAATGGTCCAAGGGATCTAATGAGTCTACAGAGGGACAGGGGAAGGCCATACAAGTGTGATTCACCTGGTGTGGTAAAATCAGCTATAATAGATGCCCCCTAATGTGTGAGGTCAGAGGGGTCATACGATGGCCAAAATACATTATAAGTCCATCCCAGAAGTGGAGTGATGAAGAATCTCAAATGGAAGACCAGCCACCCAATCAGCATAGTACAATGATACAACTCTGCACATAACTGCAAATACATATAGCAGTCCCGGATACATAAGAGTACAATGGCCATGAATAGGCATGATACAAAATATGACATAAGTGGTCATCACCACGTACACTACATAAATCAGAATCTCCATGATGAAGATATACAAAGGATCATGATCTCCATAATGGCTGAATATATACGATGGATCAAGATCTCCATAATAGCTGGAAATGTCTGACACATACTGGAATCAAGTCATGAGAGCTGAAATCTCATGAACACTGGCACGATAAAAAAGGTAGCATATAAGAGATGCCACCAATCAGGAAGGTCTTCTACACAAACCACTGCGAGTACAAGTCCTACTATGTGAATAGAGGTGTCGAGGTCGAACATAGTAGTCCATCGTCTGATTACCGGTCATTGATGTATAACGTTAACAAATGCGAGATCACCCACCGATAATGATAATGGGAATCAAGGTACTAGAGTGCAAACTAACAATTATGAATAAATGTGTTGAGGTCGAACACTTGAGGGGATCCATCGATCAAGGGACATTGATGTATTCTCAAAAACTTTCGATGGCGAGAGAACCTACCACTGATGACTGCAAGTCTCAAGGCACTCAAAAATGACTCTAGATTCCAATCTCAGAATAAATGATCTGAAGTCAATCGGATGAAATCCGCTGGAAGGAGGGCATTAAGGCATCCCTCATCATCCAACACAAGGTACTCAGCAAAGTTGTATAATGTGGAAGGACTCGATCATAAGGTGCACGAACCAGTAACTGTACAGGGAATGGCCGACATGCAAATTCAAGATAACTGAGGAATGGCCGACTCAGGTTTCAACTTCCTTTGAACAAGAGCATAACGGTGAATGGTGACTGGCATAGACTCGATATACAAAATTGGGACATCTCTGTGACACAGGAGGCATCGACAGAGGCTCCATGGGGACTGGAAGCTTAACCAGTCGATGGAGGTAAACTCAGATAAATGAGTACGGCTCCTAAAGTCAAACTATAAACCCAACCAATGGATGTGATATATAGTGCTCTGTTCGAAGGAGACATGACTCGACAGCTACCAAAAGATAACATCTTTCCTTGTCCGGATTTTTGGTTTTTTAATTTTTTTGGACTTTTTCAAATATTTAAAAAGCTTGAAAATGAATAAAACTTCTTTATAGTTACAGACTAGGAGGAGACGAGTGTCATAATGGGAAAACAAACTAGTTCCAAGTAGTGGAACATACCTATGCTCAATGCAAGGATACATGTGTAGGATAGTGACACTCGAGGGAAAGTCCCCTCCAGGTAAAAATAGGGAATCAAGCTGCAAAGGATATATAAAATGGCTCTGCATGGCTAGAAATGAGACAATCTCGGGCTATATGGTTGAAAATCAATGTCAAGGAAGTCAGCGTAAGGCTCAATAAGGCAGGCAAAGCTCATGATAATGCAATTACAACTTGACATAAGGGAGTCCTGAGGGAAATAGGCCAGCAAAAGATCAAGAGGAGTATAAGGCTCTTGTGAAATGTCATGGCAATACTATATAATGGACTCCCACACCCTAAGGGACAAAATTTCGGCATGGACACCGAATGCAAATAGGGCGCTAACTAGGGTACCCATGTAAGGTCAATCTCTATCATTCACATAATGCCACTTCTAAAACAGCAAGAAGGTTCCGTGACATAATAGAATGGGTTCGTACCTAAGGCTATAATGAAATGGTCATAAGGTCATGCAAAATGCAAATGGTGATGAAACCTAACCTATATGCCAGTTTAGACATGATACCTAAAATCGGTACAAACGGGTCAATCCAATGGCTGAAACGGCGCTCAAAAAGGTCTCCTACATCATAAATTAGTCCAAAAATGATCCAAAAGGATTAGAAATGGTCCAAACCATAGAAAAGGGGGTAAACATTTTCAAAAATTTGAAAATTTTCTATAAATAGTAAAAAATTTAAAACATTATATAACATTTGAAATTTTTACCCAATTGAGCTCAGAACTTCCACAGCGAATTCCAGGAGATCCAGCTGGCGGAATCCACTACCGTTTTTTCCAGGTACTTACCCATGTTCTACTCTTTCATTTTGATGCAAATTTTATCAATTTCCATGGTGTATTTAGGATTCTAGGCCCATCTTAAATGCGTCCCACGGCCCACATGGAAATCAAGGGTTTTTCCACATATAGGGATGGATATACACGGAAAATTCCCTCAAATTTGCGTACATACGTGGCTATTTAACAAACAGTCGCGTATGCGGCCGCGCTCAATGATTTTTAAGTGTTCTAATGTATCAAACTCAAATTTTATGTGCAAGATGGTCCTAGAATGGAGAGAACATGAACATGGTGATGTAGAAGAGGCAGTAAGGGCAGATCTAATGGCTCAACAAGCGTTACGTGCATGCGGGATTTACAAATTTTGGTGTCTTGGTGGCTTAAGAGCCAAACCAATACTGTTGTAGGTGTTAGTGGACTACTAGGATCCAGACTTAGAGTCATTCCAGATAGACAAGATGTCCCTCACCATAGAAGTGGAGGACATATATTTTATTACTGGACTTTCTCGACTGGGGGAAGTGGTTAACCTATGCTCTCGTGGGCCTAGAGGTGGCCTTACTATAGATGTGTACATTGAAATGTACTGCTATTCAGACACAGAGAAGGTGGGGAGTTAGATCCCAACTAACTGCATACAGGTGCTGGGACTAAAGGCCATCCTACTGACATTAGGCAAGATAGCAAGCTTAGCTTCACTCCACCAGGATTTGTGGCCTCTGATGTTCTATGCAGTGGAGTGCATGAGACCCACTGTGTATGATTGGAGCACTGCGCTACTGGGAAACATGAAACACCAACTCAGTGAGTGCAAGATGGGAAGAGTGTAAAAATTTGGTTTCAGCAGCATACTGAGCATGTTTTTCTTTGAGCGTGTTCTGGGATTGAGCCCTAGATTTGACGTTCCTCTACACAGGGTTTGAGATCTGGCCCAACGGCGTTGGGCGGATGCAATGCGCAGACTGGGTGGAGGTAGGGTGTCCGACCCCTATCTAGTTGATTTATTTACATGGTGGCAATGACAGATAGTTTCCATCGATGACTACCCCTATGCAGGGATAGATTTTCGGGGAGACCCAGACATGCCACTACCACCAGGATCGGCATACGGTGACATTGGTAACGAATCTCGACCCTCTTTTCAAAAATTTTGAGTTATTTAATTGTTTTGTGTTTTTCAATTATGTGGAATCAAAACACATGTTTTTCGGTGACAATACATAGTGACATCTATCATATGCATGTAGATGTGGGACCATGGTGGCCTGAAGACTTCCCTCGTCGTAGATGGAGGGGACGAGGAGACGATATCACGGGTGTGGATGCGGAGTGGATGCTCCAAAGCATTCATACCAACTTCATGAGACTTACACACAGAGTACCCATGGCGCAAGTTGAAGACTTGCCTGAGGCCATGCATCCCTAGGTGGTGGGTGTACCACGAGCATGGGTGCGACTATTTCGACGGCTACCTAGAGCTGTAGTGACGTTCCACGATCACAACCCCCCTCCTCCTCCACAGGCTTAGATACCTGGGAGTGATACATTTTTTACTACCATGTATTTATATTTTGGTGGCTCGAGAGCCCCATTTTTTTATTATGAAACTATGTATTACCACATTTTGGATGTTTATAAAAACTTTTATGATGATCGATTTATTTATTTACATGTGTAAAAATTTATGTTTGTGATGAGCTTATTGTGTATGAAACAAATGCCAATCTAACATGTAGTTAGCATATTAGTCAAAAACTTGATTATTAATTCTATCGAAATTGAACCCAGGTGTTAGAACAATTACACTCACAACAATTGCCAATTACACATGCAAATTACTCACAAAAGGACACTGAATATGGAGCCGAACACTAGTATGTATTGAATAAGTGTACACTAGCCAAACCTGTGAAGTCATAGGCTGCCACAATAAATAATTACATGAGAGATTCGAATGCATAAGGATTCCATTTGAATTTGGTCAAAAGCAGGGTTACTAAATCTAAGCAAATCCCCCATAGGTGCATAAAGCAGTTTCCAAATCTGTCTAGGAGCTCACGAATTGGTAAAATAAATTAGGCAAGCTAATAGATGGTGGAAGGACAACTCATACATGCTTTTCATAGGAGAAAAGAGTGGATTATGATGAGGACAAAAAACAAGTTAACTTCACCTAGTCAAACTTTCTCAATTGCCTTAAAACTCAGAAAAAGCAGGCAATAAAGAAGAAAAAGCAGACATGCACTAGGGAGGCTAGGAATAAAGAAAATTTGATTCCAAGTGGTTTCCCAAGTGCTCCATGACTCAAATTTATCAAGTTTGACCACTATGGATGTGTGGAGGACAACTTGCATAAGGTGGAATATGGAAATTAGGAAAATAAGACAAAAATTGGATTAATTAATGTCTAAGGTAGCTAACTATGGGTTGATTATTCTAACACCCCCCCTTAAGCCTGACTTATGAGTAAAATATCAAAAAAGTATAGGGCCTAGAAACAAGGCTTAGTCACCCTTTACATACTGCATGTCCATTTAACCAAGAAAAGAGGCAAAAACCCAGTGGGAAAAATCCTCCCTTAAACATGGACAATAAAACAAAATTTGGAAATATTGTCATCACTCATGCTTCATAGAATGATCAGCAATCCCCAACAATGATTTGAGATTGATGAATGTATTCTCACAAAAAACTTTGGTGAAGATATCTGCTACTTGTTCTGAAGATGAACAGAAGAGTAGGTTAATGGTGCCATCATGCACAAGCTGTCTGATGTAGTGCATATGGATCTCAATGTGTTTGGTTCTCTGCTTCTGAACTAGATCAATGTAGATTTGAATGGTACTCTGGTCATCACAATAGATAGTAGTTGAGTATTCTGATTCGAAGCCACACTCTCCAAGTAACCCCTGCAGCCATAAACATTGAGTTGCTACATTTACAACTCCTCTGTACTCTGCTTCTGTAGATGAGAGTTCAATGGCACTCTGTTTCTTGCTTGACCAGTTGATTGGCCCTTCAGCAAGCATGAACACATATCCTGATGTTTACTTTTGATCTGTCCTATCACCTGCCCAATCACTGTCAGTAAACCCAATCAAATCAAGATCATCTTTAGCTTTGTAGAAGATCCCGTGAATCCTTGTTCCCTGAACAAAGTTAGGGATCCTTTTGGCTGCTCTCCAATGGATTTCATGAGGCTGATCCATGTATCTTGAACCCACACTTACTGCATAATAAATATCAGGTCGAGTATGTGTAAGATACAACAAACATCCAATCAATTGCCTATACAGTGTATTGTTTACCATAGGTGAAGAATCAGCTTCTTCAACCTTAACTCCCGAAAGGAAAGGAGTCTTGCTTGGCTTGAAATCCTTCATATTGATTTTGTTCAGCAAATCCAAGGCATACTTGGACTGATGCACTTTGATTCCTTGTTTGGTTTGAGCAATCTCAAGACCCAAGAACTGGCTCAACAACCCCAAGTCTGTCATTGAGAAGGCATGGTTCATTGCATCCTTCAAGGAAGCAATTTCATCCTTTGAGCTTCCTGTAATGAGAAGGTCATCAACATAAAAAACAATGATCATTAATGAACCATGAATCATCTTAAAATAGACATTTGGATCTGACTTGCATCGAACAAAATTCAGTGATAGCAGAAAGCTATCAATCTTGGCATACCAAGCCCTGGGGGCTTGCTTAAGCCCATACAATGACTTCTTTAGCCTGCACAGAAGAGATGGATTAGTAGAAAATCCTTGAGGATTCTGCATGTAAATATCTTCAGTGAGATTTCCATTCAGGAAAGCACACTTCACATCCATGTGGTGTACCTCCCACTGCTTTGAAGCTACAATGGATAAGGCTAGCCTAATGGAGTCCATCTTTTCCACTGGTGCAAAGGTCTCATTGTAGTCTATACCATGTACCTATGAGTATCCCTTGGATAAAAATCTGGCCTTGTACTTCAGAGGTGAACCATCAGCAGAAAATTTAGTTTTGTACACCCACTTACACTGAACTAGCTTCCTCCTTGGGGGAAGATCAACTAGCTCCCAAGTGTTGCTCTTCTAGAGTGAACTGAACTCTTCTTCAATGGCTGTTTTCCATCTTGGATCATTTGCTGCATATTCATATATCTATGGGTCTGATTCAACCATCAGATAGCATTTCTCTGCAAACATAGGATCTTTCATGCACAGAGCACTCTCAAACTGAGATCTAGTCCTCCTAGGATCATTAGGATTTCCGGCTAGTTCTCTAGCTGCATGAATGGTATTGGCTGCCCATTTTGGTCTTGTATGATTGTTAGGATCTACAATTAAATCATCATTATCAGACATATCATAATCAGCATGTTAAACTATCTCTTCACTTACATTCAGAGGTTCTGGTGGTGAAGAGGATTCTCCAACTTCCACTGCTGCTAGGGGTTCTTCTTGAAACTGAACACACATTTCAATGAAGGCTTTGTTTGTGCTCAAATTGATCATCCTGTACCCTTCTGAATATTTATAGTACCCAACAAATAGACACTCTTGGCTTTGGGGATGCAAAGCCTTCCTCTTTTCTATTGGAATTCTAGCCCAAGCCGTTGAGCCGAAAATCCTGAAATGGGTCACATCTGGCTTGTGCCCACTCCATGCTTCGAAAGGAGTCATACCATCAAGTTGTTTATGAGTCAACCTATTCTAGATATAGGCTGCATAGTTTATAGCTTCGGCCCAAAACTTTGGTGGCAAAGTCTTAGCCTCCATCATGCATGTTGCCATCTCTTTCAGTGATATGTTCTTCCTCTCAGCAACACCATTCTGTTGTGGTGTGTAAGGGATAGAATGCTACATCTGAATACCTGCATCTGCACAATATTGAATGAACTCAGACTTGACATACTCACCACCATTGTTATATCTGAGGACCTTTAGTTTCCTCCTAGAATGGTTTTCAACCAAAGCCTTAAAGACTTTGAAGAGGCCAAAAACTTCAGACTTGTGCTTCAGGAAGTAAACCCAGCAATACCTGGAAAAGTCATCTACAAATGTCAATGCATATTTGGCCTGAATCATTGACATATGAGGAAATGGGCTAGAAACATCACTGTGGATCAACTCAAGAGGTGCATAGGTTCTCTCATGACTAGCTCTCTCAAATTTATGCTCTGGGTGTTTTCCTAATATGCAACCTTGACAGACTCCTTTGGAAAACTTAATCTTTGGTAACCCTATGACCATTTATTTTTCACTAAGATTAGAAAGATACTTGTAATTAAGGTGGACAAATATTTCATGCCAAATATTTCTTTCCTCATTAGCATCAATCGGAAGAGCAGAGGGGTTTGAGTAGGGTAGGAAGTGTGAGAACATGTATACCTTCGAAGTGTGATTTGCAACTCCTTTTGCAATGACTTTACCACTTGAGATCTCTGTGATCTCAACTTCATCAGGGGAGAATATGACCTTCTTTGGAGACCCTGTGTGGGTCATCTGATGCACTGATAATAGGTTAGAGGCAAGACCTGGAACATACAATACATTGCTGAACTTACCATGGTCAAGATCAATCCTCCCTTTCCCCAAACTTTCAGTGAGAGAGTCATCTCCCAGTACTATTGGTGGACCTTTCGACATGTCAAGTGAGGTGAATGCCTCCTTGGTTGAAACCATATGTCTTGAAGCTCTAGAATCAATGATGAAACTAGGTGATCTTGATGTGCCAGCAACCAATGCATAAAATCTCTCTCTGTCTTCTGAATTTGATCCTCCTTCCCTCTTCTTTGAGCTGTCTGGAAGGGAGATGCCATTCTTCTCCAGGAGTTGGGTCAGCATGTCAATTTTCTTCTTCATGCAGGAGCTTTTAGAATGATTTCCCTTACTGCAGTATGCGTACTTTCTCATTTCTCCTTTGTTCTTCTTCTTCTGGGGGTTATTCTTGGAACCTTGAGGCTCCTCTGGAGACTTGTTCTTGTCTCTCTTTCGCTCAGGTGGCTTTTTAGCTTTCTTCTTTCTTTTTGAATCCACCCTCGAATCTCTAGCAACCAGATATTGTTCTTTGGATGGTTTGATGGTGCCCATCATCACCAATTTACCTTGTTCTTGTCTGAGAGATTCCATGAAATCTGCAAGGCTAGGCATTTTCCAGGCTCGAGCTGTCAACTTTGTGGCATAGAAGGTCGATACAAACACTGAATAGTCAGGGCCAAGCTTCAATATTATGTCCAAAACTAGTTGTTCATCCTTCTTTTCAATCCCACATTGTTTTAGCTGCAAAACAAGTGCTTTGAACTTGTAAAAATAGAGTTGCAGGGATTCAAAGCTATTGGGACTCAGGGAGATCAATTCATTTTCAATTTGATGTCCCCTCATCTTATATTTCTTACCAAAAATATCAAAAATATTCTCCCATACTTCATTTGGTGATGTCAATTCATCAAGATGGAAAAGGAGGTCTCTGGATATACTCAGACACAGGAGACCATAGGCATCATCCCTCCTGTTGTGCCATTTAATCTTCTCTGCAGCTGCATTGGGATCTGCTTCTGTTTCCATAGTCACTCTATAGAGGCCTTTCACTCTCAATAGTATCTCCATCTCTGCTTTCCATTCAAAGAAGTTAAATGGAGTCAAGATGATCTTCTGAGATTGATCCATAGTTCAGAAATTGTCCCTTCAGTCAACAGAATGCTCCCAGTAAATGATGTCGAACCTACAATAAAAATTTGAAGGAGAGAAATCAATCTACAAAGGCTCTATTACCATGTGTAAATTGAACCCAGGTGTTATAAAAATTACACTCACAACAATTGCCAATTACACATGCAAATTACTCACAAAAGGAGACTGAATATGGAGCAGAACACTAATCTGTATTGAATAAGTGTACAATAGCCAACCCTATGAAGTCATAGGATGCCACAATAAATAATTACATGATATATTTGAATGCATAAGGATTCCATTCGAATTTGGTCAAAAGCAGGCTTACTAAATCTAAGCAAATCCCCCATAGGTGCATAAAGCAGTTTCCAAATCTGTCTAGGAGCTCACGAATTGGAAAAATAAATTAGGCAAGATAATAGATGGTGGAAGGTCAAATAATACATGCTTTTCATAGGAGAAAAGAGTGGAGGATGATGAGGACAAAAAACAAGTTAACTTCACCTAGTCAAACTTTCCCAATTGCCTTAAAACTTAGAAAAAGCAGGCAATAAAGCAGAAAAAGCAGGCATGCACTAGGGAGGCCAGGAATAAATAAAATTTGATTCCAAGTGGTTTCCCAAGTGCTCCATGACTCCAATTTAGAAAGCTTGACCACTATGTATGTGTGGAGGACAACTTGCATAAGGTGGAATATGGAAACTAGGCAAATAAGACAAAATTTGGATTAATTAATGTCTAAGGTAGCTAACTATGGGTTGATTATTCTAACAAATTCTTGGAACATGTATGTATGTTATATTGTCAAATTGTCGTTCTAACAATCTCACATGTAAGAATCTTCTTAATAATGTCGGATCTCTAACATGGTACAAACCATTAAGTTGTGACACTACTAACTCTGAATCAAGTCATACCTCAAGAGAGAGAACACCATGCAAAATGGTATCCTGTAGAAGTTCAATAATGGCACTATACTCAGCAACATTGTTTGAAGATGGCCATAAACATACGCCTCCTGAAGACAATACCTGACCCATAGGAGTATAAATCACCCAAGCAGCAGAGGCTGAGTGTTGAGTGTGACAACTCGTACCATCCATGAATCCTATGAAGTTAGAAGATTCCATTGACATCTGCCAAAAGAAACGGAAACTAATCACAAACCTGATCACCATAAGAAAAATACCTACCTATGCAAAACTGTACAATAATATACAATAACTAACCTTGGCTGAAAATCATGCATAGCACTTTTTGAGATAGAGCCCATTTCTAGGCTCTGCCAAGGCCGTTCCCTCATAATCCACTAACTCATAACCACCCTTCTCTAACACATGTTTAACAACGTAAGGACCACACCACATGGGGTTAAAATTTCCTGCCCCCAAGGGTTCTTTCGGTTGATCCTAGAAAAGGACCAAGTCTCCCTCACTAAACCTCCTTGGATGGAAAGACTTATCGTACTAGACCTTAACGGGATGCTTATTCACTTCTATAACCACCAAGGCATCTCGGTGTTGCTCATTAAGTTGCTCTAGGTGGACCAAATGCTCCTCCAATGGGGAAGTGTCTGGTAAGAGCTCTATGGCTAGCTTCAATGAAGGAATCTCGCACTCAACTGGAAATAGTGACTCTAGCCAATGTACAAGATGATATGGAGAAAAACCCATGGCAGTCTTAACAGCGGTTCTATAGGCCCACAAAGCACAATATAACATGATGTGCCAATTCGTCTTGCTTTGTGCGATGGTTCATTGGAGAATGGATTTGAGTGATTTGTTCACTGCTTCTATGTTTCCATTTGCTTGAGGGTAGTAAGAGGAGGAATGCTCTTACTTATACCCTAACTTTGATGCCAAATCTTCCATCATACAATTCTGAAAGTGCGAGCCATGGTCAGTGAGAAGTTCTTTTGAAATACCAAACCGAGTAATAATCTGGTTGAATACGAAGTGTGCGGGTGTCTCACTGTCAGATTTAACTGTAGGCATAGCCTCAGCCCATTTCATGAAGTAGTCAATAGCCACTATGATATGATGATGCCCCCAAGATGAAGCTGGGTTGCAATCCATAAAATCAAGCCCCCACTTAGTGAAGGGACCGATGGTGATGATGGGATGTAACGGGGAAGGTCATGAGCACATATTCTATGCGAACACCTGGCAAGGGTGGCACTTCTTGACCACATCTACACAATATTTAAAGATCGACATCCATAAATAACCCACTCTCAAGATTTTTTGGGTTGTAGAAAGCCCAGATAAATGACCACCACATGCCCCTCTATGGAAATCATTTAGCACAATCTCAGCCTCTTCGTGAGTTAAACAATGACATAAAATGGAATCTACCCCACGGCAGTACAAAGTGTTATCCACTATGAGGTAATTCTTGGATATGTGATGTAATCATCATCGTTCATCTCATGAGAGGTGAGTAGGGACCTTCAATGTTTGTAAATATATAAGAATATCCCCATACCATGGGTCTAAATTTGATATTAAGAAGATGTGCTCATTGATAAACGTATCTTCACAAACTAACTCCTCGGCTTCGCTTGGGAAATCCGATATAAGATCCGCAAAAATTAACAATTTCTTCGATTTTGCCAAAACAAACTCGAGATAAAATTCTTGCAAGATGACAATCCATTTATTATACTTTCCCCCAATCATCCTTCGACTGAGGACAAATTGAAACAGAATGACATGGGCTACAACCAAGGTCTGGCGAAGGAGAATATAATGTCTTAACCATTGAACTCCATGTACGGTAGCTAAGGAAAGCTTCTCAACATGGGAATAATGGATCTCTGCGTCAATAAGATTCCGACTCAGATAGTATATGACATGCTCTTGGAGCTCCTCATCCTCTTGAACCAAAACCATACCAATCGTCTCCATGGACACGGCCACATAAAGTAGAAAATCACGGCTATAGTCTGGGGGACTAATCATTGGGGCCGATGCTAGGGCTCGATTGAGTGCATCAAATGACTCTTGGGCTCGCTCATCCCAACAAAAGGTGGTTTCCTTCTTCAAAAGATGCATACTAGTCAAATTGGAAAAATTGACAACGAATCTTCATAAGAAGTTTTCCATGCCTTGCAAACATTGAAGATGTCTAATGTTTTTCGGGGGAGACAACTGAAGTATTTCCTCAACCTTCAAAGGGTCGACTCTTATACCCTCTTTGGAAACAATGAATCCTAATAAGAGACCAGAATTCACACAAAAGATGCCCTTGTGAGGATTTAACCTAACCAAATAATGGCAACACCTTTCAAATACTAATTTCAAATGATAGGAATGACACATTCTCATACGAGAATGAGCAGCAAGGTCATCCAAAAAAACTTCGATAATTGATTTGAGATCATGGAAGATCAAGGTCATAGCCCACTGAAAAGTAGCTCTGGAGTTCTTAAGGCCAAAAGGAATTTTCCTATATGCAAAGGTTCCCCAAGGATAAATAAATGCAGTCTTATGTTGGTCCTCGGGTTTAATTTGTATCTAATTGTATCCGGAAAAGCCATCCACAAAAGAAAATACCTCGCTACCCGCACATTCATCCAAGATTTGATCTACAAATGGTGTGGGGAAATTATCTTTAGGATAGGCACGATTCAAGTCACGAAAATCAGTACATATGTGAATCGCTCCCTGCTTCTTATCAACGGAATGGGGTTTGAAACCCACTCCGTCAAGGGAACGAGATAGATAAAACCTGCTTTCAATAGTTTCTCTATCTCTACCTTAATCACGGGTACTTTCTTAGGATTCACTGCACGCAAGCATTGTCGAAGAGGATTAGCATTGGGATAAGTTTTAATCTCATGTTCAACAATGCGAGGGTCGATACCTGGCATTTCATTGTAAGACCAAGCAAATATATCATGAAATTCTTTAAACAGCTCGGTGTATTCTTCAATCTCAGCATGGGAACATTCTTCCCCAATATAGACATTCTCTATCTTTCCAGGATCGCAAGAGATATTGATAGGAATGGTAGGAGATATATTCGCCATGTTCCCATCAGCCATCAGACCAGGAGAGCTTAATGGAACCATGGGACTACCAATTCTCTCACTAAGAACCTCCCTAAAGTCCTGACGCTCCAAGCAGTCAAGCTCGGGAAGAAAATAATATCTATGATGCAAATATTCCCAAGGTAGCTCAACCCCTGACATGGCCTCAATAATCGCTTCGTCTAAAGGAAAAACACTATCAAGGAAGTCATGCACGTGAGAAGACTAAACTGCCCATGCAAGCAGCACATATGGGTCCTCCTCCTCCGTCCGCAAAGAGGAAGGACTAGGCTCTGCAACACACCCAATATTATCTTGATAAGATACCATAGTTGTAGGCAATGACACATCCATCACAATGGGATTACTCGAAGTATTCGGTGTAGGAATAATCCAAGGATCTTCCATATGACTCGTGCGAAAAGACACTGCTCTCATAGATGTCGAAGCCTCACCGGAACTAGACCCTATCATAAGGACAGGTGTAGGGAAACTAAAGCTTCCCATAAGGGATGGATACATTCCCACACCCACACTCCTAGTTTCCGGCTAAGAGTGCTCTACAATCGAGATCAAATATCCCGAAGATGCAGTAACCGATGGATTCTTGAATGATGTTTGATCAATCGTAACTATCTTCCCATTAAATGGAAAGCATATAATGTGAAATAGTGAAGAAGCTACGGCTTGCATACTATACATCCAATTCCTACCTAGCAAGAGATTGTAGTCAAGGGGCGCATCAACCACATCG
>LPNX010962909.1:0-57079 GCA_001517045.1 Pseudotsuga menziesii | reverse complement strand
TTACAGCTCCATATTCAGTCTCCATTGTTGATAATTTTGCATGATCAATTGTTAATTGTTGTGGGTGAAATTAATCTACTGCAGGCCTTAATTTCTACAGACCTCTATCGCAACGGTATTCCCTCCCAAACCGACATTAAGGGAAGGAAGGATCTTGTGCGGCCTAAACGATCTCCCATCAAACATAGTCAACATGGTAGTGGATTTAGACAAATCAGGGGAACCTAAACCCTTCCAACAAAATAAAGACATCATAGAAGTAGCAGCGCCTTCGTCAATCACAGTGCACTTAACGATCATGTTAATACATTCTACATTAATCAAAAGAGACACATAGTAAGGAAAGCGAGGCTGAAGTCCTGCAGTTTCAAATTTAATCACATAGGAAGAATTATCATCATTCACACCAAGGGCAGAAAGCAAAGCCTTCCTTTGTGAAGGACAAATCTGAAGTAATTCTAGTGCAGACATCGCACAAGGAGTGTGGCCCAAATCCTCGACAATATAATAGTTCTTGGCGGCTCGAGCATTAGGATTGTGCCCCGAACACTTAAGGACTCCCTTAGGAATGCAAGGTGCAACTTCAAGTTTATCCACAGGTTTTTCAATACACAAAGGAGTCCCTAGTGGATCAGGTTCCTTTCATGGGTTGGGTTTTGATGAACCATAGTCCTTCGCATGGGTGACAACCTTCGTAGCATGCACCATGTTAATGCAACCATGACCACTACCCTCCTGTGGATCTTGATCACCACCATAATGATCATGGGTCCTCGAGTTCATGTTTTGATTGTGAGGAAAAGGGTTAGTCAGCACAGTTGGGCCCTGTACTAAGAATCTCAAGGCTTCATTGATACGAGTGCACAAGTAAGTGAGGTGATCATCGTTACAGAACTTGCAAGGAAACTTAACCTTACGTTTAGATTGCTTGTCCCCCCTAGCATTTTGAGAATTCTTGTCATTAGTATTAGCATTTTCATTCCTATTCCCACTCTTATGATTTTTCTTACCCTTCTTTTTATTCCTTCCGTGTTGATGGTTAATGGTTACCCTTCTTGTCTGACGATTGCACTGAAATCACACTCGCCATTTGGGTGGGTTGAGACAAAGTCATGGCTTGTCCCAAAGTACATTGGTTGATTGACAATTGACTGACCTATTTCAAAACCGAGTCTATAGGTTTATCACTCGCACAACCAACAATGCCATCGGCATGGGGTCGAAACTAGAACACGGAGCATTGGGAATGGTCTCATATAACAAAACGGATTGAGCATAAATCAAATCTAGTTCCTGCACCCTAAAAATGGCTTGTTCTTCATTTTGCACTTCGAATAAAGAAACATCCTTCGCTATATAAGGAAATAACGACTTAAGAAACCATTCGAGGAGTAATTCTGGCGGTATAAAGGCTTTAATCAACCTCTTCCATCTACGCCACTCTTGGATATGGTCCAAGATATGCGTGGCTTTATCCTGCCAAAATGTTGACAATAGTTCTGTACCAATGTTGTAACGCACTGGTAGTTGGAAGTGGTTAAGAAAAGTCATCGCTTGGTCATCGAACAAAGTGAATGCCCCCCTAGGTAACTCCATATACCATTTCACGGTAGGCCCTATAAGGGTGCATTGAAATAGCCTTAAATGGATCGAATCTTGGTGAAAGGTAGTAACATGTTTGCTTGGATTCTCTCCCGGTTTTCCCTTGAATTTGGGTATGTCCGAGGGAAGCTTAGTAGGGACAGCCGACCAAGCCAGGAAGATTTAGCATTGTGAGGAAAGTGAGCCTAGGATGAGTAGGTTAGTGCATCGCTCCCTGATAGTTTTGATTCACATAGGTCTGATTACCATAACCACCATGGCCTTGACCATAGTTCCCTCCTCCCATTTGACCCATGTAGGGTGGCATGGAAGCACCATAATGTGGTGTACCTTGACTATTCAGGGATACAAAGCCATAATTTGGAGAGTAAGTATGTTTTTGATACCCATACCCATAAGTTGAAGAACCCTATCCATACTGCATCCCATAATAAGTTCCATAAGTCATCGCATGAGATGTCCCATGAGACACTCCATAAGTAGGAATATACGCTCCAGAAGTAGGAATATACATTCCGGAAGTAGGAATCTATGCTCCGAAAGTAGTAACATGACCTCTAGAAGTATTAGCATGACCTCTTGAAACAACAAGTGGTACTTGAACTTGAGACACAACTGGTTGAGAGACAACAGTACAAACATGACTCGTAGCAACATTCTGGCCCCAAGGACCACGTGAATGAGGTGGAGGGTGAACATTTGAAGAACAAGGAACCAAGGATGAAGGGATCTGTGAAACTATGTATGTGGTGTTCTCTATAGCCACTCATTTTGGATCTGGTATCCTAATAGGACCACTAACCCTAGGTCTAGGAGGAATATGTGATGTAGCTTCCACCGTCGGGATGGAAGGCGCAATGTGACTTGTGCTCCCAAACCTCTCCACATGGTAAGGAATAGGAGTGCCCTCAGGCATAGTGTTAGGCTCAAACTTCAACTTGACATGAATACCAACTCATGTGTGGGAATACCAGACATACCATAACTACCATAACTAGTGCTTGCGGGTTCATAATAAGTCTCATCTTCTAGCATGCCATACCGGTGATGCGTCAATGGGGGATCAACACTAGAGTAAGTAGGTCTATCATGAAAAGTACCTATCTCAGAAATTACAGGACCTAACTCAGTCATATCAGGTGAAGGATCATACGTAGGAATAAACTCCCCATCTTCCACTTGAATGGGAGAGGGTGGTTCAGGAATAACTTCTTCATGGTCTCCCATCGTGTGTGAATCAATGTGCGAAGTAGTCCACCTGGACTATCTATCTCTCTCTCCCAAAAGAGGAGGAGATGTAGAAGGTGGAAGTCCTGCTAAATGACGAGAATGGCGAGGAGTTGCACCCAAATCCACAATGACTAAAAAAATGTAAAAAGACTCTCTAACTACGCAAACCCTAGGCCAGATAACATGCACAAAGCATACACCAATAAAATCTAAAGCCAAACATAAGCAATCAAGGGTAGGATAAATGAGCTCCCAGATGAAGCAAGTATGTCTTTCCTAGGAGAGGCTTGAGACTCCCATACACAACAAGCAGAGGTATGTAACCAATTATTGTGGCCCTCAGCTTCAACGCGTAAAGCGACTGTGCTTTCTGACCCCAACCTGGCCGGGACACCTACAGAATAACCCCTGCAAAGTACCCCCTCGATATCCTAGGTAAGGAAACTAAGGTCACCTCAATATAATTAATGCTCAGGCAGACAGTCATAGGTGGGATTGACCGTATGGGTAGGGTAGCAAAGCTCGAAACTCTCAAAAGAGCCCCCAGATATGAATACAATCCTAGAAATATCTCCGATGCTACTCAGTTATGACTAAGGGTCATCCCAATCAATAACCGCTCACACTGCCTTGTGCTTAACTCCATTTTGAGAGGAGTATCCTGAGAAACACCAATTATACCAAGGAATTTCACACTCTCACTTGGAAAGACACATACATGTTGTTGTTTAGTGGTCTTAGAGAATTTACTCACAATGAACTATTCCAAGACCCTAAAACCTAATCTTGTTGGTGAACCCTATCAAATAAAATAGTGTAGTTCATTTTATTTAAGCAGTGATTTTAATTGACTTTATTACTCAAAAGGGTAGATGACCATGCAACCAATGGTGTTATGACACAATCATCAAGCAAAATGCACACCTAACAATCAATGAAAATGCATTGTGTCCATGAAAAACAGGGTATACTACTACGTGAAATGCACAATTTTTTTCAAATGATAAATGCAAGCTTTCCTTTATGAAATCCTGACTAATACTTCAAAGAAAATCTAGTGCAAGTACTATGGAAAATGCAAGATGCAATGCATAATGATAATCAAATATTTTTGGATTTTTTCAAATAAAAATGAGATACTAAAGCAAAAGAATGGTTCTACAACCCCCAGACTCTGCAAGCACAATCAAGCAGCACTCAAGCAAAGTACTAAGGTAAAAGAAATCTAATGCACTAATCCAAAAACAAAAAATTGAAAATGCAATGACAAGAACATTCTTCAAAAAAGAAATTTTACCCTAAGAAAAAAATATCTCTGGTCAGAAACAGAGGTGTATACAGACTCTAGTAGTATCAAAGGAGACTCAGCAATCATCAAAATTCACCCAGCAACAATCAATCTTCCTCTAGAAGGAAAAACTAAGGGCATACATGACTGTTCGCAGTAAACCCGCGTGTGTATGCGGATATAGCAGTGAAACCTACGTATATACGCGACTGTGAGTTAAAAACTCACGTACATGAAGAAAAGTGCATAAAAATAAAGGCAAACAGACAAGCTGAGACCAACTTCACACCAATCAGACACTACTATGCTAACATGCCCCCAGACCCGACACAGAAACAAAGAAAAAGAAAGAGCAATTAAAAGTCATTGAATGCTGATAGAAACCCCCAAAGGACAACTACTAGGAAATCCCCAGTGGAGTCTCCAATTCTGTTATAGAGAGAAATTCCTATGGCTTGGGGTATCGTAACAGACAGCTTGACTCCAAAAATTAATCCTTTCCAATATGTAAGAGAAATAAAATATCTAACACTAAAGGATCAGACCTCGTACCTTATTCCAGACGGTCTAAGTAGATCCCCGTTAAGCTTTCCAAATTCAGCTTGAATTAATGAATCACTTCCTCAACAACAAGTAAACAAGACAAGCATACTATATATATTGGAGTTAGATCTTCTCTAGCATATATAATCAACAACGTATAAGCATTTGAAATCATCCATGGATAAAATATTCATTCAAACATACATTATTGGACAAGAAAAGATATTTCTATTAATATAAAATTAGAGATCACAATGAATACAACCTCTGTCAGCACGTCTGCGAATCGGAGAAACCGAATCCCCCACTTGGGCCTCCACCACCTCAATCCTCCATCTCTCGATAGCAAGCTCACAAGCAAAAGGAAAGCTTGGGAAGAACACCAAAGTTCTCCAAGGGACAAAGGGATGTAGACTCAAGCACAAGTTCTGACAACAATGGACTATAGTTTCTTTGCTCTCAATTCTCTTATGCCTTCAATGTATCCAAAGTGTTCCTTATATAGCTTTTCAATGGGGTAATGAAAGGTCGAATCTGAGTGATCTTCAGGCATATGGAAGGCCAGGAGACAAGTGAGTCGGATCCATGTCAAGGAAAAATCCAAAAGGATTTGGATTTTTGTACACATCCCGATGTACGCGGTTTTAGAGGTCAAACCCACGTATATATGCGATAAGGGGTTTAAAATTCACTTATAGCAATTTTCACATGTTTTTAGGGATGGTCTAGGAAACATCAAAGGACAAAAAATGGTCTGTTGAGGCCTGGAAATTCGTAGGCGACAACAGTAAGGGATTCTCCCCAATCAACGTTCCCAACTAGCCCGTTGACTGTTTGGAATAGGGAATCTGTCCGGTTTACGGTCCGGCTACCGTAGGTCAAGAAACAAAACTGAAGCTTTACCGGTTGCGGCCCGGCCCACCGATTTTTTTGTATTTTGACTTAAAGAAATGATATACAAGTGCCTAACACACACGGGTCTGGCAAAAAAAATCCTATGGGCACCGGCGGGAAAAAACAAGTCGGCCGTCAGATGTAAGTGAGCTCGCGGGCTAGAGGGTTCAGCCAGCCGAAACGTCGGATGAGGCTTGAGTCGCGGACAGGCGAAACGCGGGCAGGATAGGCCATACATCGGACGTCAGACAGTTTTAGCTTCGGAAGTCGGAAGACTCTGGGAGCCGCAACGACGGAGGAGGAGAGCTAGAGGATACGCGGAATGGATGGGAAAAATTAGTTGGACGTCGGAAGAGACTCAAATCGGAAGCTGACTATCTCTTCCCGGCCGCAACGGCGGGCGAGCAGAAGCTAGGGACAAGCAATTTGTAGTTAACATAAATCGGGCGTCGGACGGCTTTAAGAAATTGGACGCTGAAACGATCTGGGAGCCGCAACGGTGGCAGGAGAGAAACTCACAGCTTCTAATCTAGAACTAAAAGGGGGCCGATTACAGAAAAAACCAAGTATTCAAATAGCTTTAAATATCAGGCACATATAGGTTCGTTCTTTCAATGAAAGGCAACTCTGAAAAACAAAGATTTCCCCCCTTTTTCGACCAGTACTCCGGCATCCATGACTCAAACCAAAACTGAACGGGGAAAACATAAACCGACTGACATTCATCTTCGAAGTAAAACGAAAAAATAGATATGCTGGAGAGGCTCAAGTCTTTAACGATCAAACCAAGTAAAAATGATGAGGAGGGGCCCAGAGTTTAAGAAAAATAAATTCGGGGAGAACGGTTGCGGTAGCAACAACTGGCGGCTTCCTGGTGAACCTAGATCTCTGGGTGACTTTTCTTTGAGTAGCAGACTGTTTCCTAACCAAAATGCATTAAAAGAAATCTTCCAGCTATCCGGATTTCTCCCATGACCGCAGTGTGTACCTTAATCATTGATGCTAGTCCCATTTGGGGAGAGGGGAAACTGAAACCTTCAAGTCCATACCACTATGTTGAGGCTAGAGTATGAGTTTCATCATTACCTCTATTTTCAGGTAGCTAAGAACATGGACACCACAGGATTGCAGCAGATGGTAAACAACAATATTCGTTTGTTCCTCATTCCCATGCCATTTTGACACTTTTGTGTCTTTGGACTTCTGTCCCTTTCATTTGAGTCTTTCTGTGCGCCTTTCTTACTGAATTTCAATTCAGGATCCTCTATCCCATAGTGTCCTTTTGTGTGAGTGGTATATTTTTAAGTTTCAACTCACAGATGGAGATGATCTTTTGGCTTTAAGTGCTTATGATTCAGCACCTGTTTTGATTTATGATGCTTTTATAGAAGTGCTGACTCTTTATTCGCCTTTTGGCATTTGTTTTTGGCATGGGATCATTTGTATCTAATACACTGTTCACCTTGCTTCTTCCTATGGGTCCTTTACTGTTGCTCCTTAGAACATTTTAAATGTGATGTGGATGGAGCCCCGACATAGTACTCCAGACTCTTCGAATCTGGTTTAATTCACAGGGGTTAAGCAAGACTTCAATGCACACAACATTTTATTTGAGAAAACTGTAAGGCTGGAAGAAATTTTTTAGCAATACACAGGCTGGCACTCAACATATTCGCTATTCCCCAAGAGACCTTAATATCCTCCAAACAACCGCAAGTCCGTTCCCCTTATTGAAAATCAAAACTTAAAATTAAAACAAATGAAAGCATGACTTGAAAACAGCCACACAGCTTATTTATATACAAGGCAGAAACAATCGAAGAGACTCAAGAAAAGTAAGGCTTGAGAACCAGACCATTAACTGGAAAGTTCTCCTCCCATCCATGTAAATCTTGCAGCTTATAAGTAGCAGGGCCAAGTTTGGCTACAATCTGAAAGGGGCCGACCCATAACTGCTGGAATTTTGTATGCTTTCCTTTTTCATTATGGGGGTGGTCCCACTTGAGGACTAAATCTCCTACTTCAAAGTCCCTTTTCCCAGCTTTATGTTTGTCAAACCATCTTTTGACTATCTCCTGCTATTGTTTGAAACGTTCTCCAGCCTTGGATCTGGCTTCTTCTACTTTTAGGAGATTATATATTCTTATTTGTATAACCTCATCATCTGACCCCCTAGACTCTTGAGCTACTATGGAAGATGGTAGAAGAATGTTGGGAGGCGGGATGGCTTCCTTTCCGTACACAAGGGTATAGGGTGACACTCCTACTGCAGACTTGGGGGTAACTCTGTCAGCCCACAGGGTGTTGGGTAAGGCTGAGTGCCAACTTCGTTGGTTTTCTATGACAGTCTTCTTCAGGACTCTAATAAGGTTTTTATTGGAGGATTTGGCCAGGCCATTCCCTTGCGGATAGTAGTTAGCAGAATAATGTAATTTTATCCCTTTCTCATGAGCAAATGCAGTCAATTTAATTGATGAAAAGTATTTAGCATTATCAAAAACTACTGAAATTGGAACTCCAAACCTGGTCATGATATGATCTTGTAGGAAACTGATGACTTCGTCTTCGTTTATCTTGCGTAATGGGATAGCTTCGACCCAGCGAGTGAAGTAATCAGTCGCGGTAAGAATGTACTTATGTAGCAGGGAAGAATTTGGTTTTATTTCTCCAATAATGTCTAGCCCCCATCGTTCAAATGGTTCTGTGATCATAACGGGCTTTAGGGGTGCTGCTTCCCTAGGCTGTCTTCCACCACACCTTTGACAGATATCACATTTCCTGACATGCGCATGTGCATCCTTAAAGAGTGTGCGCCAATAGTAACCAGCTCTAAGGATTTTGTGGGCTGTAGTGTCGCCTGAATAATGTCCCCTACCCGGGCCTTCATGTAATTCTGCCATTAATTTCTCAACATCTTCTTTCTCCAAGCATCTCAAGAGGACCCCATCGTAGTTTTTTCTGAATAATACGCCTTCCACGATTTGGTAGGAAGCTGATTTTAGACGCAGCGCTCTTCTTTGTTTGGAATTCCAATGCTCCGACAATATCCCGGACTGCAAGTAATGCACAAGGTCCCTATACCAGGATTCAGGGGCTGTAAACAGAGGGCATACATCCATTACATGCAATTCAGCTTCATCTTCCCATGCTTGTTCTTCGTTATTCCTACTTCCAGTCATCAATTTACATAGCCCTTGACCTTTCACTATAGTGGCTGGCTTGAATTCAAGGTCGTATTCTTGAAGGGCTGTTACCCAGTTGCCCCTTCTTTCTCCTAATTCTTTTTGAATGAGAAGGGATCTTACCTCTGGGTAAGGGACTATTACCTTGGTCCGATTCTTCAATATATAAGGCCTGAATTGTTTTACTACCTTAAACACTGCATAAGCCTACTTATCAATGGCTGGGTAGTTTAACTCAGCTCCTTGTAGCCCAGTGCTCATAAAATAAATTGGGAATTCATCACCCCCATCTTCCTTTTGCGTAAGCACGGATGCCAACGAATCATCGGACGCAAAAGTATACATAATAAAGTCCTTGTCAAAGTTTGGACTTTTCAGAGAAGGCGCATGTGCAACAGCAGTCTTGATTTTACTGAAAGCATTCTTTTTAGTCTCAGTCCACTTAAACTGTGCATTTTGTTTGACCATCTGCTGTAAGGGTTTAACAGTCTGGGCAAAATCAGGCACAAACCTACGTACGAAATTTATTGTTCCCATGAAGGATTGCATTCCTTTTTTATTATGGGGCATGGGGATTTGTTCAATGGCTTTGATTCTTTCTGGGTCTATAGATATACCTCTCTTTGAAACTATATGCCCCAGTAACTTGCCTTCTGTGACTGCGAATACGCATTTCTTAGGATTGAGGGAAATGCCATACTTCTGACAGCGCTCAAAAATTTGTTTTAAGTGGAAAGCATGCTCCTCTCTTTTCTTTGAGAATATAGTGATGTCATCAAGGTATACCACCACACTTCGTCCAATCAGTCTGTGAAAAGCTATGTCCATGGCTCTTTGAAATGTCGCACCAACGTTAATCAGTCCAAAAGGCATCCTTCTATAGGTGAAGTTCCCCATTTAGTTCTGAACGTTGTCTTCAACCTATATTCCTCGGCCACTAACACCTGGTTGTAGCCAGAGAATCCGTCTAACAATGAAAACAATTCAGAACCGGAAACCATTTGTAGAAATTGCTCCATGGGAGGCACCGGATAGTTTTCTTTGTCTGAGGCGCGGTTTAAGTTTCTGAAATCCACGCACAATCTGATTTCTCCCGACTTCTTTCTGACCGACACCAGATTTGACACCCACTCTGAATGCCAAACTTTAAAAATAATCCTAGCGTCCAGCAATTTTTTCTCCTCGCTTTGAATCAGTGGCTCCAACTTGGGGTGCATATTCCTTAACGGCTGCTGAAATGGCTTGACACCTGTTTTAATAGGGATGATATGCTTGATAATGTTGGTGCCGTAGGTCTTTAAGTCTGCGTACGTCCATGCAAAGACATCTTTGTATTGTTTAAACAATTTGAGGAATTTGTCTCTTTCTGCGGGTGAACAGCATTTGCCGAGATTCATGAACTTGGGGTCCGCTTCAGTCCCTAGGTTTATTAGCTCGAACTGTAGAGTTGAGCTGTACGTCTTCACATTAGCGGGCCTTCTAAACTTTTCGTTCAATTCAAACATCTTCTCTAACGTTCTGACCCCTTTGGGAATGAAATTGTCATATTTCATCTCAGCCTAATGTTCCTCATCGTCGATAATGGCCCCTTTAAAGGTCTCGTCATTTGTCAAGAATTCGATTATTTGTTGATCGTCGTCAAATACTCGCAAGTTGGTGATCATGTCGGGTACAGATGGCCTGAAAAGCAATTCAATAGAGCATTTGTTATTAGTGGGAACCAACCTGGCAGCTGATGTAGCTAGAAGATCAGCGGCTGCATTTTTTATTCTTGGGATTGAAATAATGTTAAATGCATGAAAAAATTTAAGCAACTCCCATACCTCATTTTGGTAAGCTTTCAAATGAGGGGAAACACAATGTATTTGATTTCTTATTTGCTTTACAACTATTTCCGAATCCCCAAAAACTTTTAAATTACTAACCTGTATCTTGATTGCTTTCTTGAGTCCCTGCAGCAGTGCTTCATATTCAGCCGTATTGTTAGTACATTCGAACTCTAATCTACAGGATAGGAAGTGCTTATTTTTTTGTGGATCAATGAGGACGCAGCTGGCCCCTGACCCTTCTAACGTTTTAGAGCCATCAAAAAACAAAGTCCAAAACACATTATCTACTGAAACAGAATCTACTCCTACTGCTAAATCTACTATTTTACAGTCAAACTCATCAACCTGAGAAAAACAAAGGAGATCAGGCTGGGTGTCAGATGTGTCGCTGGCCTCTTCCGCTTGATAATTCCCTGGTTTCAGTTCGAGAAAGTAGTTTCCCAACACAGATTCGACTGGTATGTTCTTCTCATCCAATTGAGTAACATTGTGCTTCATGTGAGGTTCTCCCTGAACTTTAATCTGATTGGGACTCCCTTTGTATGGCAGCCAAAGATGTGACCAATCTGAAGCGAAATATCCATTCAACTTAGCTGACCAATTTCTGCTCAAAACCAAGCCGTAAGCGTCTGGTATATCAGCCACCACGATGTTAATAACTTGGCATACTCTGTCATCGGATGCTAGGCGGATTAGGACATCTTCCATTTCACCAATCACCTTAACGTCTGTCCTATCCAACTGCACCACCCTCCACATGGATGGCTTAGGCTGCCCGTTTATTTTCTTACATACTGATATGGGCATGACATTAATTGACGCTCCTGAGTCTACCAGAAAATTGTGCACGTTATGATTAAAGATTTCGAACGTCAGGAGGAAAGGTGGATGTTTAGTTTTAGACATACCTCCAGTACTAGCTTCTCCAATTTCTTCTTCATCTCGAGGCTGATTATCAGTGGGCAGCTTTTCTCCTGATGTTTCAAGTGCCTTCAACAACTTTTCTTTCTGCTGGGGTACTTTGCACCTAGTAAGGAGACAGAATTCCATAATACCATGGTCTCTTCTTCTTGTTCTTGCATAGAGGTAGAAACAACATTTTCTTTCTTCTCATCATCATCTTCTTCCGTTAATCTCAAATCCAACATCCGGTTCATGACCAATGTCATTGAATTTATCCATTGCGGACAGTTCTTTTCGGAATAAGGCTGCTGATGAAAAGTACAAAAATTTTCCATCCCTATCTCAGTCAGATTCATGGATGCAGTTTTTTGAGGAGGAGGTTGGGGCTGATTGCTGTCATCTCTTCTCTTATAATATGGTCTGAAGAAATTCTGTGCTTCCTTTTCTTTTTCTAAGTCTATGATCTTATTGGACAGCTTTTTCATCATTTTAGCCATGCTTTCATAATCTGGGGTCTTTTCTTCTTTAGGCTTAGTGAACAATAAGGGTTTTCTTCCCACACCTTTCTCTCCTGATTGCTCTGGATAGTCCTCAATGCTTTCTCTTTCTGCTTCCACCACTTCTGCCTCTTCATAGGTTTCGATCAAGGTAGGCTTAGCCCTACATTTTGCAAACATGGCCAAGTCAGGGCCCAACGCTGAAGTATAGTATTCAATCAGTACTTTGTCTGAAGGCTTATCTGTTTCTGAGAATTTTTTTAGATATGCTGCAAACCTTTGTGTGAAACTGTGCACTTTTTCCTTTTTTTCTTTCTTCAATGCACACAGTCCTTTCATGAGGGCCGCGTGAGTCTTTTGGACTGCGTACTTTCTCCTGAACATTCTTTCAAAGGTATCCCAGTCTGGGATAGAGTTGGAGGGCAATCCAAAATACCAAGAGGCCACAGCTCCCTTGAGGGTATGCGGGAAAAGTCTACAAACCACATCCTCATGTTCCCCTGCCCTTAATCCTTCTATGGCTAGATAGAAACTCTGCAAATGATCATCTACCAATATCTTCTCATTGGGATCAAATTTAGGCAACAACTTCTCGAAGGCTTGAGGAAGGTCATGCAAAGGGAGGGTGAGGTTTAGGGGTGATCTGGCTCTCCATGCCGGTGGTGGTGGGGGCGGAGGTACATTTGCGTTAATGCTGGCCATGAGTAATGGTGGTGACTGTGGATGTGAACCAACAGGGGTATGAGCAGGAGAAATGTAAGGGGTCTCCGGGTTTTCTTGATTCAAGGGCAGCTCAACTTCTTGTAAGGAAGTCTCTACAAGTTCTTCCCAGTCTCCAACCAACACCGAATCTTCTACTATGGGACGGTCTTTCTTCTTGTATTCTCTTCTAGGCAATTCGTGAATAATTGGCAACCCTCCAATTCTCTTTACGTAAGCACGGGTGTGTCTCCTCAGATCATTAACAATCTCGTTGCGAATAGGATATAAATGTTCTCTGTTGTCCTCTTCCAGAATGGGATTACGCGGTCCACTACTTTCAGAACTGTAACTAGTGGAATAATCTCTGAAAAATGGGTTTCCTTGGCCAGCCATGCACTGGTGGCCCTCCTTCTAGCACCAATTATGTTGAGGCCTGGAAATTCGCAGGCGACAACAGTAAGGGATTCTCCCCAATCAACGTTCCCAACTAGCCCGTTGACTGTTTGGAATAGGGAATCCGTCCGGTTTGCGATCCGGCTACCGTAGGTCAAGAAACAAAACTGAAGCTTTACCGGTTGCAGCCCGGCCCACCGAGTTTTTTGTATTTTGACTTAAAGAAATGATATGCAAGTGCCTAACTAAATGCAGGGGGGTCAAGATGCAGGGAGCGGTCACAACGTGATGCGCAGGTTCTTACCTGTCGTCTTGTGCTCGCAAGCAACCAAACCAGATACAAAAAGAAATAAGCTAACTATCTAAACTATCCCTAGGGAGCAAGCTTATTATTTTGGATGAGCAATACATTTTCACATACATTAAGAGAAATCACAGATAGCTGATACTTTTTCTAAAGCACATGAACGCTTACAGATATTTAAATAACCGGATAGCCGATCATCTTATGACAACATTTATTGCTCACAGTGAAAAATATCCCAAAAAACTACTGAAGAACATTTAACCAGAACATAGGTTCAGAACATTAAATACTCTTACAGTAAATGAAAATGCAGCTGAAAAACGAAATAGTTCCTCTTCAACATTATTCATTGAGTTTCACTGATACATTCCACTTTTCACTCTCTCCGATAGACAAATTTGCAGTTTCCTTTGCAAAACGAAGTAGTTCCTCTTACAAGCAAACTTTTACAAAAATTTTCCAGGGGAAAAAGCCCTTTCTCAGTCCTACTTCTAAATATTTAAACTAGAACTGCTGCCCCTTGGGCTGCCTTCAAGCGTGTGACTTTTCAATTTCTTCAACGCTTCATATTCCGATCTTTTGTCAGCAGGTGATCATGAAACACTCGGTAACTGATCCGTTTCTGGGATCACGCCTTTGCAGCTCTGGATTTCGTCCTCCATTCACCTCATTTCAATCATACCTTTGCCAAACGGGTTAGTCTTTCTTCTTGTCATGGCAGATTGACCAGTCGCCTAGAAAATGCCTGCATTCAACTCACCAGCATGGTTCAATCAACAAATATAATTAATTAACCATTATTCCGCAATGAAATGGTCGAGCGAAACACACACGGGTCTGGCAAAAAAAATCCTATGGGCACCGGCAGGAAAAAACAAGTCGGCCGTCAGATGTAAGTGAGATCACAGGCTAGAGGGTTCATCCATCCGCAACGTCGGATGAGGCTTGAGTCGTGGCCAGGAGAAATGTGGGCAGGATAGGCCATACATCGGACGTCGGATGGTTTTATCTTCGGAAGTCGGAAGACTCTGGGAGCCGCAATGGCGGAGGAGGAGAGATAGAGGATACGCGGAATGGACGGGAAAACTTAGTCGGACATCGGAAGAGACTCAAATCGGAAGTTGACTATATCTTCCCGGCCGCAACGGTGGGCGAGCAGAAGCTACGGACAAGCGATTTGTAGTTAACATAAATCGGGCGTCGGACAGCTTTAAGAAGTCGGATGCTGAAACGATCTGGGAGCCGCAACGGCGGTGGGAGAGAAACTCACTGCTTCCGATCTGGAACTAAAAGGGGGCCGATTACAGAAAAAACCAAGTATTCAAACAGCTTTAAATATCAGGCATAGATAGGTTCATTCTTTCAACGAAAGGCAACTCTAAAAAACAAAGATTTCCTCCCTTTTTTGACCAGTACTCCGGCATCCATGACTCAAACCAAAACTGAACGGGGAAAACATAAACCGACTGACATTCATCTTCGAAGTAAAATGAAAAAACAGATATGCCGGAGAGGATCAAGTCTTTAACGATCAAACCAAGTAAAAATGATGAGGAGGGGCCCAGAGTTTAAGAAAAATAAATTCGGGGAGAACGGTTGCGGCAGCAACACGGTCCAAGGGGACTAAGGAGTCTGCAGAGGGAGAGGGGAAGGCCATACAAGTGTGATTCACCTAGTGTGGTAAAATCAGCTATAACATCCTCATCATCATCATCAGTTTCATTGTCATCATAAAACCACAACATAGTCATTCTCATCATCTATGTCATCATTATCACTATCATCATCATCATTATCAATGTCTTCATCATTGTCATTATAGTCAATGTAGTAGTATGGAAACCTAGCTATATAAACCATGCGTCCTCAAATAAATTGTTAAGGATTACATTATTGTCATTATCAACATCATTGTCATTATCAACATCATCATCATTATCATCACCATCATCATATCATTATCATTTTTATTTTCATATAATAACATTGTCATTTGTTATCATCATCATCATTCTCATCGACATCATAAACATTATCAATGGAAATGTCATCATTGTCATCATCACATAATCATATCATCATCATTATCATTATCATCACCACCACCACCATCATCATTTTCATTATCATTTTAATTGGAGTCATCATCATCATTTCCATTATTATTGTCATCATCATCATCATCATCATCATTGAAATCGACATCACCTTCATTGTCATCATCACCATCATTATCATTGTCATCATCATCATCATTGCCATTGTCATTTTCAAAATCATTGTCATCTTCATCATTGTCCCCATCATCATCATCATGATCATATTAATTTAATCACAACATCATTATCTTCATTGTTGTCAACATCATCACCATCATCATCCCTACAGTCATTATCATTTTCATAATTATAATTGATTATGATGACAATGACCAATGATTATGAGGACAATGTTGATGATCAACGTCATTAATTTGATGATGATGATGATGGTTATGATGATAACCATCATCATCAACACAATGATCATTGTCATCATCGTTTCCATCATTATCATGATCATCAGACTAATCAATGTTGTCATCATAATTATATAATCACATCATCATCATTAATGGCATCGTCATCATCATTGTCATCATTCATGTCATTGTTGATGATGATGGGCCTAGATGATGAAAATGACGATGATGATGACCTAGATGATGACACCACCAATGATGATGGCCTAGATGACAGTGCACAAGATAATGATTATAATGATGATAATGATGACATTTTAAGAATTATAAATATTCACCAATGCCATTGGAATCATCATCATCATCATTTCCATTGTCATCATATCCATCATCATTGCCATTATCATCATAATCAGCATTCTCATCATTGTCATTGTCATTGTCATCTTGATTATCAACATTGTCATCAACTATTCATAATTACCTTTGGCATAAAAAATATCATCAACCCAAAAGATTTGATTAGTGTAAAAAGGTCATGGAGGACACATACAATGTATGCATGAGAAATAACAACTCTATTTTGGAAGATGATCATCATCATCATAGTCATTGTCATATTCACCATTGTCATTGTCATAAGCACCATCATCATAATTCATTTCATTATTGTCATCATAAAAATTGACATCATCATTTTCATCATCAATATCATCACCATCATAATCATTGTTGTTGTCATTTCCATCATTGTCACCATCATCAGCAGCTCCTAAGGAGGATCCTAGAGAAAGGATCGAAACATAAATATTTCACTGAGAATAATGCATTTTACAATCAATACAAAATAGTATCATCATAATCATAGTCATTGTGAATATCGTCAACATTATCCTCATCGCCATATTCAACACCTTGGTGCAACACTGGACGCAAAACTAGACGTAAGGCTGGATGAAAAAGTAGATGAAAACTTGGACCCAAACATGGATGCAATAGTGGAAGCATATGTGGGTGCAAAAGTAGGTTCAAAAGTGGGTTCAGAATGGAGCACGAGAAAAGTAGATGAAAAATTGGATGCAATAGTGGATGAGAAAAAGGAAGCAACTATGGATGAAAAAATAGAAGCAAAGGGGGACCAAAACTGGACACAAACAAGGGTGCAAAAGTGGACACAAAATTGGATGTGAAAGAGGATGCTACAAAATTATATGCAATACTAGATGTGAAACTACAAACAACACCTAACGCAAAACCCAGTGCAAAAGTGGATGCAAAAATGGACACACAAAGGGATCCATTAGTCGATAAAAACCTGGACACAAAAAAGGAAGCAAAAGTGGGTGTAAAAATGGGTGCAAAAATGGGTGCAATTAGGGTGCAACAAAAGTGGATGCAACAATAGATGCAAAATGCAACGCAAACATTGATGCAAAATGAGATGCAAAAAAGGACGCAAATGTGGGTGTAAAAGTGGACACAAAAGTGGATGCAAAAATAGACACAAAATGTGATGCAAACACCGATGCAAAACCCAACGCAATAGGGTATGAAAAAATGGATGCAAAAATAGAAGCATAAGTAGATGCAAAAGAGGATATAAAAATGATGCAAAATTTGGCACAAACATGGGCACAAAATTTGATGCAAACATGGACACAAAAAGGGGAACAACAAAAGTAGAAGGAAAAACTAGGCACAAAACTCGGTGTAAAAATTAGTGATGATTCCGACACTAAATTTTATGTTAAACATGGTGCTAAACCTATCACAAATTGCGCCATATTTAGCTTCAAATTTAGTAAAATGGTGTACCATTGTATTTTGGATTCAGTCGGTATGGTCTTTTATTAACTAGTTTGGTATCTGGTTTTAACTGGAATTTTATTTCTACCAATAATCTTGTGATACCCTTCACTTCGATAAAATTTTAGGAAATGTGTCCTCACACTCTATTAGGAGATCTACTACCTGTGTTATTGTTTCCTCATCCCAATAATCTCTTATTACTTCCATATTTGGTTACTCTTATGTTCCAATGTTTTATTTCTTTTCCTTCAATGGTTGCAAATATTCTTGCAGAGTATAATCTATACCAGTATCTTACACTACACTCTCCCCTTCTATTTCATCAATGTTTAATTTCTTTGGATTATATTCTTTGTCCTATCCTTCTTCTATAATATGCCAATAAAACACATGCTTATTACGTTCCACCAACCTCTTATGTGCTGCATAGACTACTTTATCCTTGATTCTTGGTTTATTTCTGAAGAAAAAAAATCAATCTTTTTATTTTTCCCAAAATATTCTTCAGTACTACACTCTTTGAAGAAAAAATAAATGTTTCACAAAAATGTTTCCCCTTTTCATTCCAATCTTTGCTTTACCTTCTAACATTTTACTATACATGCCAACTATTCGGTATAGTATCCACTGTATGGTTAAACCTATGGATGCACTGTTCTATAAGGATATTCTTCTATTTCCATCTTCTCTCATATGACCACATATGTTCCTTGGGATATTGCACTCCTTTGCACTTGTTTTGCATCTCATTTCATATTCTTACCAAAATATTACATAATTCCTTTGCACTACTGTTATCAACCCAAATGGGACTTCTCTGTCCGAGTGTTGACACTTCATATGTTGGCACACAAAAGGACACTTATGGATTGAAGGTTTCCTAAACACTATAGATGGGCATGAAATGAGATGCATTCACTATCCAAACAACTTGACATTTTACCTTTTCATATGTTGAATTCCGTATGCAACTATCTCCACATCAACTCGCATACATACGTGACTATCTCCACAGCATCCCATGTACTATACGTGAGTATCTTCATTGCCACCCGCATACAGATATGTACGCAGGTTTCCCTTATAGCAACTCGTGTATCATACACGGGTTGCTAGTATCAATACTCACATACACATCCATTCAAAATTAAAAATAATAAAACATGACTAATGGATATTTTTTGAGCCCTAATCATTAACTATCTCAATTGTCTCAACCACCTCAACCTTCGAAACTGCTCTATTTCCTAAAGTATAAATAGAGGCCTTGGGGAGGGAATTAATGAATCAATATTGGAGAGCAAAGTTATGCTGGTGGTATATCTTTAGAAGTCTTTGGAGCAGCAAAACTCAGAATCCTTTGGTTGCAGAGGATTCCGTCTTTCAGGCGTTGGGTTTTACACTTATCTCATTCACTATTGTTAATAAAGAGAATTCTTCTTCCAACCTTGTGTTGAGTCTCTTTCATGTATCATTGGTTGATTAATATTTTTTATTAAGCACTCTATATATTGTTCATCTAACTTTTCATATATACATGTATGATATTGTACTTGGAGAATTGTCTCTTTGCAAGTGAAGGAGGTGCATGCCTAAAAGCTTTGGAGAGGAGCAGAGCGGGAGAAGACAAAGCTTGGATCAAAAATCGTTAATTGGGTGAGTCCACCATATCTTCCTATTTCCCTTTTGTACTTTAAAGCTAATTGTCTGCAAGTTTTATAAGTACGTTGGTAACCCTAGACCCTCAGTTACAAGGTTTTTAATTCCTGAACAACAGAACTGGTGACTCCGCTGGGGAGCCTAGACTGCTATAGGTTATTTCTATTTATCGTTGCCCAGTATTTGCCTTGATTGTATGTATGGTCTCTTGTCTTGGTTCATGCTTAGGATAGTGTTTGAAGACCTTGGAAATTTTTCCTTTTATTAGAAACTTTTGTACCAGTACACAGGTTTCTCTTGCACACATTCGCGTACAGAGGCCTGCGTACATGGGTTTCTCTCTAGGACATTCGCGTATAGTACGTGGGTTTCCCTTATATACAATCGCGTACAAGCCTTAGAATTGGAATTCTTGGGTTAGGGTTTGCTTCTCCCTGTTCCTCTATAAAGTCTGTTTGCTGGTTGGTCTTCCTTATAAGCACTGTACTGTGAGTTTGATGACCTTGTTGGCCACACCTTGTGCTTTCTTGTAAAGCCCTTGAGTTCTTTTGTTTGGATTGTCTTTCTGTTTGCAATTTGAAGTGGATTTTCCTATTTGGGTTATAGGTTTAAGTGTTGGTTGTCTGAATCAATGATCAGGGTTCTAGAAACTGTTTATCCCATTCTATTTTTGGATAGTGATTGGTCTGCCACTTGCCTTTGTGTGATTTCGGTGATTTCCTTTCATTGTATCCACCCAAGCTAGGGTTACAAGTCTTCCTTAGGTGGTTGATTCTTGGTCTTATCAATCTGTTTACTTCACTTTGCTTACTTTATATAGTTATTTTAATTCAATCATAGTCAAGTTTTGTGCATTTAGGTGCATAGTAGTCTTTGAGCATTTTAAAAAGTGAAAATAAAAACATTTAGAAGCTTTTGCATTTGATTTTGCATAGAGTAGTTTTATTTTCAGTTTTTAAAATATAATCTGAAAAAAATACAAAAATATAGTCTTATAGTTCTCTTTATCATTGAATTTTCATCAATTTATATTTACAAAAAGAAGAAAAGAAGCTTGTTTTTTAGTAGTGGTAATTTGCTTTAGAAATATGGACCTTTGTTTTACATTTCTTATCGAGTCAAAAACATCATAGTCCTTCACTCCACTTCCTTCTGAGTAAAAAATAGCCCTTAAAATAAACGCAATAAATTAAATTAATTAGTAATTTTTATTTTTTTAGGGCCATACACCTACTAGCTTAGGCTAGACTTGTGGGATAGGAAGTGTAAACTTCCCATAAGTTTTAAAATTCAGACATTGTGGGCTTATTGATAGGTAAATCCTTCTCTTTATCGATAGTATCTGGGAAGCTCTTCTCAAATGGGAGTCAATCACGAGGCCACGTGGGGGAATTGGACTGAGGAGATAACCATCTTATTCCTTGTCAAAACATAAATCAGGACGTTTATGCATCTAGGTATTCTTTCCTGGATAGAGTTTTGGGCTCAGCTACCCTACCCATGCGTATGAGTCAGGCTTGTGACTGTCCCCTCAAATTGTTGGTATAGTTAAGGTAGCCTCTAGTCTCTTGACATCTAGGGTTCATACATAGGTAAACCAGAAGGCTATTTCTGGTTCACCTTGGGCGGGATTGGAAGGTAACCCTTGTTAAAAGTGTAGGAGGGCGGTGGGTGATTCCTCTACTTGTGCCTAAGAACCTCTTCAAGGAAACCAAGTAATTGTTCTTTAGATTTTTTTGAGAAAGAATATCTTTTACCCTTGCTAACTATTAAGACTTTAGGATTTTTCATAGTGATTTATCTATGGTTTGTCTGTGTTTAGCCGAACTTAGGGTTTGAGATGTCAAATTTACAATCGTGGAGGACCAACCTATAAGAAGGTCATGAAGGTTGCAAAACATTCCCCCTCTCATCACATTGGAACCTCCACCTCCACCTCAAAGGCAGAAATTGGACACGGACGGTTCATTTGAACCGATAGGAGTAAGTGAAGTTCTAGGTGAACCAACACTTAGAGCTAACTGCTTTGATTTTAATACAGTTGAGATAGAAGACTTGCAGGATGATGAGTTTGCAAGGAATTTTAATACACCCTTGATTGACTTAAACGATCCTATGATTGTCCAGGTTAGGCCTTTTGATTCACCTATTTTAGGTGTCCCTGTGGGAAGGATAATGTCTTCTGCGGGAGAAAGTTCTTTTGTTTTCACCTCAGTCGTTCCGGCTGAAGGGTTACTACCTCCCCCGGTAAGTGCCCCTAGATATAGCATACCTACTATGCCCTTAACTCCAGCGAGCTAGGTGGTTCAACTGTCGGTTCCCACAAGCCTAGTAGGTGCTTCTGGTGGCATGGTTACTGGGATTCCTAGTATACCTACCATTCCTTCCTCCTTCACACACACTGCCCAGAGCAGTCCGGTAGGATCCTTGGATTTCGTCCAAGGATTTCCTTGGAACGGGGGGAATATTCCCCCATCCACTCCATACGTAGGCCCATCACCTTAATAGGTAGGAGTGTAGTTTGGAAACACTACCTCTTATGGGCAAGGTTTTCAAACTCTGGTCTCGGCCCCATTCACGAGCTCTCCCTTTTTTTTGTTTAGCGGAGGGATAACTACTCCCTTTTTTCAAACCCTAGTTTCAACTAGGACGACTCGAACCTCTTATACTACACCTCCCACCCATAATCATGTGGCTTAAGGATGGAATCAGTTTCAAATTAATCCACCCACTTCACAACTGGCGGCAGGGGCAACCCCACCTTTACATATGGGAATTTGGGGGCAAGTCCATCTAATCCCCAGACTGGCACTTTTAGTGGTCTGGTTCAACCCAAGATTCTATTCTTGGAAACATTAAACTTTCCAGATTTTTCTAAATTGATGAACGACCTAGTGAGGCATGACCCTTCGTGGCCACCTATTCCCATGAAATTGCCATTGAACATCCCAAAATTCGAGGGAAAAGTTGGTGAAGATCTTGGGGCTCATGCCACCACATTTCATTTATGGTGTTCTTCTAATTCGTTGAATGAAGATTCAGTCAGGTTGAGGTTTTTCCAAAGAACCTTAATGAGTACTAAAACAAAATGGTACATTGAGTTGCCTTTTTCTACGTTCAGTAGTTTTTGGGACTTGGCTAGTGCGTTCCTTAGCCACTTTCAGCTTCCGGTCCGATATGACTTCGGAACGGACTTGTTATCTACCTTCAAGAAGAACAAGGCTACCCACATCTCGGATCACATCCAAGAGTGGAGGAGGCGAAAGAGCCTTATTAAATCCACTATTCCTCCTGATTTTTTAATAGAGTGGTTCCTTAAATCCTTGTTTCCTTACATATCTAAGGATGTATCCACTTCAAGAGTGACAAATGAAGAAGAAGCCATTCTCAGAGCCCAGCAATTGGATTTAATTTATTTACAATATAGGAGCTTGTATGAGATTATCCCTGAGGCACCGAGGCCTACCCACGATGCAGAGAAACCTAAGCTTGGACCCCATGTTGATGGTGTGGTTGGGTCCGTAAACTCTCCCACTGTAGAATCTTTGGCCAAACAGCTCCATCAGCTGTCCAACAAACATTCTATGGTGGAGGCAGCAAAGGATGCCCCCTCACCCCAAAATGCAAATGTTTTTGCATAGACCTCTCAGAAGAGCAATCAGCATCCCAGTGGGAAGATGAAGAGAGGAAAGAAAGGAAAGGGAAATCAAAACAAGAAGAAACCCACAAATAGTGCTGATGGGGGCAAGAAAGACAAGAAAAAGGTGAAATTCCCATGTAATTTGTGCCATGAGGATCACCTAAATCACCTTTGTCCCCTTATGGAACAAGCCTAGAAGCTGCTAAAAGCTCAACAACCGGCTGTCCTGAAGGATCCTTTTCCCCAAGGGCAGAATTCTGCTTCAGCTTCTAATGTTGCAAGGGGCACTCCAAATTCCCCTGACCCCAATTATATCAACATGGTTTGATCTTCGACTTTGCTATAGACTAGGAATAAAAACTATGAAAATGAGACTTCTGAGAAGGGTAAGGCTATAGGTTAAACTTCTAACCCTCTCACGATCGAGAAGCTTGCTGAAACTATGCCTAAGATACCTAAAGGTGTCTTTAAGAAGACCTTGCATAACCCTAATGCTATGGTTGCTTCAAACTACTCCATGGTTGAAGACTTGGCCCAAGCCCCTTGTGTAATGTTAGCTTTAGAGGTGTTACAGAGTTGTCCCACCCAGCGGGATACCCTCTTAGCAGCCTTAGGAAGCATGGACGCGTCGAGTCTCATGGCGAAATTTCACTTATCTGATGTTAAAATTCACCTACCTTACCATGTAGCCTTATCAATAGATGTCATCCATGGTGGAAAGACCATTGGAAGGGAAATTGTTGATGAGGGTGCTTATACATGCATTATGTCCTTGTCATGTTGGAAAGCTCTCGGATCCCCAGAGCTGGTCCCGTCAAACACTCTGCTTACTTCTTTCGATGGAAGGTCATTCCATCCGCATGGTATCCTACTGACTTTTGAAATTAATCCGGAAGGGAAAGCAGCGTCTATTGAGTGGAAGTGATTGATGCACCTTTGGACTATAATTTTATTTTGGGAAGAAGATGGACTTATGCCATGTCTGCTATTGCATCGGTCGTCTTTCAGGTGGTAGTATTTCCACACGAAGGGAATTTGGTTACTATTGACCAACTCGATTTTACTCAAAAAGGCCACATGGAGTCTAATGGGCCGTTGTGCCATTGGTTGATCAAGTTAAACCTGATGCACAGAGCTTGGGGGCTGGAATGTATGCATCACTGATGGGCACATTTGATCTTCCAAACGTGATTAACTATATAGGTTCTACTAGTGTGGGGAATTCCATAGCCATGGTTATTGATAGGACTGAGCCTTGGGTTCTCCCTTCCCCCCATGAACCGGAAGTGCCCTTATCGACAGTGGAAGTGGCTTACCAAGCTATCACTCAAACCATTGTTGATCCCATTCCAGACCCTCTCACAGTCTCAGAGGACCTAGAAGAAGTCTATTTTCCTGCTTGGGCAGAAAACTCTTTGCATTCTACGGATTGTTTACATATGGTTTTACCTTCTGATGAATCCATTCTGAAAGCCATGTGCAGATGAGATAAGATCTGCAAATATCTTCATCATCGATCCTATTTTCTTCCAGAGCTAAGCAGGATAGAGAATCAAGAGTTTCATATGAGACTGTCAGATGATGTTGATACACCCATCAATCCCTTACCCACGGAAATAATGTTTGGTGAGGGGAATATGGAAAATATTTTCGCTACTATCCCTATCAACATCTCTGTGAATCCAGATGTCGTGGAAAATATACATATAGGTGCAAACTGCTCTCCTAAAGAGATTGCAATCTATACGGCCTTGTTCAAGGAATTCCGTGATCTTTTTGCCTGGTCATATGAGGAGATTCCAGGAATTGATCCATCGATAGTTGAGCATGAGATACGAAGATACCCTGACACTAAACATGTTCGACAAAAGTTAAGACCTGTTAACCCGCATAAAGTGGCGGCTGTGAAGGCTGAAGTTGAAAAACTGTTGAAAGCTAGTTTTATTTATCCCATAGCTCTGACGAAATGAGTATCCAACCCTGTTCCTGTTGATAAGAAGTAGGGGACCATACGTGTTTGTACTGACTTTTGAGATTTTAATAAAGCACGTCCTAAGGACAACTATCCTACACCATTTATAGACCAAATTATAAATTCTTGCGCGGGAAGTGTAGTGTTCTCATTTATGGATGGTTTCTCCGGATACAATCAAATTCAAATAAAACCGGAAGACCAACATAAAACTGATTTCATTTGTCCTTGGGGTACCTTCGCATACAAAAAAATGCCCTTTGGATTGAAAAATGCTGGGGTAACCTTCCAACGGGCAATGAAATTTTCCTTCCATGATATCAAAGCCATTGTCAAACTTTATCTTGATGAACTTCCTGCACATTCTTGTAAAAGAATCGATCATCCAGATCACTTGCGTCTAATCTTTGAACGATGCAGATACTATAAGATCTGCTTGAATCCCCACAAGTGCATGTTATGTGTTGAGTTATGGAGATTTCTTGGATTCATTGTCTCTAATAAAGGAATTTAGGTGGATCCATTAAAAGTAGAGGCCATTGTAAATCTGCCTCCTCGTTCTATCAGGCAACTTCAGAGCCTGCAGGGAAAGTCCAATTTTCTTCGATGTTTCATTGTAAACTATGCCAAGATTACCAAGGGTTTCATGCACCTGCTAAAATAGGACACCCCATTTGTATGGGATGAAACTACACAACTCGCTTTCGAGGCATTGAAAAAATATTTGTTGTCGACACCTTTACTGGGTCTCCCAGATTACTCTAGGGATTTTATATCGTATCTTGCCACATTCGATTCGACCATCGGGGTAGTCCTAGTCTAGGAAAATGATAAGCTCCAGGAGCATGTCGTTTACTATTTTAGCTATGCTTTAGCCGGACCTAAACTTAGGTACTCCCACATTGAGAAATTGGCCTTAGCGGATGTCTATGTTGTTCAGATATTATGTCGCTACATCTTACTAAGGACTAAAACAGTAGTGGAGGATGTTAATACTTTTCAATATGTTTTGTCCCGATGGATTGTTGGAGGCAAATTCAACAAATGGATAGTCATTCTCCATGAGTTTGACTTGGATTTCTAGTCTGCTAAGTCTAAAAAATCCTTAGTTTTTGCTGAGCTTATAGTAGAATTTCCAACTAAAGAAGATGTAGTCATTGAAGAAGACTCATTTCCAGATGAGCATATCTTCTTGATATCCACCTCTGACCCCTGGTATCGAGATATACTTATATATCTCCAAAAATTGAAGTATCTTGCGACTTCCTTGCAGGAGGAATGACGTAAATTACGCCTTCATGCTAAGAACTACCTTATCATAGGAGATACTTTATATCGAAGAGGGGTAGATTCCATTTTGCGTCGATATCTTACCCACGAGGAAGCGGAGATTGTCCTGAATGATTCCCACAGTGGAGTGTGTGGGGGTCATCTATCTGGGTTAGCAATGGCCCAGAAGATACTACATGTCAGTTATTTCTGGCCCGCGATCTTTAAGGATTGTGTGGAAGCGGTGAAGCGTTGTCATCCATGCCAACTTTACACCAGAAAAATGTGGTCACATCCCACCCCATTATTTCTCGTTTTATCAGTGGGCCCCTTCATTAAGTGGGGGATTGATTATGTGACGTGTAACCTAGCATTGGCTCGGGGGCACAAATATATCATTGTTGCTGTGGACTATTTTACAAAATGGGCAGAGGCAATGCCCACCTTTAAATCCGACGGGGAAACAACAACTTTCTTCGTGTTCAATTAGATTATAGCATGGTTTGGTATACCCAAGGTGATTGTCACTAACCATGGCAGTCATTTTCAAAATAGCATGATGACGGAACTAACCACTATGCTTGGATTCAAACAAGAACATTCATCTTCATACTATCCTCAGGTGAATGGTCAGGTTGAGGCTGTTAATAAGACTTTGAAGACTATCCTCAAATGTACTATTGATGCAGCCCATTCCAACTAGCATATCATGCTATACCCTGCTCTTTGGGCATATCGAACTAATATAAAAACTGCTATGGGCTTCTCCCCCTTCCAACTCGTTCATGGAGTGGAAGCCGTTACCCCAGTTGAATGTGAAATCCCGTCTTTCAAAATAGCTATTCATGTGTTACTCGATACGACAGAGCTTGAAGAATGTTTAGTACACTTGGAACATCTTGATGAGTAGCGTATAGATGCGCTGACAACAAATCAAGCTCACAAAAATAGGGTCAAAAGCCAATATGATAAGTCGGTCAAGCATCGAATTTTCTCTGAGGGGGAACTTGTTTTTCTCTAGGACCAAGACAAAGAACCCCTGGGGACAGGAAAATTCAAGGCCATTTGGCTAGGGACTTATTTCGTGTCGAAGGTCTTAAAGAAGGGTGCATATGAATTAATTGATTTTGATAGGAATAAGCTACCTGAGGCTAGAAATGGGATCTACCTGAAAAATTACTATGCTTAGGCTTAGTTCTTTTTATTGTATTTTATTGTATGTATTTTTATGTACACTACTTTGTCGGTTTGTGTTTTTTATACCATCTACTGGTTTTTTCAAATGTCTTCTGAGAGGTATGTAGGTTTCACTGATGGCACTAGTCTCCACACTTGTAATCTTGCTTCAGCGGCATGGGTCATTTATTCTCCCTCAGGATAGTTAGTTACCTCGGGAGGCGCTTGCTTAGGTCCTGCTTCTAATAATGTTGTTGAGTATAGGACTATAATTGAGCTTCTATGGGATGCTTTGTCACATGGTATCACTCAGCTGGAAGTCCGAATGGACTTCTCAACTAGTGGTTTCCCAGCTCAATCGATCTTATTAGGTGTGGAACCCTATTCTATTACGTCAATTCATGCAAGTCAGGTTATTGGAAAGAAATTTTGAATTCATTACATTCAATCACATTCCAAGAAATCAAAATTCATTAACTGATGCATACGCTAATTACATCTTGGATTGGCATTTAACACATTTTTTATAAAAATATACAACATACACATAAGAAACATTTGTAAATAACCGACAATATATATATTTGTGTGTGTGTGTGTGTGTGTGTGTGTTTGTGAATATATGTCTATAGATAGGTCGAGTCTCTGATCCTTAGATCCAGTCATAACTGTATAATATACAAAAATATACAAAACATGGATCACAGTCCATCAAATGCCCTAGATCTAAGCTAGACCACCCTGGTCACTTGGACCACCTTGGTCCCCCTGGTCTCTCTGTACTCTGGCTTCTTCAGCCTCCTGGGCTTCAACAGCCTCAACAGCATCTATGTATACTAAAACTGCTCAGGCCACCCACCCCAAAAGGCGTATCCAGACAGGTGGAACTTCAACCACAAACTCCTGCATGATTGCTGGGATGTGCTCAATCCGCAAGGTGGGTACTCTCTAGGTAAGCCTAGCCAGTTTCCCCTCAAGAACCCTAATAATCCCCTGGTCTTCACCTAATATAGGATGCACATACATGCATGGATGCCCTTCAGGGTGGACCAGTCCAATATCTACATTTTGACATGTTTATAGGATTAGAACTCTTATACATATGTATATATCTCTATATTTTAAAATTCATAAAAAAATTTAAAAAAACTTGAAAATAAAAAATTACCTAGCTCTCCCCATGCTCCTCTTGGAGGGAGGACAAGGTCTGGATCACCTCGGAAATCGATCCCAACATATGGAAACTGCTCCAGTGCTGGCAACTGCCTCTCCCACCAAAAGTAGAATTCATCATCATACACACTCTACACTGAGCCACCTCCTCCCTGAAAGAGGAAGATATCTCCCCATATGCTCAGCCTAGGCTAACGAGGAGATTGAACTAGTAGGGGTATTGTAGGGCTCAATCCTGACACTCTCTTGAAGAAGAAGGCAACTAGTATGCTAGACTATCCAAAGTTCTTCCTCCTTCCTCTCTTGGAGTCAGAGAGTTGTTTTCTCAAAATCGAGACAACTCCCAAACACCAATCATACAAATCCCACTGCATGAAATCCACTTCCAACCTCATTTGTTTCCATGTAGAGAGATGAAGAGAAGATGATCCCGAAACCCTCGCGATGGTACTTGTCAGTACCTATAGAGGAAGATCATGTATATGGGTAATAGGGATGCAACTCCCTCTCTTTTGGGTACCTAGTGCGAAGTATATATCAATATAGTTTTGGACACTTAGGGGATCACTGCCTCTACCGGTGCCCTCGAGGTTGAATGGAGCTCCTCATCGTGACAATGTTGGTTTGCATGGGCAGACCTGGATTTTACTGTATTTAACCAACAACACCCCTAGCTCACTGGCCCTTTCGGCGACAGACCGCAGAGCAGCCTGAAGTCTCACCTGAAGTGAATCTAATGGGTTGGCTAAGGACTCAAGTGTCTCAGACTAGTTTCTGTGGCAGCCTGGGTGTCTCGCATCTCTTCTATCCTGCAAGATTCCCCTCTCTACGATGTGCAACTCCCTCTTACTTGTGACAACTCTAGTCCTTATCGCATCGCCGCACCTCAGGCAATGCGTAACTCCTTCCTACGCTGATTCTCAACCATAGTGCACCACAGCTCCTCTGCTGGTGCGATATCGCCTCCTCGCGATATCCTACCACTGCAGCTCAGCATACTCAGTGCTACTCATTCTGACTTACGGGATTCAATATACAAGGTTGCTTAACTCTGCGACTCTCAACTATCTGGGATGAAATGTAGATAAACTCTTACACAAAATAATTATGGATTTCAACTTGCATTTATCTTCTATAGTGCTGTAAACTAAATAATGCATACATACATTAACTATAAACAAGATCCATGTGATAACTGATAGATGCAACAAGTAAACACAACACATAAATCAATCACATAACACACAATTTTAACGTGGTTCACCTCCAGGATGGAAGTTACGTCCATAGAACTATGTTTCTATTATAGCTCAGGGGAAGGTAAACATAGTTCTACTACACCGCATATGCAGCTCAAGATCTTCTGGGTAACTCTGCACATAGCCTGGAGCCCTTCACTCTTAGATCTCTTTCCTACTCTATATTGCACCTCTTACAATATACTCTTCCCTCTCTGTCGATCCCTACGGATCGTTACATGCATGCTCAATGAGCCAGCTACTGGTTACAGTAAGATAACTATTGTTAATAATAGAACCAGAGCTCGGCTCTACAACTATCTAGTAATATACAAAATGACTAACAACTGAACAAACTACTAACTTATTAATCAACGAACGAACCAACCCCTTTACAATACAAAATACATCCCTTTATAGGCGGCCCGAAGGTCTCACCATTACAACACTATGGGCCTGTCCCAACAGTAACCCAAAACCCTAATTAGTGATAGTCGGCATATCTGTACTTGAGGTAGCCTCTTTCCGTCACACCACAGCTTTCTGTAGTATTCCATGCTTCCCGGCGCTGACCATGGGTACTATGCACCGCTTCCCGCTTCTATCCTTCACCTTCAATACCTCGGCCTCGTTGCTCCTTTTCCTTTATGAGGGTAGCTGATCCCTCCTATCTTCACTGCTACCTTCAATGCAGTGGGTGAGCTCTCTCTTCTCGGCCCCTCAGGTACTGTCGTCTTCCTTGACTTCTCTGTCCTAAAAGTCACGGTTTCCAGCTCTGCTCTGCAGCTAGAAACATGCTACGGCGTCGTAGCTCTACCTTATCTCCTCTCCACCAAAACTGTTTATCCACTAAAATGGTAGCTTCTTCTGTAGCTGTGGGACCCTGCTCCAACAGTCCCCTAACACTTACTTGTGGCTTGTCCCCAAGCCACTACCAGCGGGCTTCTCCTGCTGTAGCTTCTCCTTGGCTTCCTATGAAGTCTTTTGAAACTTGTCCTGAAGTCCTGTGACTTCGTCCTGCATTGCTGCGACACGTTCTTGTGCCGAGTCAAGCATAGCTTGACTAATACTGGAATCCTCTGTTGACTCAATTTCATTTCTGGCGGCCGTGAACTCCCTAACTTTCTGCTCGACCATATCGACTACCTCTATGATTTGCTCCTGATATGGTTGAAGTAGGTCATTGATGTGTATCTCTTCTGCTCTCAGCCGCTGCGCTTCCTGTGTATACTGGAATGAGCCCCATTTTGTTACAAAGGTAGTCTTGGATCAATCTTCTGGATGGATTCTGATCTGATGATAGCCTAAAAATCCATCAGTGAAGGAGTAGACCTCCTGTCCTCCCACATTGTCTAACAACTCATCAGTGAACAGTGTCGGAAATGGATCATGAAGTGATGCATCGTTGAGTTTACGCAGATCGACATAGATCCTGATGTCTCCTTTAGTATTCTTCTCTTGCACGACCATGGGACTAACCCATTCGCTCTCTTCTACCAGCTCAATGATGCCTGCTGCTAGCATCTTATCGATCTCATCTTTAACTTTTTCTTTATAACGCGGATTTAATCTATATGGACGTTGCTTGACTGGTCTAGCATCCTCCTTCAATGGTATCCTCATTACTCCTAGGTCTCTGACTATTCGCTTCATCTCTGTGAACTTGGTGGGAAATAGGTCCTAATAGTCATGTAGCAAATCTGCAATCTGTCCGACTGTTTCATCGTTCCAATAGTCTCCAATAGAGGCAAACTTTGGTTCTGTATCTGTGCCAATATTGATCTTTTTAATCTTGATGGGCTCTGTGATTGCTGGAATTTCTAACTGTGGTCCCTCAACATCGCGAGTCCCTTCTAACTCCAGAATGTTGGTGTTGTGAGGATCCTCATCCTCATCCTCTGGTTCTGCTTCAAAGTTATAGCACTCAAGCGCATCTCTTAGCTGAACGGCCCAGTCAGGCTGAGTTGGTACTGATATGGTACAGTCCTCAAATATATTACTCTTTATTATATCTAGGGCATGGTCGACACTTGGATATTTAGATTCAAAAGAGAAGGTGAGTAGAAAGTTGTCTATCATAAGTGGCCATGTAGTTGTTCCCTTGCGCAGTTCAGTCTCTGTATACCAGTTCCTTGGAACTGTGTCCAAAGTGCGAATGAATCGGTGAACCCATTCATCCTTGGGAATGTCTAACCAATTCTGTTCACATGTCTGAATATGTGACCTAGGGTCACTTTATCCTGTGTATTGTTGCTGGACATACTCTCTGTCGATAGAAAATATGATCGCCATCAATCTCTTAATATCGTCCCATGATGCGATATTCTCTTTATGTGCATACCACCATCTTGCAGGTGTGGCTCGTACTGCAAGGTCCATGGCTGCGATCCTCTACTCATGAGGGATTCGTTGTTCAAACTGTTTGAGAAATTCCTGGATATCTGTTAGACCATGAAACGATGGAATCTCATTGATCTCTGCACCAATCCATCGTAGTGACTTAGTCAAGTATGCGCATCTGCGTGCTGAAACTTCGTGAACTCTGTTTTGTCATTTCTCTAGACCAACATCTGAATCTGATGCGCATGAGCTGTCGCATCGCCAACTAATGTTCCCTTCTTCAGTCGGATTGATGTAGTCGCTCTGGTTTGTGGTCATCTGATAGAGGCTTTCCATGTTATGTGCCTCTTCCTCTGCTCAGATAGGTTCAATATATCTGGGACCCTGAAAAGGATCCAACAGTGCGATGACCCAGATCTGCGCGTCCTCAAAGGCCATGTTACCGATCACCCAATCAATGCCTAGTAGTGCTGGATATGGTCTACTATCGCCAATGATTTCTATAACTTCAAAGTCTGTGAAGCTGCGAACTCCGTCAATGTCAACTGGCACTTGCGGTAATCGACCCAGGGGTGATACTCGCTGCTGATTAGCTAATCTCAGATGAATAGGCAATCTGACTAACTTAGGGCTACCCATCTGTTCCCATGTCTGCTTGGTCAGAACATTTACGTCTGATCCTAGATCTAGGATCACCTCATCCATTTCGAATTCTCCAACCTGTGCTGTGAGTCACATCTCTCTTCCGGTTCTTGTATGTCCCGTAATATTATGAACAGCACGCTGTGTACTGCTCATGGAAGAAGATCGCTGACAATGATCTATGATGCGCTGAAGTTCTCCGATAGCTTGTTCATTTCTTACAAGTTTTAAACAACTCCACAGGAAGGAATGTACACTTCCTGTCATCTCATCCTCATCACATGAACCTGATGTGGTAGCCTGCGATATCTGTTCAGGGCTAACGCCACAAAGTGTTTGCTGCAGTACGCCCCTAGACGACGGTACCTGCGATCCTGATTGCATAGGGTCATCAAGGAAAGTCTTAGCTTCCTGAAATGTCTATTTATTCTTCTGCAGGTCAAGTGGTGTTGCTTTGTTAGGAGCCCTGCGCACCCACTCCTGACCTGTGTTCTTTTCAGTATCCTGCGATGTCTCACTAGTGGAAACACCGCTGCGAGTCACAATGTTGACTCTTGGTTCTGGCTCTTCCTGCTCAGCAACAATAATCTGGATGTTCTGGTGTGCTGATGGCTTAGGTTCTCTGATCCTAGCTATCAAGGTAGGACACTCCTCTATAGTGTGATCATAAGATTTGCAATAGTTACATGTGGTGGTGAGACTTTGACAGTCTCTAGCATAATGTCCTACAACTCCACAGTTGTAGAAAGTAACTGGTCCATGACCATGACCAAAGCCTTCTCCATGTCCAAAGCTTCCTCCACGTCCTCATCCTCTGAATCCTCCTCCATGGCCACCATAAGCTGGATCCTACTGTGGTCCTGCTGCTGGACCCTATGTTTCTGATTGGACTCTATACAAGTCATGCTTTCCTCCGACCATGAGATCATAGGCTTGGAAATCATGTACATCATGGCCTACAGACTTGCAGAAGATGCAGTATAAGTTCTTAGGTGTCTGTACGTACTTCTGAATTAGAGGGCACTGCTGAGGTAGATGTCCTCTTGTTTTGCATATCTCACACCACAGCCCGTGGGTCTGTGGTAAGGGGTTAGGAGCCCTTGTTGCTATATATTCTACAAAGACTGGACAATTATCTTTTCTATGGCCTTGTGCTTTACACTTTACGCACCATATGTCTTGCGCAACCTCTTTTCCTTTCTTAAGCTCATGCAACTGGAACGTGAAATTAGCCAACTGGTTTTGTAGATTTGTCATACCTGTGCTAGATTCTGCTAGAGGTGAAGCCTCTAGTTTCATTGCCATCTCCAACGCGTCATCCTACATCTGGAGTTTCTGCTGCATTAATGGCAGTCTGATGTGAGGGAGCAGCGCTGCAATAAACCATTCTTTATGTTGCTCCGGCGCAAACTCAAAGCTGACTTGGTCTATAAGGGCTTTGAATTTCTGATCAAACTCCCACACTGACTCTGTAGGTAGCTGTTTGATGTCTTTGAGCTCTGTAATGCACTGTGACTCAGACTTAGGTTTCTTAAACTCTTTAATCATGGTGGTCTTGATCTGGACAAGTGTTCTGGGTACTGTGGTATACTTCATATACCATGTTAAGGCTCAATCTCTTAGTGTGGTGACCAACTGTACAAGTTTAATGGTATCGTCATTGATAGTTTTAATGGTCCACATGGCTTCACATAGAAACCAATGCTGCTCTAGGTCCTCTGCCCTTGTTCCCTTAAATATAGGTAGCTTCATATCATCCCCCATTCTATTTCTACGCGGTGGACGTTGATTTGTTGCGTTACTACCACTCGGCGGTATAGTTGAAGGTGATGTAGTGGTGGTAGGTACTATCTGTGAGCTACTAGATGGAGTTCCTACGAGATTGTTCTGAGTCTCAGTCTATTTCTGTGCAGTGTAAGGATGGTAAGGGATACCCCCCTCTGTTCCTTCTGTAGTACTAGGACTCTGCTGTCTAGTATTATCTGAACTGTCTTCAAATATGGGAGATCTGAAATCTACTTTATATTTCTTTCCACTCCATGTACGTCTAATGTCATCAAAATCACTTTCAAACTCTTGTGACATTACTATCTTTACTTATTCATCTGAAACTAGATCCATTGTTCCTTTTTCATGTAATAACATCTTAATGGACAAGTTTAAAGATTTTAGGTACTTACCGCGATATCCTTTGAAGAAGTAGTGCTCAGCCTCACTGAAGCTTTTTGTCTGGTCGACTGCAAACTCTGTGATGAAGCCTTCTAGCACACTCGCAAGCCAGAAGTCTACTACTATCGTAATAGGATTATCAAGGTTCTTCACGGTCTGAATCAACTCCGGTGTCCAGACAATGTCTCTTTTCTTCTTGAATATGCTCGTATCAGTTAACTTTGATAACCAGTCATAAAGCTCGTTCCCAAAGGTCATAAAAAATATCGCATGTAGGTCTGTAATGATATGTTTCTGTAACCAGGCCTCTGTACTCAGTTTAGGACTCATGTTCTCTCCTTCGGAAAACTCTTTCTGGTTAGACCAAACCCACTCATTGAGTTCATCTCTAGTAGGCCACCACCAGAACATCAATGTTCAGTTTGTTCAAAACCGACAAGGGAACCATTTGTTGGTTTGCATGGGCAGACCCAGGTTTTACTGTATTTAACCAACAACACCCCTAGCTCACTGGCCCTTTCAGCGACAGACCGTAGAGCGGCCTGAAGTCTCACCTGAAGTGAATCTAATGGGTTGGCCAAGGACTCAAGTGTCTCGGACTAGGTTCTGTGGCAGCCTGGGTGTCTCACAGCTCTTCTATCCTGCGAGATTCCCCTCTCTACGACGTGCAACTCCCTCTTACTTGCGACAAATCTAGTCCTTATCGTATCGCCGCACCTCAGGCAACACGTAACTCCTTCCTACACTGATTCTCAACCACATCGCACCACATCTCCTCTGCTGGTGCGATATCGCCTCCTCGCGATATCCTACCGCTGCGGCTCAGTGTACTCAGTGCTACTCATTCTGACTTACAGGATTCAATATACAAGGTTGCTTAACTCTGCGACTCTCAACTATCTGGGATGAAATGTAGATAAACTCTTACACAAAATACTTATGGATTTCAACTTGCATTTATCTTCTATAGTGCTGTAAACTAAATAATGCATACATACATTAACTGTAAACAAGATCCATGTGATAACTGATAGACGTAACAAATAAACACAACACATAAATCAATCACATAACACATGATTTTAACATGGTTCACCTCCAGGATGGAAGTTACGTCCACAGAACTGTGTTTCTATTATAACTCAGGGGAAGGTAAACACAGTTCTGCTGCACCGCATATGCAGCTCAAGATCTTCTGGGTAACTCCGCACACAGCCCGGAGCCCTTCTCTCTTAGATCTCTTTCCTACTCTATATTGCACCTCTTACAATATACTCTTCCCTCTCTGTCGGTCCCTGCAGATCATTACATGCATGCTCAATGAGCCAGCTACTAGTTACAGTAAGATAACTACTGTTAATAACAGAACCAGATCTCAGCTCTACAACTATCTAGTAATCTACAAAATGACTAACAACTGAACGAACTACTAACTGATTAATCAACGAACGAACCAACCCCTTTACAATACAAAATACATCCCTTTATAGGCGACCCAAAGGTCTCGCCATTACAACACTGTGGGCATGTCCCAACAGTAACCCAAAACCCTAATTAGTGACAGTTGGGATATCTGTACTTGAGGTAGCTACTTTCTGTCACACCATAGCTCTCTGCAGTCTTCCATGCTTCCCGGTGCTGACCATGGGTACTGTGCACCGCTTCCCGCTTCTGTCCTTCGCCTTCAATACCTCGTCCTCGTTGCTCCTTTTCCTTTATGAGGGTAGTTGAGCCCTCCTATCTTCGTCGCTGCCTTCAATGCAGTGGGTGAGCTCTCTCTTCTCGGCCGCTCAGGTACTATCGTCTTCCTTGACTTCTCTGTCCTAAAAGTCACGGTTTCCAGCTCTGCTCTGCAGCTAGAAACATGCTACAACGTCGTAGCTCTACCTTATCTCCTCTCCGCCAAAACTTTTTATCCGCTAAACTGGCATCTTCTTCTATACCTGCAGGACCCTGCTCCAATAGACAAACCGGAAATGAAGTAAATATCCTCTGAGGTAATCTCCAAGGACTCACCTTGAAGGTCAAACATGCCTAAATCATGGTCCCTGTAGTTTATCATGAACTCTAACAGGCGGACATTAGCCCGCATAGGTGATGTGCAAAAGAAATTCAACAACCCACTTGAACATAAAAAATTCACAGTGGGGTCATCCTAGAGTGCTTCTTGATCCATATGTTCATGCTCACGCTCCCTCCACTCAAGCACCATCTTCAAACCTAGCAAAACAACCATTGTGGACCTTTAGTTTCATGTAAAAATTCATAATTTGGACCCTACATATTTCTTTTACCCTTCATGCAGCATACGTGACTGTCTAGTTAGGCAGGTCATGTACTGTACACGACTGTCCTTCGGGAAACTCACGTACATAACACATGTACGCGAGTTTCACTATAGCTAACCCGCATACAAAACATTCCTTGATTAAGGGCACTTAAAAATATAAAATTGGGGCCTAAATTTAAAATTTGCTAGGATCAAATTCAAGAGCTTGGGGTGTAGCCTTACCTGACACTTACAGAATTGGATTTTTTCCACCAGATTGTCCACGCCGATCGAATGAAGGTAGAGGTGAAAACTTGCTTTTTATGGATAAAATTCAATATGGTGAGTTTTATTTAAGTTTTTGAACTATTTATAGAAATTATATTTCTTAAAGTGGGTTTTTTCCTATAGTTTAAAATTTATATAACTAATACCATATCTCTTTTTTCCTTGTAACAGGTTTATCATTGTTCTAAGGTGTTTTTTGCTCATATAGGGTGGTTTTTGTCATTTCACATGCATTTTTGCATCTATACTTACTCCATCTTAAACTTAGCAATCAACATTTTAACCATGGACTATGGTATTTTAAACCATTAGCTCCTTGTCTTTACCATCGTTCTTCCGTGGATAGGGCCTTCCTCTCATGAGAATCCTCATGTAGAACCTATATTGTTTTTTCGATACTCATGCTGTAGCTATCTTAGGTATAGGGAATCCTTTTAGATAATTTTCACACCAAATGGAGCCTCATTTTGGGGTCTTTTTACAAGCTATCCCTTTATAGGACTCCCCTCCCTTATGGAGTTTCTTTAGGCCCAGGTCTGACTCCTTAAAATAGACTTGACTGCCAAGTTAACTTTTCTGTTCAAGCTCGTTAAGAATATGTGAATGAGAATCCACATTGGTGGTAGTTTATCTCTTTCTCGAAACATACAGAATAGCACGAGAAAGAATCACTCTCTTTTCTACGGAATTGAGAAGAGTATTCTCAAGCATAGGTTTATCACATTTTCGGATCTGAGGGACTAAATTTACAGAAAAGGAACACCTAGTATGAGCTTAGTTTTCTCTTTTTTGTGCTCTGGACCTAAACATGAAAAATATTTCGAGTGTACTTTATGTATTTTTCATGCTTGATAAACACTAAAGAACAAGGCATCGAGTTTATTGTTGTAAGCCCCATTTCTCGTACACAAATGGATCTTTCTGAGTGATCTTGCTTTCCTTCACACTCATAAAACTCAAGCTATATGCTTCTCTCGAAGGAGCGTTGGGTAGGTGGTAATTCAACATTTTTCGGACCTCCCTGACTAAGTACGAAAAAGGTTCACCTTTTCTTCTACAGAAGTTAAGAGAGTTCTTATGTCGTATGTTTTATACTTTTTCGGCCTCAGGAGACTAAATTGGATGAAAAAGGACCCCCCTGGAGTCTTATTTTTGGATTTTTTAAACTCTCTAAATGTGAAAACACCAGCTGAGCATGTACTAGTTCAGGCTCATTAAATCCAAGAATCAGTGACACTATCAATAATTATTCTCTCTTCTCTTCAAGCTTGTTAAAAAATGAAGAAAGATCCGAGTTGACTTTCCTGGACTCGTTAAAATTTAACAGGGAAGGTAAGGAAGAAGTTTTCTCTTGGTTTTCAGTTAGTGGCAACATGTTATCCTTGAACATAGCACTCTCTGTTTTTTTCGATATCCATGTCTCAGTGTTCACTTTCAGTTAAGCTATTACTTCGAGTTTATTACTCCTCCTCTTGTTAGTTCTACCTGGGGAATTTGATCATGTCTCCTACATGACAGATAAGTCTAGTTGTTCTATCTATAAAGTTAAAAGCTGCCTTGGGTCATCTCTATGTCGTGCTCACTGTTCAAGAACTTAATTCAATGTCTGATCTATATCCTGATCCCATCATGGTTGTATCTGTTATCACTTTTGTCTCCCTTCCTTTACCCAGTTCCTAGTCACTCTTGTGATCCGTTGGAGGATCTATTACCTTCCTTATCACAGTATGGTTCTGCATCAGCACTTCCTGACGATGAATACCTAGAGTTTTGACAATCATACCTCAAGATTCACTTTCATCATTGGTGAATTCCTTTGCTTCAGTTGTCGATTATCACCTATTGATTGACAATCTGTTGAATCCACTCCATGTTCGACTTCAACCTACATTTATTCACATGGCTTGGATTGTACTAGTTCTTTGGGATTTTTTATGAAGACCTTAGTTCTCTATCTATGAACTAAGTTGTGCAAGATTATGTTCTATTAATTTACACAACTTTCATATCTTTGAAGACTCATCATTATTGTATATTGTGGCTTCGATCCACCTTTGTAATATACTTGGTCTTGTACCCGTACTATATGATGTACTCAAACATTGTAAAGGAGCTAGTGTTCCAGTATATTGAACATAGCATCCTTAGATATGACTTTGTATATGACATTATTATGTATTTGTTTCAGGTACTACCTCTGCTCCATTGGATTTCTGAGTTTCTCCAAAGATGGAGATTATAATGTATTTCATCCATTGCTTCCCTCTGACCTCACACATTAGGGGGCATCTGTTATCAACCCAAATGGCACTTCTCCATCTGAGTGTCGACACTTGATATGTTGGCACACAAAAGGACACTTATGGATTGAAGGTTTCCTAAACACTATACATGGGCATGAAATGAGATGCAATCAGTATCCAACCAGCTTGCCATTTTACCTTTTCATATGTTGAATGTCATACGTGACTATCTCCATAGCAACTCGTGTACATACATGACTATCTCCATAGAATCCCATGTACTGTATGCGAGTATCTTCATTGCAACCCGCGTACATATCTGTACGCAGGTTTCCCTTATAGCAACTTGTGTGTCATATGCGGGTTGCCAGTATCAATACTCGCATACACATCCATTCAACATTAAAAATAATAAAACATGATTAATGGGGATTTGGTTGAGCCCTAATAATTAACTATCTCAACTGTCTCAACCTCCTCAACCTTCGGAACTGCTCTATTTCCTAAAGTATAAATAGAGGCCTTGGGGAGGGCATTAAGGAATCAATCTTGGAAAGCAAAGTTATGCTAGTGGTATATCTTCAGAATTCTTTGGAGCAGCAGAACTCAAAATCCTTTGGTTGCAAAGGAGTCCTTGTTGCAAGCATTGGGTTGTACACTTATCTCATTCACTATTGTTAATAAAGAGAATTCTTCTTCCAACCTTTTCTTGAGTCTCTTTCATGTATTATTGTTTGATGAATATTTTTTATTAAGCACTCTATATATTGTTCATCTAACTTGTCATATATACATGTATAATATTGTACTTGGAGAATTTTCTCTTTACAGGTGAAGGAGGTGCATACCTGAAAGCTTTGGAGAGGAGCGGAGCGGTAGAATACAAAGCTTGGATCAACCGTCGTTAACCGGGTGAGTCCACCATATCTTCCTATTTCCCTTCTGTACTTTAAAGCTAATTGTCTGCAAGTTTCAGAAGTACGTTGGTAACCCCAGATCCTCGGTTACAAGGGTGTTTATTCCTGAACAACAACTACTTTCTCTCAACTATCAAAATTTTCTTTATGGCTCATGCACCATCACACAAGTGTCCCATTCAAAGCAATTTCTAATGCTTGAATCCACACAAATTCATGAACCTTTTCCTCCATTTCTTGTATAAATTCATCTACTATACCAGTCCCATCAAAATCTGAAGCTTTTTTCATAACTAATGCAATGAATTTTCAATTCTCTCACATCTTCGGCTTAATACTTCATACTTTCTATTTTCAATCTTTCGATTGCATTCTATGAATTTGTATCAAATGAACATATGTTATGCTAGTTGATTTCACCATCATCTATAGGATTTATTAGTTTTCCTTTCTTCCTATAATACTATAGATATTTTATGTATCTTGATATTCCATTGCATCTCTCATAGGTTCCAAGTACCTATCCCCTTCTCTAGGATCTAAGGGAGCTACCACTCTCACTTATTCTTACTCAAAATACATAGTTATCCTCTTAAGTTGAAAATAACATTTTTTGAAATGCCCAATCAACACCCAACAATGTTGGGTATGGATCTGAACCATCTGTAATCTCAATCACTTCAAAGTTGGCTTTATTCTTACTCCCATCAATGTCTACCTCCAAACCCTCCATCCTTCCTACTAAAAACACTCTATATTGGTTAGTAATATTAATTTTATTAGTGACCAAACTAGCTTAGGTCTTCCCATTAACTCCCAAGACTTCTTTGGCAAAATATTTACATTAGAACCAAAATCTAGGATCACGTCGTTCATTTCATAACCTCTAGTATTTTCCTTCATCTTAAACTCTCTCCCTATTTTTTTTCCTCCTTGCATGATGCACCTTCCTTTCTAGTAATGGCGTGGTAATACGAATCTACATTTCTCTTACAACCATTATTTTTGTTAATAATTGTGTCAATTTTCTAGTTACTAAGAGAATATTAAGTACTATGATACAACAATGCAAAAAATCACTTACACAATTATCATAATCACTTTCTTTATCACTATTAAATCGACATTCTCTCATGCATTGATATGCTTCTTCAACTGCTTCTTCTCCTTTGCACAATAATTACCTCTATTGCACAACTCAACTTCAGCGGGGGTTTTCTAGCCTTCTTGATCTTATCCTCCAACATATGTTCTATATATCCTTGTTTTCCACAATCTTCCCTTGTCTAGCGCCCCCTATGGTTACTATCTGCAAAGTCATTAGATCCTTCAACTTCTAGTCATCATGCACCTATGTAGTCACCATATTACAATGACCTTTCTTCTCTTCCCACTTATCTATTAAATCTATACAATCTTCTATGCTCAACACTACAAAAATACCCACACAACACTCTAATTTTTATACACAAGCGAATTACATGACCCAATTCTCCATAGTTGAAGAAGATGGGTTGTCTCCAACCTCCACCAAATCCTCGACCTCATCCACAAAATCCACCTCAGAATTCACTTCCTCTTCTTGTTGCATTATCTTCCATTCCATGTACTCTATACACATAATTAGAATGCTCCTTCATCAATTGTAATGCACGGCACCCATTAATTCATCGTGTCCGACTAATTTATAGAATTCACAAAAAGGAGTATTAGTAATAGTTTGATACTTATGTAACATGGGACACTACATAGGAGAATAACCCCATTGCTTACATATCTCACACCAGTATGCTTGTTGTTGTTCCAGGAAAGGATTTGAGGCACCATTCATTATATATTCTCCCAGCAAAGGGAACTAATTGCAGTGGAATCCTTTCACATGGTAGAGTGTACACCATACTTTTCCATGTATTGTCTTCCCTTGTCTATTTCTTGCAATAGCACAATCAACATTTCCAGTTGAGATTGCACGCACATCATTCCTGAGGAATATTCACCCCTTGGGGTAGACTCCAACTGCATTACACTTTATAATGTATTCGGTTATGTGAAAACATTTTGTTCAGTTATTGGGACTGTATATGTGGAAACAATCCTACAATGAACCACTCCCTATGTTTCACATCCTAAATTTGAAAATACAACCTATACAACAAAATATTAAACCTTTGTTGATAATCCCAGACTGTCTCTCCTGGCTATGACTTAATTTCCTTAATTTCAGTAATACACTGCAACTCTAACTTCACTTCTAAAACTCCTTCAGCATCGCCTTCTTAATCTCACCCATGGTCCTCATAGCTCCTAGCATAGTAGTTGACTTATACTTCATACACCACATTGAGTGTGTGGTCTCACAAAGTAGTTTCCAACTGCACTACTTTTCATCTAGTAGTTTCTCCTTTTCATCTAACACTTTCTTTACCACCCACACCTCTTCACAAGTAAACCAATGTTACTCCACGTCGTCTTTCCTAGTTCCATGAAAATTTGGAATCTTCAACAATGAACTATTTTCATTCCTTCCATCTACAATCTCTTTATCAATTTTCCACTGCTTTGTCTCTCCTCTATTCTTCTATTGTAGAATAAAATTAACATCACTTTGTATTGAATTTTTAGTTTCTATTAAAAATGTGCAATGAGAAGGTGTTTCAAGGGATCATACAATACTACTGCACTATGCTCTTATCTCTTGGATTTGGATGAATCATCAATCAATCTCCAACTGACAAAATAATTATTTCAATCCTACAATATCCTCATATTGTATTGTTTCATGTTCATATGAAATTTCCACTATGTCATTATGTTGAGATTCTTCATCACTTTCATATGAATCTCCTAAATCGTAGCTTCTCCATTGTAATTTTTCATCATTAAACCCTCATTCTTCCACATATTCCTCAAATTATACCAATTTTGCGTTGTGCCTCTTCCTTGGCCATTCATCTTCCTCTTCCTCATATTCTATGTTGCTTTCCCCTAGCACTATGCCCTTTATATATTTCCCCTCTAGAATTTTCCTCTTTCTTCTCACCTCTTCACTACCTTCTACAATGTCTTCACTGCCCTTTTTTGTTATATCAAAATTAACCTTCCATACAACTTCCCTCAATTCTCTTATTCTTTAATACCGTTCATCTCTTCTCCATATTTCCTCATCTGGATCAATATTTTCTCTCTTTTTATTTCTTTATCCTATCATTGCTCCCCTCTTTTTCCTTTCATACCTCCCAGAATAAAGGGGGTTTACTCCTCCATCCTATCGGAATCCATGCGCATAATCCATTTTTCTTCAAACAACATTTTTATCCAAATTGGGATTTCTTCCAAGAGCCTCTTCCCAAGTTTTGTGTCAAATTTATCCCTTATGCGATCAAATTATTAGTTGTATTCTATATCAAACTCAATAATATATCCTTATTTCACCATGTTAAACCAAATATATATCTCCCTAGTCCACTTATTATCAAAGTTCTTCAACTCTTTTACCCTTTCTTGATCTCAAATAACTATTTCTTGACTCATCCAAATGGCACATTGAGTTCCACTTGTCTTTTAAACCATTCAAACAAAAAACGAGAAAAATTGGAAAAACAATCATAATCATCTACATAAATGTACCTCTATATCCAATGTTGTGACTCGATATCCATATTCTGAGTCTCCTTCTGCACAAACTCTTCCTCTTTTTGTGTCAACCAATATGGCAATTATTCTCTTCTAGGTTTCCAATTCATCCAATGAAACCCTAACCTATTCAAGTCTCGGCAATGGAACCAATTGTTGGATTACATATAAAACCAAGGTTCTAAACTACATTACCAAATATAATCCCATGAGAATTACCATTTTCAACATCTTGAAGGATACATTCTCACCTAAGATGCTCATAGGAAATACAAAGACTAAATTTAGGAAAGAGAGTTGCATAGGTTCATCAAATTTATTCCACATTTATATTATAGAACCATAATCAATAACAAACTCATGTGCAATACCTATTCAAACACAACAAATATGGATAACAGTCATTTCATTATTCATTCTGAGCATAAGGGTTTACATTACATCCATGTACTCCAAAATAGGGACTAAGATCAACTCAAATCAGTCCCATACCTTGCATTTTTATACAAAACTAAGACAGTTATGTCTCTTACCAGTTGTCTTTTAACTAATATATTTACTTACAAAACAAACTATTAATTATGTTTCACATCGTGCGTATTTACAACATCACATAATACTATTACAAAACTTATATTTATGTCAGTATAGTGCCAACAGATGGTATTCACATTAAGGGTCATCCATTGGAAGAGTCTATTAACCCTTCCTCGTGCATAGTTTCCACAAACAGTGGGATCCCATAGAAGGGTTGGTTGACCTTACCTCTAGCATAGTATTCTCATGGATGGAGAGAAATAAAAAAGGTTTATTGATCCTTCCTTAATGATGGTATTCACATCACGGGGTATTAAGAGAAAGGTTTAGTCAACCCTTTCTCAAGCATAAATTTCACATAAAGGGGTATATTAGGGAAGGATCATATGTCCCTTCCACGAGCATATAAATTTCTTCTAAAGGATCCTAGATAATGATAGACCAACCTTTCTACCAATATAGTATTTCTTTCGAGGGGGTACAAAGGGAAGTTTCCACCAATCCTTTATCATGCATATTATTCTCATATAAGGGATCACAAAGAATGGTCATTCAACACTTCCTCCAACATAACATTCTCATGGAGGATGGAATAGAGAAGGTTTCTAAAAGATGGTATTTTTTTCATGAGGTTTATAGTGGAAGGTTTATTTGACCCTTCCTAAAGTATGAATTTCACATAGAGATGGATCATAGGCAAGGGTCGATCAACCCTTCCTTGAGAATAGCAATCAAATCTAGGGAGATCAAAAAATTATCAACTGGCCCTTCCTCTAGCATAGTATTTCCATTGAGGATATGCATACGAAAGGGTAAACCAATAATTTATCTAGAATTTTATTCTCATATAGGGATCATGGGGAAGGGCCATACATCCCTTCCTACATCATATTATTCTCTTGGAAGGAGTGCATGGAGAAGGGTCCATGGACCCTTCCTAATGTATGGTATTCACTTTGTAAGGAATCAAGTGGAAGGGTTGGTTGAATCTCCCTCAAGAATACTTTTCATGTAGAGAGGGATCTTGGGAAAGGGTCAAATAACCCTTATTACATCATAATATTTTGATGTACCTGATGGGGGTTGTAGACAATTCATCACTAGGTTACATATCTGATGAAGAGATTATGTTTGTGTATTTTTCCCCTAAAAGGAAACCATCATTTAAAAGAGGGCACTGTATTATAGTTGTGTAGTGTGTGAGAGAAACTATGAGAGAATGAAAAGGAGTTTGCAGCAGATGTGTTGTGGGTTCTATCCCTTCATTTTGTTGGAAGGAATAAAAGAAAGGACAACTTGTTTCTCTGTGGATGTAACCCATATTATGTGAACCATGTATATTGGTGTCTCCCTTGTATTTTGTTCTTATGTGTTTTATTTCCACATCTATTTTATTTTATTGCTCTTTGATCGTATTTTTTCTAACAATTTATATCATAACCAAAGGTCTCTTTGGATGATAAAATCGCAAGGAAGGAGGGTTCTTGCTTCGAGAGGGAGCAATGAAGGAAGAAGAAAAGTTTAGGGTTGAAATTTTTAATGGCCAAAACTACCAGCAATGGAAGATGGAAATGGAATATTATCTATATTAGAAGGATCTTTTCCTACCATTGGGAATAAAAACAAAGAATCTAATGACTATGAAGGATAAAGAATGGGATCTTCTTGACAAAAAGCCACTAGAAACGATACACTTGTGTCTAGAAGCATCAGTGGATTTCAACATTTCGAAATAAAATACAATAGAGGATATGATGAAGGCAATGGCTAAACTGTATCAAGAAACCTCAGCCTCCAACAAGGTATTTCTAATCAAGCGATTATTTAATATGAAGATGTCAAAAGGTGGGTATGTTTCCGACCATTTAAATGAATTTAATATGATTACTAATCAGCTAAGTTTTGTAGGAGTGAACTTTGATGATGAGGTTAAGGATCTTATAATATTTTGCTCATTGCTAGAAAGATTTAACGACTTGGTCATGGTTGAAAGTAACTATGTCTCTATATTTCAAACACTCTAAAATTTGATGATGTTGGTGGTGTTATTCTTAGCAAGGAAATGTGACAGAAAACCACAGGTGAGGAAATATGTAATGTGTTCGTTGTGGAGAACATGGGAAGACAAAAGGAGAGGGGAAAGATTTCAGGCAACTATGGGAATTCTAGCAAGGTAAGATACAAATCCATACTAGGAAAGATAGGGTGTTGGAATCTCAATAAGAATGGACATCTAAATAAATTATAAATCTCTAAAGAAACAAGGAAATTGACAATACGAGAATAATCAGAAAGCAAAGGTAGCAGGTGATGTGTTACAATATTCTTTAATTCTTTATTTAGATAATATTAGTGATTCATGGATATTATATTTAGGGGCTTCATTTCATGCCACACCCCATAGGAAATATTTTCAATATTATGTTCAAGGTGATTTTGGATAGGTTTATTTGGGTGATGATGAACCATGTAAAATTGTTGGAAAGGGTAAGATACAGTTAAATTTTAAAAAATGGAAACCAATGGTTGTTGAAAGAGCTAATTCACACTCATACTTTGAGAATAAATCTAATATCAACAGGGAAGTTGGAAATTAAAGGTTGTAATATATCCACATTTACAAAAAAAAGTGGAAGGTCACTAAAGCATTATTGGTAATAGTGAAAGGAGAGAATGTAGGTACATTGTATTTATGTATTGTTAATGTTGACTCTTCTATCTATTTAGGTTATGCAAGAGTGGATACAACATTGTGGAATCATGGGCTTGGGCGCATGAGTGATAAGGGGATGCATATTCTCCATTCAAGGAAGTTGATGCCATATTTGAAGCAGGTTGATTTGTATGTCTATCACCGTTGTTTTTATGGAAAATAGAAGAGAGTAACATTTCTCAAAGATGGAAATCAAAAGAAGAGTGAAACATTGGAGCTTGTGTATACATATGTATGGGGAATAGCTTAGGTAACATCTCCTAGTGCCTCTTGTTATTATGTTACTTTTATTGATGATGCAACTATGAAAACTTGGGTTTATTGCATTCTACAAAAATATGATATTTTTTATACTGAAATAGAAAGCTTTGGTAGAGAATGAGATAGGAAAAAGGTTGGAGTGTCTCAAATTAGATAATGGAGGTGAATACTATGAAAATTTGTTTGATAGTTGATATTCATACCATTGAATTCATAGAGAACATAAGAAAATGGTGTGTTACAAAGGATGAATGGGACAATCATGGAGTATGCAAGGAGTATGAGATTTCATGTAGAGTTGCCCTTTCAGGTTTTGGGAAAATGTTGTAGATATTGTTGTTTACTTAATAAACAAATGGAATTCAAGCTCCTTGGATGGTGGAGTTTCATACGAGGATGGACAAGTAAAAAGGTAAACTACTCATTTCTGAATACTTTTGGTCTTGGAGCATTTGCCCATATTGATAAAGAAAATAGAACAAAGCTTGAGGCAAAATCCAAGAAGTCTACCTCTATTGGATACAAAGTTAATGATTTTGTTTATTGCTTATGGGATTATGAAAATCACAAAATCATTAGGAGTGGATATGTAGTATTCAATAAAAAAGGTTATGTACAAAAATCAATTGCAGGGAAAGAAACATGAAAATAAAAACACATAATACATAGTGTTTGATGAAATCAAAGAAAATGAAATTCCAAAGGTACTAGAAAATCAAAATGTACAACAACAACAACAGTAAGTACCTCAAACTCCTGTAAGTGTTGTTAGAAGATATACCAGGATAATTAGACCCCTAGAACGATAATCTCCTTCATTGTATTATTTATCGTTGACTAATTCTCATGAACCAGAAAGTTGTGAAGAGGAAATACAGGTAGAAACTAGAAAGAAGTGGGAGTAAGGCATGAAAGAAGATATGGAATCCTTGGTAAGTAACCAGACTTGGGACTTGGTTCAATTTCATGTAAGTAAAAGAGCATTGCAAAATAAATGGGTTTACAAGTTGAAGGAAGAAAATGGAGGCAAAAAGCAGTACAAGGATAAGCTTGTTGTAAAGGGGTTTACACGAAAGAAAGGTATAGATTTTGATGAAATATTTTCTCATGTTGTTAAAATGGATTCAATTAGGACTATTTTAAGGCTATTGGCAGTAGGAGATTTGCATCTTGAACGATTAGACTAAAATGGATCTTCTCCATGGGTATTTGGAGGAAGAGATTCATATGTAGAAACCACAAGGGTATGAGGTCTAAGAGAAGATAATTTAGTATGCATGTTAAAGAAGAGATTGTATGGCCTAAAGAAATATCCAAGGCATATTTGAAATTTGACAAGTTTATGACTAAACAAGGTTATATTAGATGTCATTTTGACCATTGTGTTTATTTTAAGAGGCTAGATAATGGAAGCTATATTATCTTTTTATTGTATGTAGATTCCATGCTTGTTGTAGATTCCATGCTTGTTGTAGGTTCTAACATGCATGATATAAATGTGCTCAAAAATAAATGAGCTAAATCATTTGCGATGAAGGATTTGGGTGCTGCAAAGAAAATCCTTGGTATGATAATAAAAAAAGACATGAAAAATCACAAATTGACATTGTCTCAGGGTGAGCAAATAGAGAAAATGTTAGAGATGCTTAGAATGCAGGATGCAAACCAATTACTAAACATTTGGCTAGCTATTTCAAATTAACTAAGGAGATGTGTCCCAAGACATGGGAGCAGATAGAATACAAGTCCAAGGTCCCTTATTCAATATAAGTTGGTAGCTTAATGTATGTGATGGTGTGAACAAGAACAAATATTGCACATGTAGTGAGAATTGTGAGCAAGTATATGAACTATCCAGGTAAAGAGCATTGGGAGATAGTCAAGGGGATTCTCAGGTATTTGAGAGTTACTACTACTCATGCATTACGTTTTGGAGGTTCAAATAATGTTCTATAGAGATATATTGATGCAGACATGGTAGGTGATAAAGATAGCAAGAGAAGCACTACTAGGTATGATTTTACTGTAGGTGGAACAGCAGTAAGTTGAATTTCAAAACCGCAAAAGGTTGTTTCACTTTCAATAATGGAAGCAAGGTACGTTGCTACTACATAGGCTAGTAAAGAGATGATTTGAATACAGAGGTTCAAGGAGGAATTGGGTAAGGAGTAAGAGAATAGTAGGTTGTACAGTGATATCCAGAGTGTCATTTATCTTGCCAACAACTCATCCTTCCATTCTAAGACTAAACATATACAACTCAAGTACCATTTCATACTATCAATTTTCGAAAATGGACAGTTGAAGTTGGAAAAGATACATACTAGACATAATCGTGCATACATGTTAACAAGGATAGTGATCTGATGGATTATTCATCTCCAAGATTACACTGATCCAACATGGTACAATAGCTATTAATATATGGTTCAAGGAACATAACATTGCGCAGCTTGCATGGGCCATGTAGCTTGCACAAGTTGCATGGGTCGCACCGCTTGCGTAGCTTGCATGGGCCGCGCAGCTTGCATGGATCGCGTCGCTTACGCAGCTTGCATGGGCCGCGCAGTTTGTGCACCGTCAAGAGGAACGTCGCCTGGTTCGTGAAAATCCGCGCAGTCACGTTTGTTGCGACATTTGTGTATCACGTTCGCTACGACATTTGTGGATGTTGCAACATTTGCGAAGTTGGTGGTGACATCAAACAGTTACGTTACATGTGGCATAGCCCGGTTGCAGGTTATTGCAACGTGTTGTGAGTCAACACATGTGCGTGGAGTTAGTTGCAATGTTTCGGGGATATGGAACGTCGTGGAAACATAACTCTTGTGCAGCGATTTGGTGGATTTTCATGGTTTAGTTTAGCATATGGTCGTAATGAAAATCAAGAAGATGGCAGTTGTGATGATAAAACAAGTTGAACCGTTACTTATCCGGGGGCTGAACGCTTATATAACGACGATTCTGGCCACATTGGAGAAGGGAGAGCTTCGTTTTTCTATTACGAGAAACTTGGGGGAGTTTACTGTGAAGTGCCCAGACGTTGCTCTTTTGAGGTCAACATTCTCTGTTATAATTTAGCTTTCTTTGCCTTTCAAAGGCTAATTGTAATTTCCAGAAGAGAGATCTTAAAGACTTTGTACAACATTCTGTTTACAGTTGCTAAAGTTGATTCCAGAACCATTTTTGTACCATCTTAAAGAGATAAGTTGGATCGGTACCCTTTGGAGAGGGACCCGGAGACGTAGCCCAGTGGAGGGGGTGAACTCCGTTATCAACTTTTGTTTTGTGGCTCTCTGTTTCAGTGTTTCTCATTTCTGTTCAGTTTTTTTGTTTCATTTCCTATTTAGTTTGCTGTTATATCAGATTTCAGCATTTAATTAACTGTTCCAGCTCTTTGATGAATTTAGCAAACTGATTAACGCATTCTTTAAATAAACTTTTAATGCACTCAAGTTGAGGTCCGACGGATCATGTTATGGTATCAGAGCAGGTTAACTGCTGGTGCAAGTTTGTGAATGCTTACCAGGTCTAGGCTAAAGCTTGGTGAAGGAGAATTAATCGAAGGAGATCCTGAGATTGGCTCGAGGAGAACATTCTCAAGAACCATGTCTTCTCCACGAGGGGAAGAAGAAGGACACACAGAATGGGAAAAACCTGTCATTTCTGAAACTAAGTTTCTGGAGGCTTTTATCAACATGAAATCCATGATGGAAATTCTTCTCGATGAGCGTGTAGAAAGGAAGAAGAAGGAAGAAGGATCTTCATCCATAGATGCAGAAGTGAAGAAGGAAGAAAAGGGTAAAGGAGTAGGAGGTGATGGTGATCCTCTTGAAACTAATCAAACTTTCTCTTCTTCTCATACTTCTCATTCGAATAATGCAAATCCTAATATGCCTTATTTCAAATTGGATGTTAAATTTGAATTACCTATTTATAATGGAGATTTAGATGCTGAAAAGTTAGACAATTGGATCAAGCAGCTTGAAGTATCATTGCAGGGTGCAAGGCATTAATGATGACCCTTCCAGAATTCTATTGGCCACTTTAAAGATGAGTGGAATGGCTCTTAATTGGTGGGAGAGCAAGATTCAACAAGATCTTCGAAAGAATGGTAAAATTATTTCAGTTTGGAATGAATTCATTGAAGTATTGAGAAAGCAATTTTATCCTTTAGGCCATATTCAGCAATTAACTATGAGTTGGCAAATGTTTAGACAAGCTAAAGGACAAAGCATTCAAGATTATACTCATGAATTCAGGAAGAGGGCAATTGCATTGAATGTTTCATTAGATACACAGGGAACTCTTCTTAAGTACATTGGTGGCATGCATTCTTATTTGAAGCATACTTTGTTGATGTTTAACCCCAGTAATTTGGATGATGTATGTGTTCAAGATACACATTTAGAAGCCAGGGGTAAGCATGCTAATGATAGTTTTGTGAAGAAATCCTTTAAATTTGACAGCAAGTCGAAAGGTAAAGATCAGGGGAAAAAGAAGATGTCTATTGTTAAGAAAGAGGGTGAAAATCCTTCATGTTCGCATTGTCAGAAGGGACATGATGTCTCTAAGTGTTGGAAACTTCATCTAGATTTAAGGCCAAAGAAGTACAAAGGAAACAAAGATAAAGGCAAAGCAAAAGCTACTGCAATAGTTATTCAAGACTTGGGATCCGACTCAGGTGATGAAACAAAGGTTACAGCTATCAGAATCCAGGGTAAGAATAAAAGTATCTCACTTCCCATTGATGCAAAATCAAGTTCTAGTGCAAGTACAAATCTGCCATCTACTTCTAAGCAGAATGATAAAAATAGAAGTGCATTGTTTCATGTTCATGTCATTGCAAATCACACAAAGATTGATACATTGTTTGATAGTGGTTCACAAGTAAATCTGATATCAGAAGAAGTGGTTAAGAAATTTCATTTAGTTACTATGCCTCATGAAAAACCCTATCCTCATGGTTGGGTCACTAATGATACACGATTGCAGGTTACAAAGAAATGTGTTTTGAAATTTGCAATCACTGAATATTTTATGGATGAGGTAGAACTAGATGTAGTACCCCTTGACATTTGTGGAATAGTACTTGGGAGTCCATATTTGTATGACCGGAAAGCAGTCTTTTATAGAGAGCAGAATAAGTATCATATTTTTAAAGATGGTGTGGAATATATTGTACGAGCACATAAGATAAGAACAAACCTAGCAATAGTTTCTGCCAGACAAATGAAGAGGCTGGTAAATGCTAGTAAGAATTTTTTGTTAATGATGGTTAAGATGAAAAATGATGAGATCTCTAAATATTTTGAGGGATGTGACCCTAAACATAAATCTGAACTGATTGAAATCATTTTTGAGTATGATGATTTGTTTCAAGACCCGAAGGGGTTACCACCAAAGAGAGAGATTCAACATGAGATACATTTGCAGTAGGATGTGCCACTCCCGAACATAGCCATGTACCGGATGTCTATAATGCAGAATGAGGAAATCAAGAAGCAGGTTCAGGAGCTTATTGACAAGGGGGTCATCCGGCCAAGTACTTCTCCTTGTGGCTCTCCTATAGTCTTGGTTCCGAAGAAGGATGGGTCTTGGAGGATGTGCATTGACTATAGGGCCCTTAACAAAATCACCATAAAAAATAGGTATCCTCTTCCTCGCATTGATGATTTTCTTGATCAGTTGAAACATGCAACTTACTTTACAAAATTGGATCTGCGTAGTGGGTATCATCAAATCCAGGTTGCTGAAAATGATGCCTACAAAACAGGGTTTGTATGAATGGCTTGTGATTCCTTTCGGACTCTGTAATGCACCTACTACTTTCATGCATGTCATGAATGATGTCTTTCATCCATTCATTGATGATTTTGTAATTGTATATCTGGATGATATCCTAGTGTTTAGCAAAACCTGGGAAGAGCATATTGTACATGTGAAGAAAGTTTTAGATGTACTGAGGAAGGAGAAGCTTTCTGTAAAAATGTCTAAATGTGAATTTGCTAAAACTTCTTTAGTATATCTGGGCCATATCATTGGTGGAGGCCACCTGTGAGTGGACCCAACCAAGGTTGTTGTCATTGTAAACTAGCCATGGCCTAACACCATTACTGAAATTAGAAGTTTTATGGGTGTGGTTCAGTATTGGAGGAAATTCATTTCTGGGTTTTCCTCCATTGCTGCGCCATTACATGCATTGACAAGCGTCAAAGAGATTTTCTAGTGGGGAGGAAAGCATCAAAGAACCTTCAACACTTTGAAGGAAAGGATTAGCATAGCCCCAGTTCTGATGTTGCCAGATTTGCAGCAGCCATTTGAGATCGAAACCAATGTCAGTGGGTTTGCCATGGGAGCCGTTTTGATGCAAGGGAGGAAGCCAGTCTGTTACTATTCAGAAACGTTCTCTACTGCGGTAAGTAACTATCCAAATTATGACAAAGAATTGTATGCTTTAGTACAGAGTGTGAAGAAGTGGAAACATTATCATATGGGAAAAGAAACAGTCATACATACTGATCATCAGCCACTTCAATATCTACAATCTCAAACTAAAGTACAGCAAAGTAGGCATTTAAGATGGATGGGATTCTTACAATAGTTTCATCTCGTAATTAAGTACAAAAAGGGGATTCATAATAAGGTAGCAGACATGTTATCAAGGCCTCCTACGAATTCTTCAATCATTCTTCAAAACAGTTCATTAACACATGAAAGTTATATTGAACAGTATGCAGAAGATAAATATTTTAAGAAGGTATATGCATCACTAATACATGGTAAACAGGAAGAGAACTATTATGTGCATAATCAACTCTTGTATCATCTCGGTAAACTCTGTATTCCAGAGAAAGAGAGAGTGCATGTGATCCGAGAAGCACATAGTTCATTGATTGCAGGACATTTTGGTGTCAGTAAAACATTGTCTAGATTACAGAATCATTGTTATTGGCCTCATATGCAAGAAACTGTAGCTAAATATATATGAGGATGTGTTATGTGTGCAACAAGTAAGCCTAGCAATAGGAAATTGGGTTTGTACACACCTCTTCTAGTTTCTTCCCGTCCTTGGGAAAGTATTTCTATGGACTTTGTAGGAGGACTACCTATGTCTAGAAAAGGGCATGATTACTTATATGTTGTTGTGGACTGATTCAGCAAAATGTGTATCTTAATGCCATGTAACAAACAGAACACTACTGAACAAACAGCTCATCTATTCTTTCAGAATGTTTGGGTACATTTTGGGCTACCCATGTCTATTGTATCTGATCAGGATTCCCAGTTCTTGGGAGAATTCTGGTCAACTTTATGGGAGCTTATGGATACCAAACTTAAGAAAAGTACAAATTTTCATCCACAGACCGATGGGAAAACAGAGGTAGTAAATAGAACAGTGGTTCAGCTGCTCAGATGATATTGTAGTAAACATCCTAAACTTTGGGATGAGCAATTGCAGTATATACAACATGCTTACAATCATGCAGTTCATTCTTCCATGAAAAGATCTCCCTTTGAAACTTGTTTTGGTTATCTGCCAAAAACACCGATGGACTTCTCTTTTGGAAGAGATGCAGTGGATGGACATCATGGTGCAGATAAATCTCTAAGATTCATCCAAATAATCCAAGCGGTGCAACAGGCAGTTCAGGAACAGTTGGAGAAGAGCCAGGAAAAGTACAAAGCTAGGCATGACAAGCATCGAGTTGATCATCAATTTCAGGTTGGTGATAGAGTTTGGTTACATATCACCAAAGAAAGGATACAAGGTGAAGGTAAAAACCTTAAACCTATCAGGTATGGTCCTTTTGAGATCTTGGAAAATATCGATACGAATGCTTTTCGCTTGAATTTACCTCCATACATGCAAATTTATTCAGTTGTCAATGTTGAGAATCTTAAACTGTATGAGCTTCCTATGATCATGGATGAGGAAACTAACATACAGATTCCTTCAATTGATGATATGGCACCTGAATACATGAATTATTTGCAAGATGATGTTATTCTTGACAGAAATGTAAGGACTTCACGAAGGGGGAATACTAAGTACCTTCGAGTGGGGCTTAAAGGCATGCATCCTAGCAAAGCAAGATGGATGGAGATTGGAAAAGTGAGGGAGCTGTACCCTCACTTATTTGCAGAATAAATCAGGCTTTTGGTGGTCTAAAATCTCTCCAATGGGGAGGAATGATCTGGTGGATTATTCATCTTCAATATTACACTGATCCAACATGGTACAATAGCTATTTGTTGAGTCCAGATTTGGTCCCTTTTTAACCATCTTTAATCACCTTTCTTCCCTTGCTTTACACTGCTTAGCATATCAATCAGACTGACTTTCTTCACTTTATCCCTTAATTTGTCAAGGTAAGACTGATTATTATTTTACCTTAGTTAATGCTTATTCTTGTGACAATTAAGGCTATTTATCTCTTGAAATTGTGCTAATATGTGTGATCTATGAAGACAATGTGAGATGAGCAGAACGCAGGGGACGAAGCTAAACAAGTCTAGGGACAAGGGGTGGTCGTGACACAAAAAGGATCCTTCATCTGTCCCTCATCTATGGAGACACGTGACATTCCAGTCAAGGGCCGGTCAGAGCAGCCGCAACAGAACTAGCTATGATCGAGGGGTCTTCAGGATAGCTGTGCGAATATTATGGCGATCTGAGAAGATCGCTACTTCTGGGCCAGTCAACAATCTTCCTGTATTTTCTATAATTGTATTATGCCACGTCTTGTAACAGACAATGTTATTCAGGGCGCCTGAAGATCAGAGATCTTCATGGCTGCCCTTTGCAATAGGATGGGACGTTATTACTTGTAGGTATAAATGCAGAAAGATGTCTCGGTCCAAGGGGTTGGAAAATAACTGAATTCATTTGTGTATTAACAGCGGGAGCCATCTGTAATAATTCTTTCTTTTTAATACAAAGAGGACTGCTGGTTTAAGGGAGCTGTACATTGTTTATCCAGCATCTCTGTGTGAAGGCTGGGCCCGCCTTCCGCAGAGATTGCTGAGTTAAGGTAGGATCTTTCAATTTATGGTTGTGTGAAGTTTCATTAATTACTTTTCTGTGTGCGCAGCAGTAGTGTGTGTGGTTTATAGGATTGCATTTCTCAAGATTGATTGCTGTAACAGTGTGACAGTCGACTGAGTAGTAATCTCTATGCGATTCATTTATTAGCTGTACGCAACTCTGTTCATCTCATAGTTCAGAACGACATTCCCCGAATCTTGAGTAATTCTTTGATTGTTATAATTGTTTATTCTTATTCCTGTAATTCAATT